>OX596383.1:15615835-16208335 GCA_951394425.1 Tipula unca | reverse complement strand
GTATGTTTGTATGTATGTGTTTGTATGTATGCATATATATATAGAGCACATATGTATATATATATATACATATATATATATATATATATATATATATATATATATATATATATATATATATATACATATACATATATAAACTTATCTGTTTAAATATTGTCCAATTAAATGTCCAAACACATGCAAGAAATCAAGTAAATCATTTTTTTTGAAGATATTTTTACTCACCCGCAAAATTTTCTTTTCCGGTTTAATTGTATCTTGACGTGTTCCAATTGGATTCGGCATGTGATCTGAATCTAGAAAGAAATTGAAAAGAATAATTAAATTAATTTTAATTGTAGGCGGAAGCCCCTTCGTCCTGGTATGTGAAGATCTACGTATGCATAGTTAAATTATTGCAACATAAGATATTATATATTTCATTTTCAATATACAATAGCTATGAAACAAACATAAATAATTTAAGATTCCAATTTTGGCCAGATTACTGTTTTGTTTGTAGCTTCGTTTCGGTTGTCTATCTACAGACCTCAGAACTAATGGTCAAAAACGAAAATATTATTTTTAAAATTTTACATCAAAAATGATTATTTATCATCAGTGAAGTTGTCTAACTGGCCACAGGTCCCAAATCAGTGGTGGTGTTAAAACGTGCGAGGCCATAGGCAAAGCTTGTTTCACGAAAATGTACTGAATCAAATCTGTACCGCAGGTAAACCTAACAAAGTTACATTTTTTCATAATTTTTCATCGCTATCCAAGAAAAATGTAAAACAACATAAATCCATCGACATCAAATACACATTGCACTATGCGTTGTCTAGTACTTATGCAAGACAATTTTTCGTGTGTTTTACCATGTGAGTCCTTGAGAAGTCGATTAAAATTGGGTATCGAAAATTTTTTGTTTTCATTTTTATTTTCGAAATTTTATAACAAAAATAAAATTTCACTAACCAATTTTGGTCGACCTTGCCAAGGACCCACATAGTAAGAAACACAAACTATTGTCTAACACTAATACAACAATATTTTTCGTCTTTTTTACTATGTGAGTGCGTGGAAAGGTCTATTAAAATTTGATATAGAGAAACATTTCTGGTATTTGGTTTCTATATTCCTAATACTATAATTAAAAATGTCCAGAAAACCATTTTTAGTCAAGGCCATAAACAGTTGCCTATGCTTAAAACCGCCACTGGTTCTGTCAGCAGCTCAAGGCAATCGATTTCAGAAAAATAATTTTGCGATCCAGCCTAGCCTCGCTTTCTAATAGTGTTTATTGCCAGATATGTAGCTCGAATATACCATCAGACGCGTTACAAGAACCAAGGAATTTAAAATCTTGGCTTAATTCGCAATATTTAACTTTGTCATTCACATATCTACAAATTTCCCAAAATCAATCTTAAACAGATCATAATCGTAATTAAATATTTAGATTAAAATCACCTGCAAATAGCACCCGACATTCAATATGATGAGCAATCCTTTCTGATGATATCTTACCGTTCTCCTCAAGAGTATCTCGCGTGTTAAATATATTTGGATTATGATATGCGACTCCGAAAATTTTACCAGGTTAACTAGAGTCTAATAAAAGGCAGCATATCCCAAATTGCAAACTATCAACAAAACCTAATATGTTAAAACGTTCAATTTCGGACCTCAGATCATCAATGTTAAATAGTTGTATTCCTTTATTGCGATAATATCAATATAAGATTCAAGAAGAGCCGAGTATACTAAGGATTATTCACTGGTGTATGCGTTTCCAGAGGCATTATTTCGAATTGAGAGAAATTGGTGCACTATTTGGGTAATCAATTTGTTTTTCATATAACATATGTGGTACACGATGATAGGTTATCACGTAGAAAAGTTGGTTGATGTACACAAGACTGTCAACGAGAAATTATTCCAGGCAGATGAGTAACCGTCGAGCCTCGACATTTTACGAGCGATTGACCAACTATTTATACGATTCTCTAGTCACTATACTCGTGTATTTAGTACACTATCAATAGTCCACTCCATCTTCTGTATAGTTGGACAGCGCTGACTTACGCAGTGTTGAATGAGAATGAGAGAGATCTTACGAGAGCTCTATGAAAATCACTTTTAACACTGTTAGTTGTGTTTTATTAATTGTATGACTGAATTATTACAAGACAATGTGTAAACATTTAGTATTCCATAAAAAAAAAGAAAACTCTATGAAAAATAAAATATAAAAATGGTATGAGGAAAAATTGGTCTGAGAAAAACTGTGAGAAAATTAAAACTGGTGTTTCAAGATATAAAAAAAAACAACGTGTTGACTTTTATACTATAATTGCTTGGAAAAATAATTATTATAATCAGGGAAAACTGTATACATAAAAAAAGGGATAAAAGGACAATATTGTTATGCTCATTAAAACAGGAAAAATTTTACGAACAATAATAAGGGAAATTAAAAATTCAGTTTTGTGATGTAATTTTGTTTAGGAAGTTCATTAATATTTTTTAATGAACTTGAGGAGGAAAATTTATTATGTATAGGGAGTTGGAAAAATTATGAATAGCATAAATTATGTAAGGGATATATAATGTTAAAAAAGGGTTGAAATATAGACATTAATGAGTTAAAAATTAAAATAATCATGATCCATTTTTTTTATAATTGATAACAAGTTTAATTTGGGAAAATCTTCTCCGACTTTATTATACAAATATTTATTTATAAAGAAAAAAATATGAAAATTTAAAAATAATTTTCATTTGACATGATCTGTGACGCATTTATATGGTAATTATATTTTTGTATAACACGTGGGATGAAATTGATTAATGGGGGGCATTTGTGGAAGTGCTCGCGCCTGCTTCTATAGATTATATGAAATTTAATTATTCCGTTCTGTGAAATTTGTTTTGTTGTTTTAATTAGTTCGAAGTGCGCCATTCAAAAATCTATTTGCGCAAAAAAAAAAACAACAACATATTTTTCCGAAAATTTATTTCATTTTTTAAAATGTTAACACTTTTGATATTTTTAGATATCTCCGTTTATTTTTGGAAAATATTCGGATAAATTTGTACTGGCGTGCAAGTAGTTTCGTGTTTGTGAAATTTTTATTATTCTAAATTATAACATCGTTAAGATTTGCGAAATATCTTCACGCATGCAACACACGGGTACCCTAGTTGCACAACATCCAAAATTTACAGTAAACTTCTAAATTATCCGAATAAGACAAAGAAGTGCTCATATGCTATTTCAAATTTTAAGACTGCGTTATTGACTGAACAATAAATTTATTAGTGAATTTTTTCTCGGCGGAACCCAGTTTTAATTTAAATTAAGGAAACACGAAAAGTTTTTTTTTGTAATTTTAAAAGAAAAAACACAATTTTATTTAATTTTTATTTTTATCGACGTTTCGATTTGAATTCCAAATCATTTTCAAGATTAAACTAGGAGCAATTATATAAAACAACAATAATGATAATTAAAATTACTGAATTTTGACTTAAATTAAACAATTTTTTGTACTTACATAATAAAATAAAATTGACTATATTATATCACATTAAAATAACTGCATTAAACTACGATACATTTTAAAAATTAATAAGCGTTTATCATGCTGTGGTACTTGACTGAATGAATGACAAATATGCAAAAGCGGCTAGTGTATCACCGTTGTAGTTTCAGGTCAAAAAAAATTTTAAAAAAGGGATCAATAATTATTACCGAGAAAGGGAAAAACCGTTAAATAATTTGGTACCTGAAATTACTGGGGAGTTTTAATTTATGATGTTATTATAAGAATTAGTAAGCGAAAGGCTGTCACTTTGTTTGTTCATTGTATTATTAGTTGTTTTTATGTGGATCATTTCTAGTATATTGCGTTTCAGGTAGTTGGATTCTCTGTCTAAAATTTTTACTTTCTCAAAATTGGGGGAGTGTTTCAGTCGGAGGGAATGGTCAACTAATGCGCTATGTTTTGGATCTTTGATGTTTATATGGTAATGGTGACTGTACATGCGTTTCTTTAAATATTGTTTGGTTTGGCCTATATAAGTTTGGTTACAATTATTGCATGGTACTTCATAAATTAAATTTGATTGTATTTGTTTGTCCGTTTTATCTTTAAGTTTGGAGAAGGTATTTTTATAGAGAGTGTCGAAAGGTTTAGCAACTAACTGTATGTTATGAGATTTAAGTATTAGTTTCAGGGAATGGAAAGTACGGTGTTCATAGGGTATCGATATGTATCGTTTACTTGTTGGTTCCTCAATTATATGTTGTACAATTATTATACAATTATATGTTGTGGGTTTATTTTGGGAACGACCAATGTCTCACTGTAAGTAAGTATATATTTTTTTTGTTTGTCTTTTATTTAAAACTTTATTGTACAAACTCTGAGAACGGAATGAATTAATAAATGTATAAAATATGAAATGTAGTGAATTGTGCTGAATGCACAATTCTTAGTGTTTATGTTATAAATACAATTTATCTTAATTTTATCTTAATTCTGTTTACATTAAATAAATGTTTTATACAAAATATGAAATAGAATATCTGCTGATTAATATTATTTTTTATATCAATTTTTATTGATATAAAATACATAGTATGTTAAATTATGTTATTTTGTATTGATTATAAAATATATTAATATTAATATTTATTGATTATGTTTCCGGACATGTACACGTGTAGCCTATTCTGCTATATCGTGGGATTGTTGGATGTGGATGTAACTCCTCCCTCCTTAAGTTCGACCTCGTCCTCGAGATTGGTTACTATTTTTCTGGATAAAGATTTGAAAAATACGTTGCTTCTGCAAGTATAATAAATGATTAATGCGAGTACTAAAATGAGTAGTATGTTATTCGTAGGTTTCGTTCAACTTGTTCTGCATAATTTCGCTGTGCTGATTGTATGCTTTCAAAGTCTTTCAATTTGTTCAGGTTTTTGAAATGATGTTGTTTTAGTTCTGGTAAATCGATGTACTCTTCCATTATTGTTGTTACGTTAATATTATCCATAGGTTGAATGATGTTTATTTTATGTTTTCTTATTTTTACGTCATCTGAATATATGTTATTATTAATTGTAATTGTACAGTTTTCAAATTTTATTAATTTTCGCCCTAGTATTTGTTTAGGTGCGTTTTTACACGTTGATAAAATATTTGTTCCATTCTTGGTTGATAGGTATAAATATCCTGGTTGTAAATAATCGATTTCATCCGTTTGTTGGATTTCCTTCGATTCACATGTTGTCTCGTTATGATAAATCATGTTTGGTATACATAAATTTGGATTTTTTATTAAAATTTGTTTGTGACAAAAATATATTTGTTCAATTATAAAACATGGTTTGATAATTTCCATATAGGTTTTCGGATTAAGGATAATTTGATTAGTATTTATTTTTATTAATTGATTATTTTGGATTGGTATGGGTTTTATGTAGTAATATGTTAGTGATTCTTTATAAAATTCTGGTACTTGGATTATAATAATTAGATTTGTATCGTTGTAATAAGCTTGTATTTCTAATAATGAATAAATTTGTTCTTCCGATATTAAATTAATTGAATTATTAATTAGATGTTGATTTATGTCATATAGCTCGTGATTGTCTAATATGTGTGTTGAGATAACATTTATTTTAGCGAATGTAATTATCTCATATATTTTGTTAATTTGGTCTTTTATTAAGTTTATATTAAAGTCTAATGTTAATCCGTAGTCTTGTAGTTTATGGTTTATCCATACTGATAAATTTGTTTTTTGTGAGTCTATTGCTATATTATGTCTCATTGCTATTAAGGCTTTGTCTATAAATTGTGTAATGTTTTCAAATCTGTTTATCATGTCTTGATTTAATTTTATGTGCTCCTGAAATTTTGTGTGTATTGTATATGAATCATTGTCTAGTTTTATTATTGCGTTTTCTAAATAAACGAAATTGTTATTGTCTAGATTTCCTGTTATACTTTTAATAAACGTACCTAAAGGGTTAAATATTCCTTGTTTAGGTCTATTTAATGTTATTGGTAATATTAAATTTAAATCTTTTTCAAGTTGTATGTATTTTTGTTTTGCTATATTTATTATGGTTTTTGGAATGTCATTATGTATTGATATGAAATCTTCTAACCAATTTATTGAAATTTTAATATTTTCTAAATTTGATTTGAGGTCTTGTAATTCTACTAAATGGATAAGTTTTTTATATGATGTTATTATCCTAGCATCGGCTATTTCGAGTGCTATTAATCCTTTATTGTTTATCATGTCAAATATTTCAATTGATTGTGACAGGATACAAATTGGTAACCTGGAATGATATTATTAATTTTTAATTTTACTTTTGTGTACCTTTCTTTTATTGGTTGTAACGGTTATTCCGTTATCTTGTGGTACTATATGTTTAATGTTTAATGGTTTTAACTTATCCCTGGTAGTTGTTTTTTCATATATAATATCATCTTTTTCTAAAGTTTGGGGATCTATTCTATCCTTATTTATTCTATTTAATATTTTATTATTATTCTTAAAACTAAATTCTCTAATAATATTTTTAATTGAATCATATTTATCTCTGATTTCTTTCAGGTAATCTGAAGTTGGAACGTTGTTTATATCGGGTAGATTGTTTAATAATTGATAACCGCGGTGTAATTCGAATGGTTTAACTCCTATTGACGAATGAATTGAATTATTATAAATTAAAAGAGATTTATTTAATAATGGTATAATTTGCATTTGTTTGTTTTCGTAAAATATTATACGGCTAATTTCCGTAATTGTGGATAGGACTGTTTCCTGTTGAGGATTTTGCTGTTGTAACATGTGTTTCAATGTTAAATATGGAAAAAAATTCTTTGATTTTGTTTGAGGTAAATTCTCCTGCGTTATCGAATACAATTTGTTTTGGTATACCCTCACGAGAGAATATTTGTTCGAGAGTTTCACTTATTGTTGAGGTTGTTCTATCTTTCAGGAATTCCATCATTGCGTATTTTGAAAATTTATCAATGATAGTTAAAAAGATATGACCTTTCATAGAAAATGTGTCCATATGCCATATATCTAAAGGGGAATTTGGTGAAACTGTTTCTTGAAATTTGATATTGTTACTTTTACTATCATATTTATTTAAATCGCATATTTCACATTGCGAGATATAATTTGTAATTGTTTCCTTCATTAAAGGAAAATAATATTTTCGATAAATTTGTGCAAGATTTTCATTAATACCAGGATGTCCATTATTATGTGTTTTAATTATGACTTCTGTTTTTTTTATATCGTCTGATAAATCTATTTTTAATTTTTTAGAACGAATTATTTTTAAATTTGATTCCTTAAAATTTTCTTCGAAAATTTTATTGATTAACTTAAAATTTACAAGTACAAGTAGTACAAGTACAATAGAGCACTGTTACTTTTTTTGATTTTAAATATTTAGTGAATATATTTATTATATCATTCTTATCATACTTATTTTTTCTAATTTTAATTCTTTTATATGATTCATGTATAATTGTTAATGTTTCCTTAATTTCCTTATGGTTATCGTCGACTATAATCCATAATTGGTTTGGAAAAGAGTTTATACATTTATTTGTTTCTTGTATACTGTATTTCTTTATTTTTTCTTTATTTATTTGGCCTATATCTATATTATTTAATTCATTATTATCCTCATTCCCATTTTCTTGTGTCGAAAGGGTATTTATTATTAATTCATTTTTATTTTCCTTACTAACTAGTTCAAATTCTTTGTTTTTATTATTTAAATTTTTTATATCAGTAAATGTTATTCGAGAGAGACAATCAGCATTTGTATTTGCCGTCCCTTTTTTGTAAATTATTTCAAAATTGTAATTTTCTAGATCCATTTTCCATCTCATCATTTTTGATGTTGGATCTTTTATACTAAATAGATATGTTAGTGGTTTATGGTCCGTTACTATTTTAAATTTTGTACCGTATAGGTATTGTCTAAAATACTTAATTGCCCAAATTATAGCTAGACATTCTTTATCGATTGTACTATAATGTATTTCGGCTTTATTTAATGTTCGCGATGCATATGCGATGGGTAAATCCTTCCCTATTTCACCTTGTGAAAGTACTGCTCCTAATGCAAGATTGGATGCGTCGGTAGTCAGTATAAATTCTTTTTCAAAATTTGGGTATTGGAGTATGGGTTTGGATGTGAGAAGTGTTTTGCATTTTTCAAAACAATTTATAAATTCTTCATTATGAACAATTTTTACGTCTTTTTTCAGACATTTATTTAAAGGATTCGTTATTTTTGCAAAATCTTTTATAAATCTTCTATAATATGACATTAACCCTAAGAAAGATTTAATTTGTGTGTATGTTTTGGGTATGGGAAAATTTTGAATTACTTTCGTTTTTTCAGGATTAGGCTCGACACCGTTTGACGATACCATGTGTCCTAAATATTTAACCTTTTGTTGTAGAAAATGTGATTTTTCCACTTTTATTTTTAGATTAGATTCCTTTAGCTTTTTGAATAAACTTTCTATATGTTTTATGTGTTCTTCTATACTTGGACTGTATATAAGAATATCATCCATATAGACGATTGCACATTTACTTATTAAGTTACCTAATATATTATTCATAACCCTTTGGAATGTTGAGGGTGCATTTTTTAAACCAAAAGGCATTCGGGTAAACTCAAAATGCCCGGTATCTGTTGAAAATGCAGTTTTATCTATAGAATTTGGTTCCATAGCTATTTGATGAAAACCTGCTTGTAAATCTATTACAGAAAAGTATTTGGCTTTTCCTAATTTATCAAGAGTGTCGTTTATATTTGGTATAGGGTATTTATCTTCTACCGTTTTTTCGTTTAGTTTTCTAAAATCTATAACCATTCGAAACTGTTCGAGTTCTCCTGGTTTAGTGTGTTTAGGTACTAGAAATGCTGGTGATGACCATGTGGATATACTGTTTTGTATTATACCTTGATTAAATAAATCATTTATTTGTTTATTTAGTTCTTCTTTCTGAGTATGAGGACATTTATATGCTCTCTGAAAACTGGGTTTATTATCTGAAACATTAATTTCATGTTGAATTTGGTTGCTACATGTGAGACTTTGTTCTTCATTGAAGAAAAGGTAATGATATTTATTTAATAATTTTGTTATAAGTAGCTTATCGTGTTTATTACAATCTCCTATGTTGTAATTATTATTGTTATTTACAGGAATTTCCTCCATATTGATGTTATTTACTACATCATATTGTAGTGGTTCGACGTTGAGTCGTTTCATTAAGAAAAACTCTTGAGGTTGGTTTGAAATATTTGTGATTTCAACGTATGATTTATAATTTTTAGTAGAGTATATTCCTTCTTGAATAAACAAATGATTTTTAATTTTTATTGGGATTAAATAAAAATTTCCTTGTTGTAATGTAACAGGAATTTCAATGTATGATGTGGAATGTGGCGATACCATTTTAGGTGGAATACATGAAGTTACTTTATCTAGTAAGGGGATTTTAAAATTATCACTAATTAATAGTTTTTCGGTGTATAAAATATTTGAATTTAATTGTTGAATTCCATTGGATCCTAATAGTCCATTAAAATGATTTTTTAAATCTAAAATATAGAATTCTAAAGCAATTGGAAATTCAATAAATTTAATAATTGTTTTTCCTTCAGTTTGGGAAAAACCATTAATTGATTTTATCATTTTTATTTTTGGGATTATATCTTGAATTTTTACGAAATCTGGATTTATGTAATTTTTGTTTGATCCTGTGTCGATCAATAAACGTATTTGCTGTGAATTAATTGTAACAATTATAAATGGTAAATTTTTTAATTTAGATTTGGTTCCGAGGCTTGTACTGGAAAATTTTCCTCGGGGGGATATGTAATTGTTGGAATATTTTGATCAAGATTATAATTTGATTGAAAGTTTCTTTGTGGACCATTATTTGGTTCCTGTTTTATTTGCGGTAAATTGCGATAGTTATTATTTTGATTATTAAAATATTTATTATTTTGATTGTTACGATAATTATTATTTTGATGGTTATTATTTTGATGATTAGTATTTTGATGGTTAGGACTTTTATAATGATTTTGATTTTGAGAAAAATTATTTTGATTTGGATAATTGTTCCTATATTGTAGAAAACGATTTTGATTATGATTCATAAATCGTGGAGTATGATTTTGATTAAAAAATTGTGTTTTTCTATAATTATTGTGAGATTGAGGTCTTTGAAAACCTGTGTTAAAAGTTTGGTATTGAGGAGTTTGATACCTAGAGGATTGATTATAATTAACAATTTTATATTTTAATAAATTTTGAACGTTAATTTGTTCGTGAATTATATTGCTCGCAGCAAGTAAAGAATCTGGGGCTTTTGCACACAGTGCGGTTTTAAATGGTTCTTTAATTCCATTTATTAAAATGTTTAGACATTTGTATCTACATATAGATACAAATGTCTAGAGAGAAATGCTTCAATGACTTCTTCATCATCATATTGCATTGTTATTTGATTTGCGATAAGTGCATTAATTGCGACAATTTTGTTATATAAAACTAGTGGTGATAAATTTTGCTGAATTAAACTGAATAATTCTAATTCTAGAGTGACAATGTCTCTAGTATCAGAGTATTTGTTGATTAAGTGAGTTTTTATTTGTTGCCAGATTGTTGGCACATTATACGTTATTAACGATTCATTAGCTTTACCCTGTATTTTGTTCCTAATATTTTCCAAAATTATTTGATAAGATTGTGTATTTTGAACCAAATTGCAATGTTTTAAAATTTGTTCCACAGTTTGAATAAAAGAATAAACTTCAGTTCTATTTCCGTTAAAAACTTGTATTTCCCTAGTAATACTATTCACTTTAAATATATTTACTACTTCTTCAACTTTATTAATTGGTCTGATAATTTCATCAACACTTTTGTTATTATCACTAGCTACACTAGATTGTTTTTGATTTGAGGAATTTGTTGTGGGTGCCATGGCTAATACGTTTTTATTTGGATTTATTTGTGTAATTTTAATTTCAAATTTTCCTTTTAACTGATTTATTATATTTTCGATTTTATTAATTTCACTAATATTTTTCACTGTTCGTTTAGATAATGATTTTTTCTTTAGTTTCTGCAAACGATTCTTTAATAACTCTAATTTAATTTTTAGAGGATCGTGCATTTAATTTAAAAACTAATTAATAATTCAAAGAATTTGAGTTCCAATTTATTAAATTGGTAATTTTAAGAGTGGTGGTAATTTTCTTACCGCTCTATAAATAGGTGATTCTGCTTTTCGCAGGCCTATATAAATTTTAAATTTAAATTTATAAACGCGTCAAAATTTAAAAAAAAATACTACGCCTAGTTTTAACGACTTTAATCTAATGTCGGATTCCACTTTTCCCAGAATTTTATTACACTTTTTTTTTTTAAATTTAATGAAAGGAAATGAAAATTACTTACATGAAAATTATAATCAACTTCATATTTCGTGGTGATCAGTCACTTTTATATTTAGTTAATGTTTTTGTTTAGTAATTTTATTTATTTTTTGGAACTTTTAAATTTCATTTTAACTTTCACTTTTATTATTATTATCGATACGATTATTTATCGATTTATTTTTACTTATTTACACTGATTTTACACTTTTTCAACTGCGCCAATTATATGTTGTACAATTATTATACAATTATATGTTGTGGGTTTATTTTGGGAACGACCAATGTCTCACTGTAAGTAAGTATATATTTTTTTTGTTTGTCTTTTATTTAAAACTTTATTGTACAAACTCTGAGAACGGAATGAATTAATAAATGTATAAAATATGAAATGTAGTGAATTGTGCTGAATGCACAATTCTTAGTGTTTATGTTATAAATACAATTTATCTTAATTTTATCTTAATTCTGTTTACATTAAATAAATGTTTTATACAAAATATGAAATAGAATATCTGCTGATTAATATTATTTTTTATATCAATTTTTATTGATATAAAATACATAGTATGTTAAATTATGTTATTTTGTATTGATTATAAAATATATTAATATTAATATTTATTGATTATGTTTCCGGACATGTACACGTGTAGCCTATTCTGTTATACCGTGGGATTGTTGGATGTGGATGTAACTCCTCTACTGGTTCGACTGTTGGTCTGGGTGTTTGATGATGTTTTTGTTTTACGGTTTTTATGGTTTGGTTCACAATTTGTGGTGGGTAGTTATTGTTATATAATGTTTCTTTGAGGAGATCAAAGTTTTGTTTGTAGAAATCTGGATCTGATAGTGATAAAATGCGTTTTGCTAATATGGTTATTGTATTTATTTTGTATGTTTTGGGAAGATAAGAATTGTAATTGAGATAACGTCCTGACCATGTGTTTTTTTGGTACCAATTAGTAACTAGCCGTCTATTATTGTTTCTGTGTATAATGATGTCAAGGAAAGGAATACTACTGTTTGTTTCGTTTTCTATTGTAAATTGGAGTTTTTTGTGAAAATTGTTGAAACTATTATGAATAGTCTGAATATCTGTTTGTCTAGCAATGCATAAAATGTCGTCTACGTAGCGTAAGTATAACAGTGGTTGTTGGGGAAGGCTGGCTAGCACTGTTTCTTCCAGATGTTCCATGACTAGATTGGCTAGTACTGGAGAAACTGGAGAGCCCATTGGGGAACCAGAGATTTGATGATAATGAGTATTATCAAAAGAGAAGAAACAGTTGTTAATAACAAAACAAAGACCTTCATTGAAAGCTTGGGAACTAAAGTTGGTGTGTTGTTGAATGTCGTTCCATTTTTTATTTATAATATCAGATATATGGTTGTTAGGTATGTTGGTAAACAGGCTTGTGACATCAAGTGAAAATAATCTTAAGTCATCCGGGATTGTTAGGTTTTTTATTTTGGATTTTAAATCAAACGAATCTTTTACAAAACTGTTGGTCTTACCTACAACATTTGATCGAATATTTGCAAAAAATTTTGACATGTTGTAAGTTGGAGAGCCTATACTTGAAACTATTGGTCTAATAGGATTGTTTGGTTTGTGTATTTTTAAGAGTCCGTAAAGTTTAGCAGGGGTACTATTGTATTGTCTTAAAAACTTGGCCCTGGCATTGGTGATATATCCCATTCTTTCCCATGACGATATTAAAATGTTTGTATTGGATTGTGTGGAGGATGTTTTGTCTTTTTTAATTAATTTGTAAATGTCTCGGTCTTCTAGTAGTTCGATCATTTTTTGATTGTATAAGTCAGTTGTTAATAGTACTGTAACGTTACCTATGTCTGCGGATGCTACGAGTAAATCGGAATTTAATTTTAAATATTGTTTTGTGGTTCTAAGACTAGTAAGTAAATGTTTTTCTGTGTTGGAAGGTTGGAAGGCTCTCCAACTTACAACATGTCAAAATTTTTTGCAAATATTCGATGAAATGTTGTAGGTAAGACCAACAGTTTTGTAAAAGATTCGTTTGATTTAAAATCCAAAATAAAAAACCTAACAATCCCGGATGACTTTAGATTATTTTCACTTGATGTCACAAGCCTGTTTATCAACAAACCTAACAACCTTATATCTGATATTATAAATAAAAAATGGAACGACATTCAACAACACACCAACTTAAGTTCTCAAGCTTTCAAAGAAGGTCTTTGTTTTGTTATTAACAACTGTTTCTTCTCTTTTGATAATACTCATTATCATCAAATCTCTGGTTCCCCAATGGGCTCTCCAGTTTCTCCAGTACTAGCCAATCTAGTCATGGAACA
The DNA here is from genome assembly GCA_951394425.1 of Tipula unca. NCBI lineage: Eukaryota > Metazoa > Arthropoda > Insecta > Diptera > Tipulidae > Tipula > Tipula unca. The sequence continues at coordinate 16,194,489 of OX596383.1, read as the reverse complement.
TCTGGAAGAAACAGTGCTAGCCAGGTATTGTATATGCGGGTGTTTGATAGTTCTATTGAGGTGTCTGTAGCATCAATATTGTATAAATGTGTTGTTTTTATACAGAACTATATACACTCTATACGTGTGTGTTTGGGGTATTTTACACGATTGTGAATATGAGCAGATAATGTATTTATGGATGTTATACAGTTGTATGGAACTGTATGTCATGTGGTCATGGTCTATGTTTTTGTTACGTGTTTACTGTCGTCAATGTTGGAATATTTGGACTAATCCCAATATTCTGGAGAATGTAATTAAATGTTAGTTATGAGTAAGTTCTTTATCGACACTTGTAACTAGGGAAGCTTGAGCGCTGAAACACTCTTCCGTCTTCCCCCCTCGCTTTGCCGTACGAGGTTCGTCCGCCAATGTCGTAAAGAACGGTGCCGTGTTATGTTAGTAGGAAGTTTTTATGTTAGAACAATACCCGCTTACCACTGGTGGGGGCTTGGCAGTATTGCTTGTTTTTTGTTGTTATTTAGTGAGAGATACTTACTTGGTATTGGTTATTTCCTCTAGAAGAATATTTTAAATGAAAACTGGAATTTTGATTGTACTGAACTACTTTTATTTAACTGTTTTAATTATTGACTTTGATTACAAACTGATTTTTTGTTATAAAATTTTGACTTATTTATACTAAAATATTCTAGGTAATTGAACTTAAAATTTAACTTAATGTGCAATTTTGAATTTAATGACCTGAATAGCTATTTCGAAAATTATTAATTGATATTTTTCGCAGCGTAAGTATTTTGCGCATGCGAGTTTATTTGGGTTTATATTTTTGTAATTTCAGCTATTCATGTTACTTATTCAAAAAATGACATTTGTTAGTTTTTGTTTTAAAATTATTTTGTTCTGAATAATTATTTTAGCCTAAATGTGGAGTAGTTTTATATTTTAGTAGGTGTTAACTTAAATTCATAATGGGTGTTATCTTTATGTTTAATCTATTACTATGTTATTTATGTGTTTATTATTTATCAGGGGTGTACAACACAGGCTTCCCCAACAACCACTGTTATACTTACGCTACGTAGACGACATTTTATGCATTGCTAGATAAACAGATATTCAGACTATTCATAATGGTTTCAACAATTTTCACAAAAAGCTCCAATTTACAATAGAAAACGAAACAAACAGTAGTATTCCTTTCCTTGACATCATTATACACAGAAACAATAATAGACGGCTAGTTACTAATTGGTACCAAAAAAAGACATGGTCAGGACGTTATCTCAATTACAATTCTTATCTTCCCAAAACATACAAAATAAATACAATAACCATATTAGCAAAACGCATTTTATCACTATCAGATCCAGATTTCCACAAACAAAACTTTGATCTCCTCAAAAAAACATTATATAACAATAACTACCCACCATAAATTGTGAACCAAACCATAAAAACCGTAAAACAAAAACATCATCAAACACCCAGGCCAACAGTCGAACCAGTAGCGGAACCAACAAGTAAACGATACATATCGATACCCTATGAACACCGTACTTTCCATTCCCTGCAACTAATACTTAAATCTCATAACATACAGTTAGTTGCTAAACCGTTCGACACTCTCTATAAAAATACCTTCTCCAAACATAAAGATAAAACGGACAAACAAATACAATCAAATTTAATTTATGAAGTACCATGCAATAATTGTAACCAAACTTATATAGGCCAAACCAAACAATATTTAAAGAAACGCATGTACAGTCACCATTACCATATAAACATCAAAGATCCAAAACATAGCGCATTAGTTGACCATTCCCTCCGACTGAAATCCTCCCCCAATTTTGAGAAAGTAAAAATTTTAGACATAGAATCCAACTACCTGAAACGGAATATACTAGAAATGATAATATACTATAAATATAAACTATTTATATTCTTAATTAATTTTAAAATTAGTGTTAATTATTATTATATTTAAATTACTAAGTAAAGTAAACGTTTTGTGATATAGCAAGTGGTTAGGGATAATAAACATTTTGTTTTAGCGATTACCGGGGGGAGCCAGCGAGTACTCGTTGGAGACCTTAAGGGTGAGTGTTTATTTTGTTCTTATAATGTTTATTTGCTCTTCCACTTATTCAACTATATTAAATAGTTATCAGTAGTGAACACTGATTTTTTTTGTACTAAATAATGTTTACATATGAAAAATATAATTTCTTGTGAAATATAGATTCAAAATTATAATGAAATAATAGTTTTCTTAAATGTTGGTGATGAGTGGATGCGTAGATCACGTGTGAATTTTTCAGTTTGTTTGTTTGCAACACGAGTTTTTGTGGTGTCTCATAAAAATATAGCGGCAAAGGACCCTCCTCAGACCACTGAGTATCTCCCTACAAGATCGTGTTGGCCGCACATAGAGGCACGTTACATATGTCAAATAAACATTTGATCTTGAAGTCCGCCCTACTTCGGCTAGAGCAGTGTACACAATACATCGTTTGTAAGATATAAGGAATATTGAAAAATCTTGTAATCAATGGTTATGGTCTTGTCAAAAACATTTACGATTTCACATTCTCATCATATCCTAAACACTTAATATCTCGTACGTTAAGCGAACGAAAAAACAAAAAACAGCGCCACCTAATGAGACGTAAAATTAAAAATGTTCATGTTGGTACATGGATATTACCTCTAGAAGATAACGACGGAACAGAACAGACCATTTTCCCATAATTATGACACAGTGTACTAATCGGTAAAGAATATCCACTGCCCAGACTAACATAGCAGAAAAATAATTAGAATCAGTTTCAAATGTATCAATAAAAAATCCTCAATAACTGGAAGATAGAACTTTAGAATTGCTTGTTGAAGTAATTCAATATGCCGCCCACGTGAGTTCACCAAATAATTGAAATACAAAGAACTTCGATAAAACGTATCCAGTAGAATTAAGAGAATCATGAAAAAACGTAGGGCACACAAAACCTAGCACATTAATTGATCTCCAGAGAACAAAACAAAGCATAATGATTTTAAAATGCAAATACCTCCAATCACAAAAAAAAAAACGATTGAACCTGGGAAAAAGCCAATCTATTTGCTAGTCAAACTGCTACCCCAGTTTGTAAGTTTGATCAGTAATATATAGGACCCATATAGCTACCCGGATTAAAAAAGGAGATAAAAACTAACCCTAATCGCAAAGAAACCACAAGGTACTTGATCACAGACTAAATCATGAATTGCATATTCATTCAATGTATTATTTGGGCTGAACAAGAATGTTAACTTCTTAACAAGAATCTGCTTCTTAAAAGAATGAAACCCATAATAGTGGAATAAAATTTCATTCCATCACAGCAACTCAGTGTTGAAAAAGTACACAAAATCATAAACAAAATTGAAGGCAAGTGAAACGTTTATTCCTATTTAGGAATGGAGTGACTTATCTCAGCAGTAGGAGGGACCTAGGAGTAATATAACCTTAACTTCCTATATAACTGATAGACACTTTAGAGTGAAATATGATGAGGAATGCTCTGTCTTGAAACCAATATTATAGGGTGTTCCCCAAGGTAGCGTTTAGGAACCAATTTTATATCTATATTGTATACAAGAAACCTACTCACACTAAGAGATGAAATTATTGCAATTTTTGCAGATGATACAGCGTATATGGCAAATATGGAAAGCTAAACTGGAAAGATCACGTGAAATAGAAACAGAAAGAACTTAACATTAAATTCATATAGATGTACTGTCTAGTAAGACAGTAACTGAGACGAACTATATGGATGAGTATAGGCCTGTACCAAGTGTTCTAAAACAACGTTCTTCGCAGTATTGTTAATGCACCCTGGTATGTGAGAAATGAGGAATGATGAAATATGTCAGGGAGGAAATAACAAAGGATCCTTTAAACACACAAGACATCGCCTTCAATAACACGAAAACGTTGAGGTACGAAGGTTGGTTGGTAATCCTATAGAGTCGAAAGTAAACTTCAACGAACGAAACCGAAGGATGGAAGGCCAATTAAAAATATTATAAATAAAAAATTTTAAGGCGAATGCAAATTAGAATTAGTAATTTTAGAGACTTTAAGTTAATTTCATATTTGGGGAATTTATACAAGATTTGAAACAAATTGAATTTTTCGTTTACCTACGCGTAAAATGGGTGGAGGGAGATTGTTATGACATTATATGAAAGCCACTCGCGATCGTATCGAAATCTTGGTTATCCAAATCCTTGTAGTCCAAATCGAGGTTTTTTCGGTTCTGTATTGTAATATACGGATAATCCTCAAGGGTGTTATATCAAATCATAACAAATATATTTATGTACTACATAAAATACTAATTTTAATTAACACGCGACATACAAAAAAAAATATTAAATAAATAAACCATAAATGTTACAACATAATCCTATATGGTTTTAGAAACAATACGCGAGATGGTGGTGCATATCAAGGGTTAAAATGATATGGCGTAATGATGGATAAAATAAATGTTAAATTTTCAATTTTTCTCCCTATTTCAACTCTCCTAGTTAATAATTATGATAAATCAAAAGATTCACAGGCATACAAAAAAAATACTAAAATCTGTTTAACCCTTTTTTTCTCAGTTGAAAATATTACATAAACAAGTGAAAAAGAATTGTTTTGCTCAAAAATTTTCATCTAGGCAGTAGTCACCACACTATATTTTTACCTCCTTAACGTCTCCCAGACCCAGAATAATGTCTCAATTGTGTGTTATTTTATATATGTATATAGTTGTTGGTATATAATTGACTTTCACATCTCTCATGTCAATTGGCTGTGGAGGAGTTATTTTTTTATGTCGGGGTGCGTATGTAACAAAAATCAGATAAAACAAATTAAAATTTGGGTGCACGTAGGAGGTATGAAACATTTTGGGGTAGTTAATTTAAATAATAATAATGAATAGTGATAATAGTAATGATATGGTAATAATAAAATATTAAATAAAATTATGTACATATAATGGGGTGAAATTAAATTTTGTTACATCTCCTGGTAGGAATTTTTATGAATAAGAATTATTTAAGTGGAAAAATATTTTTAAAAAAATTCAACCGATAGCGTCAACCCCTTTTATATCCAATTTCATTTTGAACAAAACTTACATATATGGCGGATAGAGAGGGAGAGATTATACCAAATTATAAAACTAATTTGTGCTTCGAAAATAATTTGAGATTAACATGAAATTATTCATATACAAACAAAATGTAGTTCCCAACCGTGGAAAATTCCAAATATCTAACTACAGGAAAAGATTCAGAAATAGTAGCGACTTTTTTCATATCCTGAAATAGACGCCATCGTAGTAGATAATATATCACAAGGCTGGACTATGAATTAGAAGTTCCCTCTGGAGTGAGTAAATTAGAATGTAAAATATCAGGAATTCTATAGAATATAGTTTAGAATAATTATAGTGTAATTCATCGAAAATGGATAAACGTTCTGTATAAATGTATTAAAAATCAATAACTGTCAATACTCTGCATTTTATAATTGAACGTACATACACCGTACAATTATACTAAAATGGGTCGAATAATTACGACCACTTGTATGAAAAAATAACTTTAATAGGCAGTTTATATATAGTTAATATATTTATGATTTGTAGAAAACTGATAATTAAATAAAATACGCACCAATAAGCCCATAGATGCTTTTGTATTTTGAACTACAATTACGTCCATTGAATAAAATAGATAATTTATTCAGAGTTAAGGAATCCAAAATTACAGAAAAAAATTTATTAAAAACTGTAACTGTATATGTAGCAAGTTGAAATCTCTGATCAGAACTGTTAAGAATGAATCAATAAGTACATATTTGTCGTCACTTACTAGCCAAAAATATACCGAATATTCCTTATGGAAAGCAACGAAAGTACTTAAGAGACCAACAAATTTGACCGCACCAATCAGAAGTAAGGATGGAAGCTGGACTCGAAACGCTAAACAAAAAGCTGACTTGTTTGCGAGGCAAGAAACGTTTCAACCATTACCCAGGCATACTGCGGATAAAATTGTTAACCTACTGAAACGATCTGATGAGCTTGAAATACAAAGTATATCTCTACAGGAGCTAAAAGAGGAAATTCAAAATTTAAACATGAAAAAATCTCCTGGATACGACCTCATAACCGGACAAATCATTAAAGATTTACCAAATAATGCGATGCGTAAACTTCTCCATATAATGAACGCTGTGTTTAGACTAAGATACGTTCCAAGTCAATGGATGGTGGTAGAGGTCATTAAAAAGGCCGAGGTCATTCAGGCCGATATCCATACTACCAACCATAGCCATGATTTTTGAAAAATTGCTCTTGAGAATGAAACCCATAATGGTTGACAGAAATCTCATTCCTGACCACCAGTTTGAATTCAGAGAAAACCACTCGACTATAGAACAAGTCCATAGAATTACAGATATAATAGAGCGAACACTAGAAACTAAAAAAATATGTTCAAGCGTTTTCCTGGATATAGCGCAAGCATTTGGCCTAAAGAAAATTTCAGCTGGAGTACCACAAGGTAGCGTTTTGGGCCCTGTCTTGTACCTCCTATACTCGGGATATACCACCAATGTAAGAAACAACTATAGCAACATATGCTGATGATACTGCGATTTTGGCAGTTGGGAACAATGTAGAAGAAGCTACTAAAAAATTGCAAAAATCGACAAACTCAGTCAACAATTGGATGAAAAAATGGATGATAAAACTGAACGAAACTAAATCTGTGCATGTGAACTTTACTAATAGAAATTTTTCTAATAGAATCCCAATCATAATCAACTCGAAACAAGGTGCCTATGCAGATACGGCGAAATATCTAGGTATGACGCTGGATGCCAAGTTGAGGTGGAAAGAACATGTCAAAAAGAAAAAGGAAGAGCTGAACATGAAGTATAGGAAGATGTATTGGCCCTTAGGTTGACATTCTGAACTATCTATACACAATAAATTGATTTTATACCGGTAAATACCGAAACCGGCATGGACCTATGGTGGACAGCTTCGGAATATTGTAAATGTACTTCGGAATATTGTAAATGCTCCATGGTACATTAGAAATGAAGACCTCCACCGAGATTTAAAGATGGAATACATCGATAAAGTTATTACGTATCAAGATTGATATCTTTCAAGCATTGATTCGAACCTCCGACAACACGAAAACATCGAGATATGCAATATGCGGGATAGACCGTTGGCAGTAAGACGTCTCCAAAGGACCAAACCAATTGATCTAGTGAATGGAACATAAAACTACTATTATAGGAATTATTTATATAAATAAATAATTTTAATTTCTGGGACCAAAAATTAAAAACTGAAAATACACTCGCATGAAGAATATTTTCTATACTCGTATATTTGAATTTCATAAATTTAACGAAATATTGAAAAAAAAAAAATTCTGGAAAGCAAATAATATTAATTTCTTTCTTAATTAATTTGTAAGTAAAAACAGCCATATTTTATAACAGCTTTATAAACATTTGTATTTGACTTTGGGAAACCAGTACGAAATTTCTTAATCTTTTTGAAAACCACAGAGATGCATGTCCCAATATGATTAACAAGAAATAGTCACGCTTAGCTTTTTTATGGAGTATCAAAATATTAAACCTTTAAAAGTTGATTTTTGATTCAAGCCTGTTCGCTAGAAAAAATAACTGAAACTCTTATGACGAAATATCAATGTGGATACAGTACATGTCGATCTAGCTTTCAAAGGTCGATACATTCAAAAAGAAGAAATTCTGAGAAATTCAAAAATTTGAAATCTTGAATGGATCAAAGCTTTTTTTCTGTCAAGGGCCAGATTTATAAACAAACTTTCGGGACGGGCATATAGGAAGTTAAATTGCTTCATATTTAACCAAACATTTTATGTCTAGTTTTGATTACTTCGTCCCCCGTTTCCCAAAGTATTTGAATTTTATATGTGAGAGGCTGAATTCTCAGTACTCTTGACAACAATTATTACTGAATTACCTATCAAACCAATTTAAATAATTAAATAGTTAAAACAGTTTTAAAGGCCATTACTGGCCCCTTACTGAGTCAACAATTTGGCTCCAGAGGTTTCGATCCCGAGCATGGTCTTCATACTGTTTAAAACAATCTGAAGAGGCCAAGTCGTTCTATATACCGTGGAGCCATCGTCGCCTCCAAAGACCTCTGCTCCTACCATATGGTGGCTCTCCTTTCAGAGATCGCTGCAATATTCGTTCCGGATCAGCACGCAGAACGTGCCCGAGCCAGCGTACTCACTGAGATCTTACTTCATGTACAATATCGGGGATTTCATCAGATCTCTGATCTATTTCGCGATTTGGGCCGTAAATCACACGCATGACTCTTTTCTCAAATGTTAGGAGCCATCTCTCGTACTCATCCGTCAGGGCCCAACTTTCACATCCAAACATAACAACGGGCCTCATCAACGCTTTGTAAAGCTTCAGCTTCATGGCACTTGATAAGTGTTTAGATTTTAGCAGTGGCCTTAGAGGATAAAAAAAACGACTGCCAGCTGCCAGCCGCACTTTAATATCCTCACCCACACTGTTATCGTGAGTGATAAGAGAACCCAAATATTAGAACCTCCTCACTCCCTCAAACGTGTGGTGGCCACTACTAAAATCTGGTGTGCCATTGTCCCTAAAACCAGAGATCAGGTATTTCGTTTAGGACTCATTGATCTGAAGTCCAACAGAAGCTGTAAACTCTACAAGCGGATCAAGTATTTCTTTCACTCCGTTGCTATTCAGTCCAATCACGCATATGTCATCTGCATATGCAAGCACCTGATTGAACTGGCGATATAAGATGATACACTGCGGTGTTTCAATTTTACGAAAGATGTACTCCAACATGAGATTAAAGAGTATCGGGGACAGAGCATTTCCCTGCCGAACACCCGAGTTAACTACAAAAATTGTCGATAGCCTGTTCTCAACTTTATCACAGCATTGAGACTGCGTCACTGTCATCCTACATAGTCGTACCAGTTTTGTTGGTATTCCTAGGTATTCCAGGGCAGACCACAAACTCTCTCGATTGATCGAGTCGTAGGCCTGCCGGAAATCCCGGAAACAACTGAGGTACGGGGATGGATGTCTCATAAAATTTAGATAGAATCATCCGCAGCGAAAAGGCCTGATCGGTGACTGATCGATTCGGATGAAATCCTCCTTGATAGTCACCAACCAACCCCTCCGCTAGAGGAGTGATTCTATCCCATACAATGTATGACAGTAACTTGTATGCTGTGCAAAGGAGAGCTATACCACGATAATTCTCACACTTCAAGCGGTCTCCCTTCTTGAAGCAATCGCGGCCACTTTCCATTCGTCAGGTATAACTTCGGTTCTAATCGAATAAGGTAAAAAAGGCTGTTCCACAAAGTATCCCCTCCGAATATCAAGAGCTCTGAATTAATGCAGTCCACTCCAGGTGCACGGTTTCGTTTCAATCTCTGCATGGCTTTAGTGAATTCCTCATGGGATGGCTCCTCAGTGCAAATCTCCGCAGTCTGTATTAGAGGTGGCTCAACAACAGTCTGTGACGCATGATGGTGCAGTCCAGTAATTCCTTTAAAGAAATTACGCGAACTGCGCTCATTCCTGAGTTGTTGTACTTTCAGAACCTCGGCCTTCCACCATTCTTGCTTCTTCCGTTCTACAAATCCGCTTAGCTGCCCTTCTTGCAAGAGCAGCCTTGTTTTTCCTCGCGATTGTGAGACGTTGTTGCACTCCATTATGGGCTATATTTTTTTGCTTAACTGCAAGACGACACTCGTCATCAAACCAGTCATTCTTGGGTCTGACTTTCACTATACCTAAAGTCTGTTGAGCAGCACTGACAACCGAAGTTTTCAGTACCTCCCAGACAGAGTTCACGCAGTCAGACTGGTAATTAGCTTCATTAATGTTGTCGCTGACAAGATCCTGATATCGTTTCTTTTGATCTTCATGTATCAGACCTTCACAGTCGAAACGTACCATGCGTTTCGCTGTGTTCCCAGACTTGTACGAAAACTTCCATCATAGCTTTGCAGCGACAAAATGATGATCGCTGCGTATTTGGTTGCTGATCGATAAGTTCTCAGATCCTGCATAACCTGAGCCCGTGGTCAATTTGGCTGCGGGAGGTTCCGCGTGGATGTGTCCATGTCTCTAGATGTACATATGTGTTTGTGAGGGAAGAATGTGCTTGCTACTCTAAGATCATGAGCAACCACAAAGTTCATCATTCTCTCACCATTATTGGTCGCAGTTTTGTGTCGGGAGTACGGACCTATGTTTTCACACAAGTCGGTCTGATTTCTGCCAGCTCTAGCATTAAAGTCCCCAATTACCATTCTAACATCGTGTTCGGGTATAGATCCCTTAAGATCGTCCAAGTCATTGTAAAATGAGTCTTTATCTTGGGGCTGGCTGACTTTTGTGGGCACATGTACACAAATTATCGACAGGTTAGGTAACTTCATGCGCAAGCGAAGCTTGCACAATCGGTTATTGACTGCTTGGAAATCCAAAACAGCGTTCTTTACCTGCGGCCCAAGAAGAAATCCAGCTCCAGGATTTCCGAGATCATTTCCACTGTAGAACAACGTATAGCCCTGGAACACATGGTCTCCACTTTTAGGCCAGCGAGTTTCTTGAAGAGCAACGAGTTCCAGCGGATACTCCTTCATGCACGTGATTAGGCCCTCTAACGCTCCTGGTTTTCTTAGTGAATGCACGTTCCACGTGCTGATTCTTAATCTCGTGTCCGGGTACTTGAGCGGGGGTCCGGTGTTGTTTTGGCGGTATCCGATTTTCTTTTTGTTGACTTTATAAACACTTTATTTATTTTATTTTTATTTATTTATTTTTACGGATGCGGGTCGTCAGCCCAGCGATCCAACCGTTTAGTCGCCTCCTACGACAAGCAAAGGATACTGTGGTGGTATTCTTGGGAAACATGTGCGTGCAATTTTGATTTACGAGACTTGTGAGAGCCCCCCGACCACAGGGGACCAATTTAAATACAGCCAAAAGAAAAATTAAGTGAAGCTTTAATGGTTTTCAACTATATATAATTAGAATTGAAACCACGCTTTCTAGAGAGCATAGTGCAGAATATTTTTTACACACATGAATTTCAAGAACTTACGAAATATTGGAAATAAATTCTGGAAAGCCTATAAAACAAATTTGAGTAAAAGCTGCCATATTTTACAAAAGCTTTATATACATTTGAATCTGAATTAGGATTATTTAAAAACTTTCTTGTCTCAAATTAGTAGAACTTGGGAATCCATTAAATTTCCTAATCTTCATCTCTCACAAGATGGTTAACAAATAAATAGTCAAGTTTTTTTAGGGAGTATCAAAATATTAAAGCTTTTAAAGTTGATTTTTGATTCAAGCCTATTCACTCGAAAAAATGGCTGAAACCCCTATGACGAAATATCAATGCCGAGGCAGTGCATGTTGATCTAGCTTTGTTGAAAGGTTGGTCAAAACTTTCAGAGCGAATTCGAAGAAATTCAACAGTTCGAAATCTTCATTGGAACAAAGGTTTTTTCCTTCAGAGACAAGATATACATATATGTAAATAAGCTTTCGGGGTGGGCATATGGGAAGTATCATTGCTTCATATTTAACTAACATTTCTATGTCCAGCTGAAAAAAACTTGATAGTGAAGAATATTTTTTACATACATATGTATATGAATTTCATAAACTTGGCGAAATATTGAAAAAAAATTGTGGAAAGCCTATAAAAAAATATTCATTAAAATCTTCCGTCCTTTGCAAAAGCTTTATATATATTTGAACCTGAATTAAGCTTATTTACAAACTTTCTTGGCCCCAATTTCTCGCGAAAGTGTGGTAGAACTTTCGGAATCCAGTACTAAATTTCCTTATATTAAAGTTTTCTGAAAAGAACAGAGATGCATACATCTCTCACAAGATGATTAGCTCGATCTAGTTTTGTTGAAAGGTTGGTCGAAACTTTCCGAGCGAATTCGAAGAAATTCAAAAATTTAAAATATTGATTCGAACAAAGCTTTTTTTTATTACCAGAGGCAAGATAACAAGCTTTCGGGACAGGCATTTTGGAAGTATCATTGCTTGAAGTATATTTAACTAACATTTCTATGTCCAGTTTTATAAAATTTATTACTAGCTCCGTTACGTAACTTTGATAAAACCTTATTGGCTTCGCTTACTAAAGCTTAACAACAATTATTACTGAATTATATTTCATGCCGTTTTAGATATAGCCAATAAAAAACAAAAGCTTCTATGGTTTTCAACTACATATGTATTAGCCGAATTCAACCTACGCTTGCCAGAGAGCCTAGTGCAGAATATTTTTTACATATATTTCATAAACTTGGCGAAATATTGAAAAAAAAATCTGAAGTGCCTATAAAAAAATTTCAGTAAAACCTGCCATACTTTTCAAAAGCTTTATATACATTTGAACCTGAATTAAGCTTGATTGGACTTTCGGAATTCAGTACTAAATTTCCTTATATTATAGCTTTCTGAAAAGAACAGGGGTGCATACATCTCTCACAAGATGGTAAGCTCGAAACTTTCAAAGCGGATTCGAAGAAATTCAAAAATTTAAAATCTTGATTGGAACAAAGGTTTTTTTACTATCAGGGAGTAGGTATATAAACAAGCTTTCGGGACAGGCATTTGGGAAGTATCATTACTTGAAGTATATTAAACTAACATTTCTATGTCCAGTTTTATAAAATGTATTACTAGCTCCTTAACGTAACTTTGGTAAAAGCTTGTATAATTGGCTTGGCTGACTAATGCTTGACAACAATTATTAGTGAATTGTCTTTAAAACCAATTTAGATACACCCAATAAAATTCAAATTGAAGCTTCTATAGCTTTGAACATTTTATAAACTTGGCGAAATATTGAGAAAAAATTCTGGAAAGACTATAACAAAAAATTCAGTAAAAGCTGCCATACTTTTCAAAAGCTTTATATACATTTAAGCCTGCATTAAGCTTATTTACAAACGTTCTCGTGTTAAATTTCTCGGGAAAGTTTAATAGGACTTTCGAAATCCAGTACTTAATTTCCTTATATTAAAGTTTTCTGAAAAGTACAGAGGTGCATACATCTCTCACAAGAAGATTAGCTCGATCCAGCTTTGTTGAAAGGTTGGTCGAGACTTTCAGAGCGAATTCGAAGAAATTCAAAAATTCGAAATCGTGATGGGAAAAACCATATTTTTTACTTCAGAGACAAGATATATATGTAAATAAGCTTTCGGGACGGGAAATATGGGAAGTATCATTGCTTCATATTTAACTAACATTTCTTTGTCCAGCTGAAAAAAACATGATAGTGAAGAATATTTTTTACATACATATATGAATTTCATAAACTTGGCGAAATATTGAAAAATAATTGTGGAAAGCCAATAAAACAAATTTCAGTAAAAGATGTCGTACTTTACAAAAGCTTTATATACATTTGAACCTTAACCTTAACTAATGGATTAAGCTTATTTAAAAACTTTTTTGTGCTAAATTTCTCGAGATAGGACTTTCAGAATCCAGTACTAAATTTCCTTATATGAAAGCTTTTTGAAAAGCACAGAAATGCATACATCTCTTACAAAATGGTTAGCTCGATCTAGCTTTGTTGAAAGTTTGGTCGAAACTATCAGAGCGAATTCGAAGAAATTCAAAAATTTAAAATCTTTTCTTGGAGCAGAGCTTTTTTTACTATCAGAGACAAGATATATAAACAAGCTTTCGGTACAGGCATTTAGGAAGTATCGTTGCTTAAAGTTTATTTAACTAACATTTCTATGTCCAGTTTTATAAACTTTATTACTTGCTCCTTAACGTAACTTTGGTAGAAGGTTGTATAATTGGCTGGGCTGACTAAAGCTTGACAACAATTATTACTGAATTATTTTTCAAACCAATTTAGATTCAGCCAATAAAAATCAAATTGAAGCTTCTATAGCTTTGAACTTTTTATAAACATGGCGAAATATTGAAAAAAAAATTCGGAAAGCCTATAAAAAAAATTTCAGTAAAAGCTGCTATATTTTACAAAAGTTTTATGCCGTGATTAAATAAATAAGCCCACTAATACCACTGACTTAATACGTTCGATAATAATTACGCCACTGGAAAAATTAAAACAGGAATGCATATGGCCGGCGTATTATTTCGTGATGATATATTCGTTTTATTTTAATTGCACCGAGCCACAAACTATTTCACCGCACTAATATATAACAGCAAATCCCGCAGACCATTCGTTACATATACGCGCGTGTGTGTGTGTGTGTGTGTGCGTGTGTGTGTGTGTGTGTGTGTGTGTGTGTGTGTGTGTGTGTGTGTGTGTGTGTGTGTGTGTGTGTGTGTGTTTTTTTTTTTTTTTTTTGTGGGGTTGGGTAACGTGTGGAAAATCTTCGGAAGACGATGCGTCGGTGGGACAAACACCTCAGCAACAGTTCCGGATTCCTACCACCTAAAAACCACACACCCGCCGCTTTCACATCCTCCATGCGGAACTATCGTTAGACATTACTTCACATGGAGGTGACCAGCCATTTGGCTCATTGTTCTCCCTGTAGCGCCTCAATCTTGGATTGAGTTTGTCACCGCTATCAAATCACGGCATGTTGTTCTGCTCTTGCACGCTCTAGGCGCCTCAGCTCATTCAGTACCACTGTCGCCATATGGCTTACAGCATTCCATCCTTCCTCAGAGTCAAGCATTAGTTGCGCTATGTTTTCTGGTGTTGGACGCTGCCCTAGGACAGCTGACAGTTCCCTTCGAGTATCCTCAAATCGTGGGCATTGAAAAAAAATGTGCTCCACATCTTCTTGTGCACCTCTGCAAGCAGGACAATCTGGAGTAATTAATTGCACACTTGAGTATAGAGCGGGCGACACAGTACTGCTTGCGTAGATCGTCCCTAGTTTCCAATCTAGCACGTTGATATAAACGTCTAGCTCGAAGGCATTCTCTACGAAGCTGGGCTATTTCCTCGGTCCACCAGAACACTTCTTTTTTCCGATTATCCCTCGTTTTCCGCGGCATTGCTGCATCACAAGCTCTTGTGATATGATCTACGATTTGATTCACTTTGCTAATGCGTATCATCTTCTTAATTTCTCCGTGCACATTGTTGCGATCCTTAACGAAGTCCGCGAGATCACTAATGTGTTTTTTAGTTGCAATCAACTTGGAAACCTTTGTAACTGGATCACCAGCCAATTCTTTCTCGAGTGATGCAGCTATTTTGGGAAGCGATACTGCCTCAAACATTTCACTGCGCGTAGGCGATCTCTGTATCCTTCCACTGCTCTTGAATGGGTTAAAAACTCCTGGAGTCCCACTCACTGGTTTAACACTAAATGGACTTGTAATATTTCTAGTTCCGACAGCCAAGTTTCCCACTGCTGGAACAAAGCGGTCGTTGGATTTCGACGACTGGGAGCCCGCTTGCTCGCTCCCTAAAGTCGCCGGTACTGGGGTTCCGAATCCCTGCACCGTAGTCTTCTTCTCCTGTTGCGTAAACATTTCGGTTATTTGTTTTCAGGGAACCGCCCTTAGCATTTTTTGCCTACTGCCAAGACTTTTTATGCAGCCGCTCCTCCTGGAGAACAGACGCTGACCAGGAAGCCGCCCACTATGGACCGTCGCGCCTGGATTTAAATTTATACCTATTTTAAGGGTGGTATATTATTAGCCTTTGTTGCTTCTTAGGTTTATATGACCATACGGTATACCCTCCACCTCCACCTTTGAAGTCGCACCTCTGGGTGAAGAGACACTTCTTGCTAGTTTTGGTCCGCGAGTGATAATTTCTTATCCACCGACCAGACCAAAATGGTTGCGGGTTTCCCCTATCCGCCACCTGGGGACGCGCTCGATGGGAGATCCAGCAACTCCACACGAGGTGTGTGTGTGTGTGTGTGTTTTTTTTTTTATTTTTATTTTTTTTTTATTTAGATTAACGAGGTACAGGGGGGAACCTTCAAAAGGTACTCGTCTGGGCAAACCTTCTACCTGTCATACGAGTTATGTGGGATTTTTACCGCACTAAACCCTAACCTGCACCTCTAACCCTGCTCCTGGAACGGTGGTTCCTCGGCGGCACTCTTTATAAATACTACTTCGCAGGGGCGTTCTTATTTTATGTCACTGCTGTCCGATGTTGCTGGTGTTATTACACCTCATCCTCGTACGTGGTGCGAAGATCCTTGATGATGGATTCCGGGTACTCTGCAACTTTGTTCCATGCCGATTGGCTCTTCAGCATGCACTCCACTATGGTTTCTGGATTGATGGAATGGTCCAAATTTCTCTCAAGTTCCGCCCGTGTCCCCTCGTAGAGCGGACACTGGAAGAACACGTGCTCTGCATCTTCAGTCACATCGCTGCAATGATGACAGTTTGGGGAGTCACTTCTCCTGAATCGGTGCAAGTATGCCCGAAAGCACCCACGCCCAGTCAAGAGTTGGGTGATGTAGTACCCGACCTCCCCGTGCAGGCGAGTGACCCATTTGGTGACATCTGGGATCAGCCGATGTGTCCACCGACCTTTCGTTGAGCTGTCCCATCTCTCTTGCCAGAGACGAAGACTCTCGGGTCTCTCCTCTTCACAGAGGACCCTTCGCTGCTCTTCCTTCTTCCTGCGATGTTGGCGTTGCCGTTCTCCTGCCAGGATGTCGATGGGCGGGCATGATGCCACGATATTGACCGCATCGTGCGATACCGTTCGGTATGCTGACGCCACTCTGATCGCTGAGAGCCGCTGGACTGATGACATTGTCTTGCGGTAAGTTGTTAACTCTAGCGATTCCTCCCACACCGGTGCTCCGTATAGCAGAACGGAGGTGACTACAGTTGCCAGTAGTCGTCTCCGGATTTGCCTGGGGCCTCCGATGTTGGGCATTATCCGTGAGAGCGCGCCCTGGACTGCTGATGCCTTCCTGCTCACGCTGGATATATGCTCCTTGTAGTTGAGCCTCGCATCCAAGACCACTCCTAGATACCGGATGTGGGGTTGCGACTGGATGTCGTGGTCGCCTACCCTGATGGTGATGGTCTCCATTTTCTTCCGACTACTCACAAGGAGTGCTTCGGTCTTGTGTTCCGCCAAAGACAGGTCTGCCGATCGCATCCACTGTCTTATCCTCCTGATGGTGGTGGAGAATGCGGCTTCCAGCTCCTCCAGATGTTTCGCCACAAGGACAACTGCCACGTCGTCCGCGAAGGCCACGAGTGTTGTGTTCGCCGGTAGTTCTAGATGGAGTAGACCGTCGTACATAACGTTCCACAAGAGTGGCCCCAGGACGGAGCCCTGAGGTACTCCTCCCGTGACCCTATGTACCGCTGGTCCCTGCTCCGTCTCGTAGTGTAGGAGTCGATCTCTGAAGTACGATCTGACCATCCTTCGTAGGTAGTAGGGCACCCCCATCTTCTCAAGAGCCTCCAAAACTAGATCCCAGCGGGCCGTGTTGAACGCGTTCTTGATGTCCAGGGTGACGATGAGGCAACACTTTTTGGAACTGCCTTTCCATCTCTTTCCTGAGATGGCTTCCTTTGCGATGTTCGTGACGAGTTCCAGTGCATCGATGGTCGATCTCCCCTTCCTGAATCCGTGTGTGTGTGTGTGTTTTTTTTTTTTGTGGGGTTGGGTAACGTGTGGAAAATCTTCGGAAGACGATGCGTCAGTGGGACAAACACCTCAGCAACAGTGGCGGATTCCTACCACCTAAAAACCACACACCCGCCGCTTTCACATCTTCCATGCGGAACTATCGTTAGACATTACTTCACATGGAGGTGACCAGCCATTTGGCTCATTGTTCTCCCTGTAGCGCCTCAATCTTGGATTGAGTTTGTCACCGCTATCAAATCACGGCATGTTGTTCTGCTCTTGCACGCTCTAGGCGCCTCAGCTCATTCAGTACCACTGTCGCCATATGGCTTACAGCATTCCATCCTTCCTCAGAGTCAAGCATTAGTTGCGCTATGTTTTCTGGTGTTGGACGCTGCCCTAGGACAGCTGACAGTTCCCTTCGAGTATCCTCAAATCGTGGGCATTGAAAAAAAATGTGCTCCACATCTTCTTGTGCACCTCTGCAAGCAGGACAATCTGGAGTATCAGTGTGCTTGAACCTGCATAGGTATGCACCAAAACAGCCATGTCCACTTATCAGTTGCGTCAGGTAGTGGTTCGCCGTGTTGCCTATTTAGCCATTTTTCAATGGATGGTATGAGACGGTAAGTCCAGCGACCCTTTTCCGAACAATCCCATCGTCTTTGCCATTCTATCATTGTTGAGGCGCGTTCTAGTGCTCTGCTTCCTGGTTGTACACGATTGGGGTACCATTTCTTCCTCTCCCTCGCAAGGAGTTCAATTATAATCATCCCCGCAATAACGAGTGACGCGTCAGTAGATACTGTGCGGAAGGCACAAGTCACTCTGAGTGCACTTAGGCGATACACCGATACCAATTTGCGTCTATATGTTTCGAAGTCCATCGCATCACCCCATACAGGCGATCCATAGAGAATGATGGAGGTTACGAAGTTTGCCAGCAGCATTCTACGACATTGTCTAGACCCTCCAGTGTTGGGCATGATACGGGAGAGAGCTGCAGACACACTGGCAGCTTTCCTGCTCACTATCTTTATGTGCTCCTTAAAGTTTAAACGAGCATCTATTTCCACACCCAGATATCGTAATGAATGCTGTGAGTGGGTTAAGATTAAACCTACATCAATTGTTACGATTTCTTTCACCTTCCTACTGGTAACTAGAACTGCTTCGGTTTTATGATCAGCAAGTTCAAGCCCACATGTCATCAACCACCTTTTTGTTATTATGATTGTCAACCTACTTATTTCTGTTATTTCATCTATAGTTTTTGCAACCACTACGACTGCAACATCATCAGCAAAACCTACGATTTCCACATCATCAGGTACACGGAGCCTTAGGATACCATCGTACATGATATTCCACAGTAGCGGCCCCAATACAGATCCTTGGGGTACACCACCCGAAACATTGTATGTCTTCACACCGTCATCCGTGTCATACGTCAGCATTCTATCATGAAAATAGTCAGCGATGATACTTCTTAGGTACACTGGTACTTGTAACGTCTGCAGTGCATTTAGAATACAGCTCCATTTGGCCGAGTTGAATGCGTTCTTAACATCCAAGGTGACAACGGCACAGTACTTTTTTGAGCCTCCTTTCCATCTTTTCCCATCTGTGGCGTTCTTGGCTATTTGGACGACGTGTTGGATGGCGTCTATCGTCGATCGAGCCTTCCGAAACCCGTACTGCCTCTCAACAAGATCTCCAGCGTTCTCCACAGCTTTCTCTAGTCGGCTGTATATGATTCTCTCCAGCACTTTGCCAGACGTATCCAGCATGCATAATGGTCTGTAGGAGGATGGTTCACCCGGCTGGTTCCTGTTTTTTTTCAACAGGACCAGACGCTGTCTCTTCCATCGTTTAGGGAATACTCCCTCTCTGAGACAGGAATTATGTAGTTCCTTAAATTCATCCGGTCTGGCTTGTATTGCAACCTTTAGTGCAATATTAGGGATATTGTCAGGCCCAGGAGCCTTTGAATTCCCTAAACGTTGACACGCCTTGGTGAGCTCTTCTGTTGATATTGGCGGTATTTCTTCCATGCCAGGTACTCGAATCACGTCAGGGATCACATCATCTTGCTGCGGAAATAGAGCAGTTACAATTCTACGTAGTATCGCTGGGCAGGTGGGCGGCGATTCATTTGCCTTTTTAAGCTTTTTCATAACGATTTTGTAGGGTCTCCCCCATGGGTCACGATCCACTTCGCATAGCTCTTTCCAGCATTGGCGCTTCTTTACTTTAATGGCCTGCTTAAATTTATTCCGGGCATCCAGGTAATTTTGGTGTAGGCTAGGATAGGTCTCTGTACCCCAAGCACGTTGGTGTTTCCTCCTTGCATTAAGGCATTTCCGTCGCAATTGTGCAATCTGCTCAGTCCACCAGTATGCTGGTGGACGACGATTGTCTAGCCGCCTTTCTACCATAGATGCACTGCAGGCGTTGGTGATCATGTTCATAATCTGTCCCGCTTTTGCATTGGCACATTCCGAGAGGCCCGGTTTCTCCAATGATAGCATAAATAAGTCCTCTTCAAACGTATTTGCTTTCCAGCCTTATATGTTTTCCAGATTTCCTTATATGTTTTTTCTGATAACCTTCCCTAGCCAGTTTTTTTTCGAAGAGTATGGCTTGGTGGTCACTATGCGTATAGTGCTCACTGACTTCCCATTTGGTCAACACTCTCAACAGGCAGCTGCTACCGAATGTAAGGTCAATTACGGAAAATGCCTCGAGCAGTGCTGTTCCTCTTCTATTCGTTTCTTTACTGCCCCATTCAGTTGCCCAGGCATTGAAATCACCAGCAATGATAACAAGGCTACGCGTTCGCGCATCGGCGACCAGTTGGTCCAGGAAGTATTCAAACTCCTCAATTGTAGCGCTAGGTGGTGCATAGCAGCTATAGATATGTAAGCCATCAACATCTGCTCGTACGAATCCTGCGGTGGAATTACTGCTGTTCTCCTGCATGGTCCGTCTGCTACAGGTCCATATGGCAGCTTTACCAGTTTGATCAGTTGCCCAATTGCATCGCTCCATATTTTTGTGCTGTTCGCACAAAATGGCGACATCTACTCTTGTTTCATGCACTGTTTGGGCTAGTACTTCCTGTGCAACTTCACAGTGGTTTAGGTTGAGCTGGACAAACTTCATTGTCGTCATGCTCTTCTAAGTGCCAACATGTAGGCCGTGCACCGGCCACTCCCTGCTATATGATTATGGTTCGTCCTTCGCTGGCAAAGCATACAACTCGCTTCTTCCTTGCATTCTTTTACTTTGTGGCCATTTCTTCCGCATTTGTAGCAGAGGCCAGAACGATCAACATCACTTTTACATGACTTGGCCATATGTCCATACTGCCAGCATTTGAAGCATCTTAAAGGTAACGTTTTTTCACGTATACGACAGATCACCCATCCAATTCGTACTTTCCCTTCATTTTTCATCACTTTGGCTGTCGAGGTTGGTACAGTCACCACTGCTGTTTGGGTGCCTCTATAAGCAGCTCTCAGCGACTTGATACATTCTATCGGGAGGTCTTTCGCACCCTCAAACTTGAATGTGATCGCCTCATGTATCTCTTCCTTTGTTGTGGTCTCATCAATATCTTTAATTTCGACTACAACCTCGTCAATCTGCGTAAGTGTTTGGATTTGTGCATCACTACCAAGAGCGTGTTCTATTGCACTTTGAAATCCAAGTTCCTTGGGATGTACATCTTTCTCTAACTCTAGAAGAAGATCGCCTTTTTCGGTTCTACGAATCCGAGCCACCTTACCAGAGAGGTCATTAAGATTTGGGTCCCCTTTCAATTTTTTTAGCATATCCGCATACCACATTGCTCCAGTTTGGGTAATTTTAATAGCATCAGGACGATGCCGCGGAATTCTTTCACGTGGTTTTCTCTTTTTTTTCTCCACCACCTGCCACCCAGGGTCCCTTACATTATCAGGCTTGTTGGGTTCATCTATGCCTGGGTTTGGATTTAGGCTCGTAGTTCCCAGTGCTGGGGTTTCGCCAGCTCTCTTCTGTTTCCCTTTCTTTTGTGCATGGTCATTGGGTGAGTCTTGTTTCGACCTCCTCCTTTTGCTATTGGTTGCGGTCGTTATTTCACTATCCAACAGAACAGTTTCCTCCTTATTATTTCTCTGGTTAGACTGGTTAGATATGGTTGGGGAAGTTTGGGTCTCACAGCACACAGTTATTTGCTTAGCCAATTTCGCAATTGTCTGCGTTGTCCGACGATCGTCTTTCCCTCCACCCTGTGCATATTCGACATACAGATTTTTCATTGACGTGACCAGCTTCTTTATTTCATGGTGCACGTTATTCCTTCCTCTGATGTACTCGCAGAGGCGATCAATTTTCGCACCCATCCGTGTAAGAGGATCTGGCTCATAAACATCCGACAGTGAATCAGACGTTTCATCGTCGAGAGTCCTTGGACGGAACGTCGCAGGCGATCGGGGAGGCCTACTGCTTTTTTGGAATGGCCTCGGTAAAGTGTTTTCCTCCGGCCCTGTAAGCTCAGAGAACGACAGAGACATGTTCTTTTGGATGTTTGGACGCGATCTCTGGAACATATGGCTTTTCCTAAATGGATCTATGTTCCCGGCACCTGTCACATACACAGGTACTTCTCGTTTCGAAAGTATAAACTGGCTTATAGCTCCCGTTTCTTCTTCAGAAAGACTTCCAACACTTGTAGTTCTATGAACTTCAGTAGCCAAGTTTCCCACTACTGAAGCACTGCGGTCGATGGATAACGACGGCTGGCGGCCCGCTTGCTCACTCCCGGAAGCCGCCGGCACTAAGGTAATCACTCTTTGCGCCGTAAACGAGTTTTCATTTCTCTCACTCATTTTTGGTTTCTTATTCGGGGTAGCCTTCCCCTATCAGTTTCTGTCCACGGATGGTATTTTATTTCCCACCTACCCGCCGGCATGCCGGTTAGGGCCTTCCCCTATCCGCAACCTGGGGACGCGCCCGATGGGAGATCCTGCCACTCCCCACGGGTGTGTGTGTGTGTGTTTTTTTTTTTTTTTATGAGGAGGGGAAATCTTCAAAAGACACGATAAGCGTACTTACCGCCGTGTGGGATTTTTACCCACTAAAACCGCCTCCTCTCGCCGGACCGTTATTCCCCCCGGGACCTCCGCAAAGTATTACTTCGGGGGGCGGTCTTAGTATTTCTACTCACACGTTTCTAGCCGCTTCTAATCGCCTTAGCTCCTTTTGCACCTTAGTTATGGTAGCGCAGCAGGCATCCCATATTTGCTGTGATTTCAGCATTTCATCCACTATGTTGTCCGGACCTAACTTTGTGTTTATGGTAATACACAGGTCCATTCTCTCAGTCTCAAATCGCGGACACTCGAATAATACGTGTTCCGGGTTTTCTACTTTATTGCACGTTGGACAGAGAGGAGTGTCATCATGCCCAAAGCGATGCAGATAGCTTCGGTACCCACCGTGTCCTGTTAGGAATTTGGTTAAATGGTAATTCATCTCTCCGTGTTTGCGATTCATCCAGGGTTTGATATTCGGAATCAATCTGTGTGTCCAACGTCCTTTCATCGCATTATCCCAACGTTCCTGCCAACTTTGCACGGATTTGGCTCTTTCTGTCGTTTGGATAGCCTGACCGACTGTAGAACTGTGTTTCTTAGCCTTGTATATTCTTTTCGCCTCGTTCGCCATGATATCAATCGGTATCATTCCGGCTATGACGCATGCTGCTTCTTCTGAGGTGGTTCTATATGCACTGATGACCCTAAGGGTGCTTAGCCTATAGACTTGTGCCAGCCGTCTCCTGTTGCATTTTACCTCCAGTGCCTCTGACCAGATCGGAGCCCCGTACAGTAGCACTGAGCTTACCACTCTGGACAGAAGAAGACGTCTACTGCTTCTTGGGCCACCAACATTTGGTAGCATATTGGAGAGCGCCGACTACACCCCCGATGCTTTTCCGCACGTATAATCTATGTGACTCTTGAAGCTTAATCTGTCATCAAGCATAATTCCCAAATATTTTACCGCTTCTTTGGACTTTATGACGTGGTTCCCAACCTTAAACGATACCGTTTCCCGTTTTTTACGGCTACTAATCAGCACTGCTTCTGTTTTTTGCTCCGCCAGTTCCAGGCCAACGGATTTCAGCCAGTCCCTCACTATTGCAATCGCCTCGTTAGTGATCATCTCAATTTCATCCAGGTGCTTTGCAGACACCACTATCGCGATGTCATCGGCAAACCCTATCACTTCTGCTTCATCTGGGATTCGTAGCTTTAGTACGTTGTCATACATAATGTTCCACAAGATTGGCCCCAGAACGGAACCTTGTGGAACTCCAGCTGTTATGTTGTATTCCATGGGACCATCCTTAGTGTCGTACTCTAACACTCTATCCTCGAAGTAGCTATCTAGTATCTTCAAGAGGTAGGCCGGAACATTCAACTTTCGTAGGGAATCCATAATATGGGCCCAGTTAGCTGTGTTGAATGCGTTTTTAACGTCGAGTGTGGCAACCGCACAGTACTGTTTAATTTCTCTTTTCCATCTTTTTCCCTGTAAGGCTCCTTTGGCCTTAGATACCACTGCATTAATAGCATCCAATGTGGATCGTGCCTTGCGAAATCCGAATTGTTGAGACGAGAGACCGCCATCTCCTTCTGTAATCGGGAGCAACCTATTCTGAATAATGCACTCCAGTATATTCCCCCTGTATCAAGCAGGCAGATTGGACGATAAGAGGATGGTTCACCTGGTGGTTTTCCTGCTTTTGGCAAGAGTACCAATCTCTGCCTTTTCCATATCCTGGGAAACACTCCTTCCTCTAGGCAGGACTGCGCTATATTGACGAAGAGGTTAGAATTACTTCGCATAGCCACTTTGAGCGCTTTGTTGGGTACTAGATCTGGACCAGGGGCCTTGTTCACACCCACTTGGCCACACGCGTTCAATGTCTCTTCTACCGTCACTTCCGGTATTTTCTCCATATATTCCTTCGTGTGATCAACCTCTCGATTACCAGGTTTTGGAAGGTGCTGCAGGAAAAGAGTCTTGACGATCTTTTGCAGCATCTCTGGACACCTTTCTTGGGGAGTTCTTTGGCCTTTTATTCTGGACATGACCACCCTGTAAGCGCTGCCCCGTGGGCTTGCGTCTGCCGCGTCACACAGTTGTTTGAAACTCTCCCTCTTGCTTCTCCTTATTTCATCACGAAGCAGTTTCCTCAGACTTATGTACTCTCGATTTAGCTCCTCATATTCGGGGCATCTGGCAGATCTTTGACTTCTTCTTCTGGCCTTGTGACATTTAGCCCTCAGTTCCTTAATGTCCTCGTTCCACCAGTAGGCTGGTTTCCTTCTATGGTTTGCTGTCCTTTTTGGCATAGATGCGTCACATGCCCTGTAGAGTTGCCTGGCCACGTGATTGACTTTGTCTTCGGCTGTGCTTGCTGGTATACTAATGTCTTGGACCAATTCCCGAAAAAGTTCTTCGTCCAGAGCATCGGGCACCCAGCCTCTTCTTTTCCAGGTCATTGGCTTCAATTTTGCCTTGCTCTGAGATCCTACTTCAAAAAACACCGGTTGGTGATCACTATGAGTGTATCGTTCACTGACATGCCATTTAATTTCCCTTGCTAATTGACTAATTGTAAAAGTAATGTCGATCACGGATTGGTGACCATTCTTACGAAAGGTGCTGGTGTTGCCTCTGTTCACTAGAATGACGTCCAGTTGGGAAAACGCCTCTAACAATGTGTTGCCTCTAATGTTAGTATATTTGTTACCCCACTCCTCGGCCCATGCATTGAAGTCCCCAGCAATAACAATTGGATGGTGCCCTCTTGCCTTTGCCACAATTTTAGCGAGCATCGCTTCGTACTCTGACAGATGTAGACTTGGAGGGGCATAGCAACTAAAGAAATATATATTATTGATCTTTGCCAGTGCACATCCGTCCTCTTGCCGCACTTTAGCTTCCTGGAAGGGATATTCTCCGCAAACCCATATTGCCGCCTTTCCGGTCCGGTCTGTTATCCATAAATTATTTATGGGTATTTTGAATGGTTCCGACATTAAGACCACGTCTGATTTTGTTTCTCTTACAACTTGCCCAAGGAGATCTTGAGCTGCCTCACAGTGGTTAAGATTTATCTGTATTACTTTCATCTGCGGGCTGAGATTTCCCTCCTGTATAGTGGACACCTACTGCTCCCTGCGATATGCCCTTGTTCACCAGTGCAGAGCATGCACTTTGGATCCTTCTTGCATGTCCTCGCCATGTGCCCGATTTCGCCGCATCTTCTACAGAGTTTAGATCTATCGCAGTTGTTGCAGTCTTTTGCGATATGACCAAACTCTAGACACCTATAGCATATTTTTGGTTAAATCAGCTCCCTAACTTTACAAACTACCCAGCCAATCTTTACTTTCCCGGCGTTTAATAGTTTGTATGCTGCTTCCACAGGTAAACTAATTATTGCTATCTATGTGCCCCCATATGCTTTCCTCAAATTCTTGATAGCAGATTCGTGCAAGTTTTCCAGCCCGAAAGCTTTAAGCGCCTGCTGGATGTCCTCTTTCGTTGTAATTTCATCTAAGTCCCTGCATTCTAGGGTGATTTCCTGCGATAGGGCTCTAACCTTGGCCTGTTCTCCTAACGTAGTTTTCACCCGCTCCCAATAGTCAGAGCTCTTCTTATTGGAGTCTCTATTGAATTCGAGCAGCATTTCGCCACCCCGGGTTCTTCTAATGCGGCCAACATTCTCACCTAGCTCTTTCAGGTTCGGGTCGCACTTCACTTTGCGGAGAATATCGGCGTATGAGACATCTCCTAGTTTTTCAACGATTATAGCGTCCGGTTTCGGTTTCTTGCGCTTTCTTGCGCCTCTACTCTTTTTCTATCTGGCTGATTTGATGGTTACTTTCGTCCATTCTTCCGGATTTTCATCCTGCCCTTCCTTTCCTAAATGTTCGCCCGTGCTTACATCGGTTTCCTTCCTGTTCACCGGGTTTACCATCCTGGTATCATCTCTTTTCTTTTTTTGATCGGGGGTTCGCCCGGACGGATCACTCATCTTTTCCTTTTCCCTTCTTCTCTTCACTGAGTCCCCACCGGTGCCACTTTGGCCCGATGGAGGCATCATTATTTCCGGAAGGGTATTTTCCACTAATATTCCTCCTACTTGTGGTTTGAGGATCCAATTGTGAGGTACTTTAACCGCTTCCTTTGCTTGTTGGACGGTGTCCTCAGCTCTGGTACTCACGCATCTGATCTCCATCTCAAGATCGCCAAAAGATGTCCTAATCAGGCGCAGCATCCTTTTTATCTCCTGATGGACGTTGTGCCTATCCTTCACATACAATTGCAAGCTCTCGATATGCGACTTTAGTTTCTGTAGTCTCTGGTCGATTACATTACCATCGCTCTCGCTCGCTGCGTTCTGCCTTGGTTCGAGATCGAGTGGCGGAAGTGCTGCCACACTAGGCTGACTTTCCTTTACTGGTGACCTCGTCACTCGGTTGCTCCTAAAAAAGGCTTCCGCCTCTGTCGTACGCGTACTTGTAGTATTTAATGCACCAACAGCCAAGTTCTCCACTGCTGGAACATTGCGGTTACTGGATGACGACGGCTGGGAGCCCGCTTGCCCACTCCCAAAAACCGCCGGTACTGGGTTTCCTACTCCCTGCACCGTAGTCAATTTTTTTTTCTCCTGATCTGGCATCTTGGATTTTTATTCAGGGATCCGCCCCTAGCATTTTTTGTGTGTGTGTGTGTGTGTGTGTGTGTGTGTGTGTGTGTGTGTGTGTGTGTGTTTTTTTTTTTTTTTTTTTTTTTTTTTTTTTTTTTGGGATTGGGTAACGTGTGGAAAATCTTCGGAAGACGATGCGTCGGTGGGACAAACACCTCAGCAACAGTTCCGGATTCCTACCACCTAAAAACCACACACCCGCCGCTTTCACATCCTCCATGCGGAACTATCGTTAGACATTACTTCACATGGAGGTGACCAGCCATTTGGCTCATTGTTCTCCCTGTAGCGCCTCAATCTTGGATTGAGTTTGTCACCGCTATCAAATCACGGCATGTTGTTCTGCTCTTGCACGCTCTAGGCGCCTCAGCTCATTCAGTACGACTGTCGCCATATGGCTTACAGCATTCCATCCTTCCTCAGAGTCAAGCATTAGTTGCACTATGTTTTCTGGTGTTGGACGCTGCCCTAGGACAGCTGACAGTTCCCTTCGAATATCCTCAAATCGTGGGCATTGGAAAAAAATGTGCTCCACATCTTCTTGTATACCTCTGCAAGCAGGACAATCTGGAGTATCAGCGTGCTTGAACCTGCATAGGTATGCACCAAAACAGCCATGTCCACTTATCAGTTGCGTCAGGTAGTGGTTAACTTCGCCGTGTTGCCTATTTAGCCATTTTTCAATGGATGGTATGAGACGGTAAGTCCAGCGACCCTTTTCCGAACAATCCCATCGTCTTTGCCATTCTATCATTGTTGAGGCGCGTTCTAGTGCTCTGCTTCCTGGTTGTACACGATTGGGGTACCATTTCTTCCTCTCCCTCGCAAGGAGTTCAATTGGGATCATTCCCGCAATAACGAGTGCCGCGTCAGTAGATACTGTGCGGAAGGCACAAGTCACTCTGAGTGCACTTAGGCGATACACCGATACCAATTTACGTCTATATGTTTCGAAGTCCATCGCATCACCCCATACAGGCGATCCATAGAGAATGATGGAGGTTACGACGTTTGCCAGCAGCATTCTACGACATTGTCTAGACCCTCCAGTGCTCGGCATGATACGGGAGAGAGCTGCAGACACACTGGCAGCTTTCCTGCTCACTATCTTTATGTGCTCCTTAAAGTTTAAACGCGCATCTATTTCCACACCCAGATATCGTAATGAATGCTGTGAGTGGGTTAAGATTCCACCTACATCAATTGTTACGGTTTCTTTCACCTTCCTACTGGTAACTAGAACTGCTTCGGTTTTATGATCAGCAAGTTCAAGCCCACATGTCATCAACCACCTTTTTATGATTATGATTGTCAACCTACTTATTTCTGTTATTTCATCTATAGTTTTTGCAACCACTACGACTGCAACATCATCAGCAAAACCTACGATTTCCACATCATCAGGTACACGGAGCCTTAGGATACCATCGTACATGATATTCCACAGTAGCGGCCCCAATACAGATCCTTGGGGTACACCACCCGAAACATTGTATGTCTTCACACCGTCATCCGTGTCATACGTCAGCATTCTATCATTAAAATAGTCAGCGATGATACTTCTTAGGTACACTGGTACTTGTAACGTCTGCAGTGCATTTAGAATACAGCTCCATTTGGCCGAGTTGAATGCGTTCTTAACATCCAAGGTGACAACGGCACAGTACTTTTTTGAGCCTCCTTTCCATCTTTTCCCATCTGTGGCGTTCTTGGCTATTTGGACGACGTGTTGGATGGCGTCTATTGTCGATCGAGCCTTCCGAAACCCGTACTGCCTCTCAGCAAGATCTCCAGCGTTCTCCACAGCTTTCTCTAGTCGGCTGTATATGATTCTCTCCAGCACTTTTCCAGACGTATCCAGCATGCATAATGGTCTGTAGGAGGATGGTTCACCCGGCTGGTTCCTGTTTTTTTTCAACAGGACCAGACGCTGTCTCTTCCATCGTTTAGGGAATACTCCCTCTCTGAGACAGGAATTGTATAGTTCCTTAAATTCATCCGGTCTGGTTTGTATTGCAACCTTTAGTGCAATATTAGGGATATTGTCAGACCCAGGAGCCTTTGAATTCCCAAAACGTTGACACGCCTTCGTGAGCTCTTCTGTTGATATCGGCGGTATTTCTTCCATGCCAGGTACTCGGATCACGTCAGGGATCACATCATCTTGCTGCGGAAATAGAGCAGTCACAATTCTACGTAGTATCGCTGGGCAGGTGGGCGGCGATTCATTTGCCTTTTTAAGCTTTTTCATAACGATTTTGTAGGGTCTCCCCCATGGATCACGATCCACTTCTTCGCATAGCTCTTTCCAGCATTGGCGTTTCCTTACTTTAATGGCCTGCTTAAATTTATTACGGGCATCCAGGTAATTTTGGTGCAGGCTAGGATAGGTCTCTGTACCCCAAGCACGTTGGTGTTTCCTCCTTGCATTAAGGCATTTCCGTCGCAATTGTGCAATCTGCTCAGTCCACCAGTATGCTGGTGGACGACGACTGTCTAGCCGCCTTTCTACCATAGATGCACTGCAGGCGTTGGTGATCATGTTCATAATCTGTCCCGCTTTTGCATTGGCACATCCCGAGAGGCCCGGTTTCTCCAATGATAGCATAAATAAGTCCTCTTCAAACGTATTTGCTTTCCAGCCTGCAGATTTCCTTATATGTTTTTTCTGATTACCTTCCCTAGCCAGTTTTATTTCGAAGAATATGGCTTGGTGGTCACTATGCGTGTAGTGCTCACTGACTTCCCATTTGGTCAACACTCTCAACAAGCAGCTGCTACCGAATGTAAGGTCAATTACGGAGGAGGAGCCACCTTTGCGAAACGTCGGTGTATCACCAGTGTTGAACAACACAACGTCTATGGAAGAAAATGCCTCGAGCAGTGCTGTTCCTCTTCTATTCGTTTCTTTACTGCCCCATTCAGTTGCCCAGGCATTGAAATCACCAGCAATGATAACAGGGCTACGCGTTCGCGCATCGGCGACCAGTTGGTCCAGGAAGTATTCAAACTCCTCAATTGTAGCGCTAGGTGGTGCATAGCAGCTATAGATTTGTAAGCCGTCAACATCTGCTCGTACGAATCCTGCGGTGGAATTACTGCTGTTCTCCTGCATGGTCCGTCTGCTACAGGTCCATATGGCAGCTTTACCAGTTTGATCAGTTGCCCAATTGCATCGCTCCATATTTTTGTGCTGTTCGCACAAAATGGCGACATCTACACTTGATTCATGCACTGTTTGGGCTAGTACTTCCTGTGCAACTTCACAGTGATTTAGGTTGAGCTGGACAAACTTCATTGTCGTCGTGCTCTTCTAAGTGCCAACATGTAGGCCGTGCACCGGCCACTCCCTGCTATATGATTATGGTTCGTCCTTCGCTGGCAAAGCATACAACTCGCTTCTTCCTTGCATTCTTTTACTTTGTGGCCATTTCTTCCGCATTTGTAGCAGAGGCCAGAACGATCAACATCACTTTTACATGACTTGGCCATATGTCCATACTGCCAGCATTTGAAGCACCTTAAAGGTAACGTTTTTTCACGTATACGACAGATCACCCATCCAATTCGCACTTTCCCTTCA
The DNA here is from genome assembly GCA_951394425.1 of Tipula unca. NCBI lineage: Eukaryota > Metazoa > Arthropoda > Insecta > Diptera > Tipulidae > Tipula > Tipula unca. The sequence goes on along the minus strand of OX596383.1, from coordinate 16,163,387 downwards.
TTTTTCATCACTTTGGCTGTCGAGGTTGGTACAGTCACCACTGCTGTTTGGGTGCCTCTATAAGCAGCTCTCAGCGACTTGATACATTCTATCGGGAGGTCTTTCGCACCCTCAAACTTGGATGTGATCGCCTCATGTATCTCTTCCTTTGTTGTGGTCTCATCAATATCTTTAATTTCGACTACAACCTCGTCAATCTGCGTAAGTGTTTGGATTTGTGCATCACTACCAAGAGCGTGTTCTATTGCACTTTGAAATCCAAGTTCCTTGGGATGTACATCTTTCTCTAACTCTAGAAGAGGATCGCCTTTTTCGGTTCTACGAATCCGAGCTACCTTACCAGAGAGGTCATTTAGATTTGGGTCCCCTTTCAATTTTTTTAGCATATCCGCATACGACATTGCTCCAGTTTGGGTAATTTTAATAGCATCAGGACGATGCCGCGGAATTCTTTCACGTGGTTTCCTCTTTTTTTTCTCCACCACCTGCCAGCCAGGGTCCCTTACATTATCAGGCTTGTTGGGTTCATCTATGCCTGGGTTTGGATTTAGGCTCTTAGTTCCCAGTGCTGGGGTTTCGCCAGCTCTCTTCTGTTTCCCTTTCTTTTGTGCATGGTCATTGGGTGAGTCTTGTTTCGACCTCCTCCTTTTGCTATTGGTTGCGGTCGTTATTTCACTATCCAACAGAACAGTTTCCTCATTATTTCTCTGGTTAGATATGGTTGGGGAAGTTTGGGTCTCACAGCACACAGTTATTTGCTTAGCCAATTTCGCAATTGTCTGCGTTGTCCGACGCTCGTCTTTCCCTCCACCCTGTGCATGTTCGACATACAGATTTTTGATTGACGTGACCAGCTTCTTAATTTCATGGTGCACGTTATTCCTTCCTCTGATGTACTCGCAGAGGCGATCAATTTTCGCACCCATCCGAGTAAGAGGATCCGGCTCATAAACATCCGACAGTGAATCAGACGTTTCATCGTCTACAGTCCTTGGACGGAACGTCGCAGGCGATCGGGGAGGCCTACTGCTTTTTTGGAATGGCCTCGGTAAAGTGTTTTCCTCCGGCCCTGTAAGCTCAGAGAACGACAGGGACATCTTCTTTTGGATGTTTGGAGGCGATCTCTGGAACATATGGCTTTTCCTAAATGGATCTATGTTCCCGGCACCTGTCACATACACAGGTACTTCTCGTTTCGAAAGTATAAACTGGCTTACAGCTCCCGTTTCTTCTTCAGAAAGACTTCCAACACTTGTAGTTCTATGAACTTCAGTAGCCAAGTTTTCCACTACTGAAGCACTGCGGTCGATGGATAACGACGGCTGGGAGCCCGCTTGCTCACTCCCGGAAGCCGCCGGCACTAAGGTAATCACCCTTTGCGCCGTAAACGAGTTTTCATTTCTCTCACTCATTTTTGGTTTCTTATTCGGGGTAGCCTTCCCCTATCAGTTTCTGTCCACGGATGGTATTTTATTTCCCACCTACCCGCCGGCATGCCGGTTAGGGCCTTCCCCTATCCGCAACCTGGGGACGCGCCCGATGGGAGATCCTGCCACTCCCCACGGGGTGTGTGTGTGTGTGTGTGTGTGTGTGTGTGTGTGTGTGTGTGTGTTTTTTTTTTTTTTTTTTTTTTTTTTTTTTTTTTTTTTGTGGGGTTGGGTAACGTGTGGAAAATCTTCGGAAGACGATGCGTCGGTGGGACAAACACCTCAGCAACAGTGGCGGATTCCTACCACCTAAAAACCACACACCCGCCGTTTTCACATCCTCCATGCGGAACTATCGTTAGACATTACTTCACATGGAGGTGACCAGCCATTTGGCTCATTGTTCTCCCTGTAGCGCCTCAATCTTGGATTGAGTTTGTCACCGCTATCAAATCACGGCATGTTGTTCTGCTCTTGCACGCTCTAGGCGCCTCAGCTCATTCAGTACGACTGTCGCCATATGGCTTACAGCATTCCATCCTTCCTCAGAGTCAAGCATTAGTTGCACTATGTTTTCTGGTGTTGGACGCTGCCCTAGGACAGCTGACAGTTCCCTTCGAATATCCTCAAATCGTGGGCATTGGAAAAAAATGTGCTCCACATCTTCTTGTATACCTCTGCAAGCAGGACAATCTGGAGTATCAGCGTGCTTGAACCTGCATAGGTATGCACCAAAACAGCCATGTCCACTTATCAGTTGCGTCAGGTAGTGGTTAACTTCGCCGTGTTGCCTATTTAGCCATTTTTCAATGGATGGTATGAGACGGTAAGTCCAGCGACCCTTTTCCGAACAATCCCATCGTCTTTGCCATTCTATCATTGTTGAGGCGCGTTCTAGTGCTCTGCTTCCTGGTTGTACACGATTGGGGTACCATTTCTTCCTCTCCCTCGCAAGGAGTTCAATTGGGATCATTCCCGCAATAACGAGTGCCGCGTCAGTAGATACTGTGCGGAAGGCACAAGTCACTCTGAGTGCACTTAGGCGATACACCGATACCAATTTACGTCTATATGTTTCGAAGTCCATCGCATCACCCCATACAGGCGATCCATAGAGAATGATGGAGGTTACGACGTTTGCCAGCAGCATTCTACGACATTGTCTAGACCCTCCAGTGTTCGGCATGATACGGGAGAGAGCTGCAGACACACTGGCAGCTTTCCTGCTCACTATCTTTATGTGCTCCTTAAAGTTTAAACGCGCATCTATTTCCACACCCAGATATCGTAATGAATGCTGTGAGTGGGTTAAGATTCCACCTACATCAATTGTTACGGTTTCTTTCACCTTCCTACTGGTAACTAGAACTGCTTCGGTTTTATGATCAGCAAGTTCAAGCCCACATGTCATCAACCACCTTTTTATGATTATGATTGTCAACCTACTTATTTCTGTTATTTCATCTATAGTTTTTGCAACCACTACGACTGCAACATCATCAGCAAAACCTACGATTTCCACATCATCAGGTACACGGAGCCTTAGGATACCATCGTACATGATATTCCACAGTAGCGGCCCCAATACAGATCCTTGGGGTACACCACCCGAAACATTGTATGTCTTCACACCGTCATCCGTGTCATACGTCAGCATTCTATCATTAAAATAGTCAGCGATGATACTTCTTAGGTACACTGGTACTTGTAACGTCTGCAGTGCATTTAGAATACAGCTCCATTTGGCCGAGTTGAATGCGTTCTTAACATCCAAGGTGACAACGGCACAGTACTTTTTTGAGCCTCCTTTCCATCTTTTCCCATCTGTGGCGTTCTTGGCTATTTGGACGACGTGTTGGATGGCGTCTATCGTCGATCGAGCCTTCCGAAACCCGTACTGCCTCTCAGCAAGATCTCCAGCGTTCTCCACAGCTTTCTCTAGTCGGCTGTATATGATTCTCTCCAGCACTTTGCCAGACGTATCCAGCAAACATAATGGTCTGTAGGAGGATGGTTCACCCGGCTGGTTCCTGTTTTTTTTCAACAGGACCAGACGCTGTCTCTTCCATCGTTTAGGGAATACTCCCTCTCTGAGACAGGAATTGTATAGTTCCTTAAATTCATCCGGTCTGGTTTGTATTGCAACCTTTAGTGCAATATTAGGGATATTGTCAGGCCCAGGAGCCTTTGAATTCCCAAAACGTTGACACGCCTTCGTGAGCTCTTCTGTTGATATCGGCGGTATTTCTTCCATGCCAGGTACTCGGATCACGTCAGGGATCACATCATCTTGCTGCGGAAATAGAGCAGTCACAATTCTACGTAGTATCGCTGGGCAGGTGGGCGGCGATTCATTTGCCTTTTTAAGCTTTTTCATAACGATTTTGTAGGGTCTCCCCCATGGATCACGATCCACTTCTTCGCATAGCTCTTTCCAGCATTGGCGTTTCCTTACTTTAATGGCCTGCTTAAATTTATTACGGGCATCCAGGTAATTTTGGTGCAGGCTAGGATAGGTCTCTGTACCCCAAGCACGTTGGTGTTTCCTCCTTGCATTAAGGCATTTCCGTCGCAATTGTGCAATCTGCTCAGTCCACCAGTATGCTGGTGGACGACGACTGTCTAGCCGCCTTTCTACCATAGATGCACTGCAGGCGTTGGTGATCATGTTCATAATCTGTCCCGCTTTTGCATTGGCACATCCCGAGAGGCCCGGTTTCTCCAATGATAGCATAAATAAGTCCTCTTCAAACGTATTTGCTTTCCAGCCTGCAGATTTCCTTATATGTTTTTTCTGATTACCTTCCCTAGCCAGTTTTATTTCGAAGAGTATGGCTTGGTGGTCACTATGCGTGTAGTGCTCACTGACTTCCCATTTGGTCAACACTCTCAACAAGCAGCTGCTACCGAATGTAAGGTCAATTACGGAGGAGGAGCCACCTTTGCGAAACGTCGGTGTATCACCAGTGTTGAACAACACAACGTCTATGGAAGAAAATGCCTCGAGCAGTGCTGTTCCTCTTCTATTCGTTTCTTTACTGCCCCATTCAGTTGCCCAGGCATTGAAATCACCAGCAATGATAACAGGGCTACGCGTTCGCGCATCGGCGACCAGTTGGTCCAGGAAGTATTCAAACTCCTCAATTGTAGCGCTAGGTGGTGCATAGCAGCTATAGATTTGTAAGCCGTCAACATCTGCTCGTACGAATCCTGCGGTGGAATTACTGCTGTTCTCCTGCATGGTCCGTCTGCTACAGGTCCATATGGCAGCTTTACCAGTTTGATCAGTTGCCCAATTGCATCGCTCCATATTTTTGTGTTGTTCGCACAAAATGGCGACATCTACTCTTGTTTCATGCACTGTTTGGGCTAGTACTTCCTGTGCAACTTCACAGTGATTTAGGTTGAGCTGGACAAACTTCATTGTCGTCGTGCTCTTCTAAGTGCCAACATGTAGGCCGTGCACCGGCCACTCCCTGCTATATGATTATGGTTCGTCCTTCGCTGGCAAAGCATACAACTCGCTTCTTCCTTGCATTCTTTTACTTTGTGGCCATTTCTTCCGCATTTGTAGCAGAGGCCAGAACGATCAACATCACTTTTACATGACTTGGCCATATGTCCATACTGCCAGCATTTGAAGCACCTTAAAGGTAACGTTTTTTCACGTATACGACAGATCACCCATCCAATTCGCACTTTCCCTTCATTTTTCATCACTTTGGCTGTCGAGGTTGGTACAGTCACCACTGCTGTTTGGGTGCCTCTATAAGCAGCTCTCAGCGACTTGATACATTCTATCGGGAGGTCTTTCGCACCCTCAAACTTGGATGTGATCGCCTCATGTATCTCTTCCTTTGTTGTGGTCTCATCAATATCTTTAATTTCGACTACAACCTCGTCAATCTGCGTAAGTGTTTGGATTTGTGCATCACTACCAAGAGCGTGTTCTATTGCACTTTGAAATCCAAGTTCCTTGGGATGTACATCTTTCTCTAACTCTAGAAGAAGATCGCCTTTTTCGGTTCTACGAATCCGAGCTACCTTACCAGAGAGGTCATTAAGATTTGGGTCCCCTTTCAATTTTTTTAGCATATCCGCATACGACATTGCTCCAGTTTGGGTAATTTTAATAGCATCAGGACGATGCCGCGGAATTCTTTCACGTGGTTTCCTCTTTTTTTTCTCCACCACCTGCCAGCCAGGGTCCCTTACATTATCAGGCTTGTTGGGTTCATCTATGCCTTGGTTTAGATTTAGGCTCTTAGTTCCCAGTGCTGGGGTTTCGCCAGCTCTCTTCTGTTTCCCTTTCTTTTGTGCATGGTCATTGGGTGAGTCTTGTTTCGACCTCCTCCTTTTGCTATTGGTTGCGGTCGTTATTTCACTATCCAACAGAACAGTTTCCTCATTATTTCTCTGGTTAGATATGGTTGGGGAAGTTTGGGTCTCACAGCACACAGTTATTTGCTTAGCCAATTTCGCAATTGTCTGCGTTGTCCGACGCTCGTCTTTCCCTCCACCCTGTGCATGTTCGACATACAGATTTTTGATTGACGTGACCAGCTTCTTAATTTCATGGTGCACGTTATTCCTTCCTCTGATGTACTCGCAGAGGCGATCAATTTTCGCACCCATCCGAGTAAGAGGATCCGGCTCATACACATCCGACAGTGAATCAGACGTTTCATCGTCTACAGTCCTTGGACGGAACGTCGCAGGCGATCGGGGAGGCCTACTGCTTTTTTGGAATGGCCTCGGTAAAGTGTTTTCCTCCGGCCCTGTAAGCTCAGAGAACGACAGGGACATCTTCTTTTGGATGTTTGGAGGCGATCTCTGGAACATATGGCTTTTCCTAAATGGATCTATGTTCCCGGCACCTGTCACATACACAGGTACTTCTCGTTTCGAAAGTATAAACTGGCTTACAGCTCCCGTTTCTTCTTCAGAAAGACTTCCAACACTTGTAGTTCTATGAACTTCAGTAGCCAAGTTTCCCACTACTGAAGCACTGCGGTCGATGGATAACGACGGCTGGGAGCCCGCTTGCTCACTCCCGGAAGCCGCCGGCACTAAGGTAATCACCCTTTGCGCCGTAAACGAGTTTTCATTTCTCTCACTCATGTTTGGTTTCTTATTCGGGGTAGCCTTCCCCTATCAGTTTCTGTCCACGGATGGTATTTTATTTCCCACCTACCCGCCGGCATGCCGGTTAGGGCCTTCCCCTATCCGCAACCTGGGGACGCGCCCGATGGGAGATCCTGCCACTCCCCACGGGTGTGTGTGTGTGTGTGTGTGTGTGTATATGTGTGTGTGTGTGTGTGTGTGTGTGTGTGTGTGTGTGTGTGTGTGTGTGTGTGTGTGTGTGTGTGTGTGTGTGTGTGTGTGTGTGTGTGTGTGTGTGTGTGTGTGTGTGTGTGTGTGTGTGTGTGTGTGAGGGTATGTACATCGAGAAGGAAAACAAGATTTATGACGCACGCTATGACGATATAAATTGAACAATTAAATATTTTTATTGAGTATTCCAGCAACAAAAATTACGATGAATAATTGAATAAAACAAAATATGTTTGTATGATCAGTGGCGTTATTAAGCGAACTTGTAACAACACACATGTAACATGATGCAAATTGTGCCAACAAACTTTTTAAAAGCTTTTAGAGCTTTCAGTAGTAGCCCAACCAGAGAGAGCTTTTTTACAGGATATACATTTTAAGTTAAATTTTTCATTTCGAATTGAAGAAACAGATGAATATTAATTTGAATGTGTGTGTAAAATAAACACAGGGAGATACAATAAGAGCTGCTTTGCCACGAATCATGCTTCTACTATTGGAACACCCTTTATGGTACTTTATGTACAAATACAATAGCTATTTTGTTTTAGTTTTTGCTCTAACCTGTATTTGCAGCTCAATTTTATTGCATTGGCATGTGTGTGCCTACTTTATTGTAATCAGCTGCTGTGATGCTGGAATGAATACTTTTATAAATTTAAATCATTAATATCGAAAGCTTCAAACGAAAAATATTTTGTTCAAGGAAAAGATTTGTTTCTGTTATTTTTGGCCATTATTTAAAGCACAATTGTTCACATTAGGGCCCTGTTTATATGTTTAAGTGGCTCTCAATATACCTCAATAAAAACTGGCTGGAAACCTAATATAAGCTTGGTGCAATATTGAATAAACATTTAAACACTAAGCTTTTTTCAAAGCTTCGTTATGCTTATGTATTGGACTTCAAAAATCACTTCCTTATCTGTCACAAACTTGGAAAAATGTTGACTGAATCGAATCATTTAAAAGCTGGAAACATAAAAAAAAAAAAATATAAAGCGCTTAAAGCTTTTAGTTGCATAATAAACTTTTGAATGAGCTTTAATCCTATTTAGAAAAGCTAACAAGAAAGCCTCATGACCAAACCGATACACGAATATTGTTTGTGTATGCTTTAAGTTTGGTAAGCATTTCAGTAATCAATTCACAATAATAAAATGCTTAGTGGAGATTCGATCAACTGAATAATAGTCCGCATGGCAATTCGGGGATTAAAAAAGTAGATTTGGCCTCATTTCAACAAAGCTGAAAATTGGCTATCAAATTATGTGAGAAAACCATGGGACTTTCTTTAAACGGTAGTTGAAAACCTTTTAATTGTCCGCCACTTAAAGCTTCCAGGAAAACTTACCGTTAGTTTGGCAGAAAATAAACAAAAAATTATTTTGAAAAGGCTTCGTTATGCTTATGCATTGGGTTTCAAAAATCACTTTCTTGTTTGTCACAAGCTTGGATCGGATCACATAAAAGCTGGGAATATAAAAATAGTAGAGCGCTTAAAGCTTTCAGTTGCATAATAAAATTGTCCATGAGCATTAATCCTATTTAGAAAAGCTAACTAGAAAGCCCCATGACTAAACCTCAATACCTGAAAATTTGATTTGACAACCAACTCGAAATTTGGCAATCTCAAAGTATGTCTGATCACCAAGGTACAAATTTTAAAAGCTGGTTGGAAACCTAATATACGCTAAAATATACTAAATATCTGTTTTGTTGTCAGTCACTAAAAGCTTTCATAAAAGCTTCTTGTTAATATGAGGAAGCTAGAGATTATAAAAGCTTGGTGAAATGCTGAATAGCCTTATAAAGTTTATCGCACATTAAGCCGTACATGTTTTTGAAAAAGTTTAGCATTATTTTAGAAACAATAAGCTTTATCAAAGCTTCGTTATGATTATGTTTTGGATTTCAAAAATCACTTTCTTACGTGTCACAAGCTTGGGAAATAATAAAATTTTACATGAACATTAATCCTATTTAGAAAAACTTATTAGAAAGCTCTATGAGCCCCAAACCTCAATAAAGATACATGATTATTGTTTTTGGTAAACATTTCAGTAAGCAATTCACAATATAGAAATGCTACGTGTGGATTCGACCACCGGTGAAAATAAAGTTTCCAGGAAAGCTTTTAGATAATATGAGCAAGCTGGAGATTTTGAAAGCTTGATGAAATGTTGAATAAACATTTGCTAACTGAGTCGGAAGACAAACAGTTCAAACTGTTGAGTATTTTGAAAAAGCTTAGCAGATATTTTAGAACCATTTAGCTTTTATCAAAGGTTCGTTATTCTTAGGCATTGTGTTTAGAAAAATCACATTCTTGTTTATCACAAGATTGAATCAAATCACTTAAAAACGTATACATTAAAAATAGTAAAGCGCTTAAACCTTTCAGTTACATACTAAAATTTGCATCAATCATATTTAATCAATTCACAATAAGTGGGAATTCGACCATCTGAATATTTGTTTCGTGAACGCTTTTAAATCTAATTGGTTTTTGCCTTAAACAAACAAGGTAAAATTGGCTATTTAGAGCCTTATATATAGAATAAATTATCTATAGGTTTGCACCAGTGGCCCATTGTGGCATTGAATGTGGAACTTAAATTAAAAGTAATACTAACTAAATAAATTATTTGTCACAAGTTTGAATACAGATTGAGCTTTTAAATAGCATAGAAAATTTATTTGTGTATGTTTATGTTTCGTTTATAATAATCTGCATATGATAATTCAAACAACACAAAGTTAGATTTCGCTACGCAGCCGAAATTTGGAAATCTCAAAGTATGTGAAAAATCGTGGGTAAAATTCAAGAGTTAGACAAAAACCACCACCTTTTAATCTACGAACACCATTCTGAAATACTATTTCTTGTTCAACAAGCGATATGGCTAACATGAATCCGGTTATATGTCAGAACTGCATGTTGGCTTGAGAGTGATGTGAGAGTATGATAGTCAATTAAAGCAATATTATAGGAGTACATGCTCGATTTATGATATACCTCATAGAAGCCATAGAAATTTAATATTTTATTGGGAATATTTCATCATACCAGAAAAGCCGAGAGATTTGTTTCTCTTGTCAGTTTTCACATTATAGAGATTTAAAGGTTAATTATTAAACCAAAAACTAATGGATCGTTGTTTATACGAACTCAATAATTGAGTTTGTACGATTTTTACAGGACTAATGAATTAATTTTGAAGTTTTCATCAAAAACGCCGGTGTGGAGCCCCTAGTAAATAATAATTTCCATATTTTACCATAAATATATGGTAAAAATGTACCAATTAATTTGATTATATGGCTATGGGAGATAAGTAAGAATGCAAAAATAAGGAAAATAATTTTTTTTTTATAGAACAATACAAAATCGAAGAATTATTTCATCTCTTTTCCATATAACAATATCAAAGAATAAGAAAAGTTTGTTGTATGTCCATAATACATTTTTTTGCGAATAAAAAGTAAATCAAACTCATCAATGTGTGCGGATAAAAATGTAATATCAATACTGATTGTTTATTTATGTTAATATCGTGATGTGGAATCAAAAATTTCACCAATTTGCGGACAAGACCAAATATTAGATCAGATGGGCCCGAATTAATTTTTTAGTTATATTAAAGAAGAATTTAATAAATTATAGTTACTATCGATATTAATTCACCTGACAACAATCTTAAACCTTCGGTTTGTTTAAGCCAGCTTTACGCTGTTTTTATCTTGATATTATATTTTGGTAACTCAAACACCTATTTGTGATTTATTACGTTAGTTTGCAGGTCATCATATTCACACGATCAATATTTTAAAAAAATTGTATTTACTGACCATCGGCTATGTACTCAGGCGTGGATACAGCTATTTCTGTTAGGGGCAATGTTTTTTTTTAAAGCTATGTAAGAAAAACTATTCAGAAACAAATGACGACTGCCAAAGTTGTAATGGTGTCATCGACCGGAAAAAATAATAACTAACTAGTCCCTATAAAATTCAAAAATATATTTAAGGAATTTTTTTTATTCTTTAAATTAACAGATCTCTGAATATAATTGGTATAAGAAATCAAACGAATCGAATAATATTGATCTAATTGATTTTAGGTTATTTATTATAGTTTGAGGACATAACTACATTTTAGAGGGAAGGGCATCGCCCCATGGCCACCTCCTTAGATCCGCGCTTGTATCCACTAGTGAAAACCTTTTTTGGTTTTCAGACTTTTGTATTGATTGGTTGAATGCATCCTATACACGCTAGTTTACTCCATTGGGACAGTGCTACACTTCAGACATTAAGTTTGGATACAACGTTTATGAGAATACGTAAACTGCCTGTTTTAATAATTATGATTAGATTGACACGTTTCATTTCTTGGAGAATTGAATGAAGTGCTATTTCTTTTCGTCTCGTGGTACTTTTGTGGTAGTTTTAACATCTACTCTTAACATGATAGTACATAAATTAAGGTTCAGATATTTTTTCACTGACTTCCCATGGATTGTAACAATCCTAGATACCCTTACAACATACAAATATTATGGTGGTTCCACCGTTCATTTACCAATGGGGTTTGCCTATTAAAAAAAAGTGACAGGCCTATCTGTAGTTGTCTTATTCCTATGTAACTTAATTATCTATTAGTACCTTATTCTAACCTACTTTGATGCGTTAAACCTACTTATCTAATTTATCGCTAGGCTAGTTACTGGGGTTCCATCCCTATATTCGTTGGGGTAGAGACGACCACGCAGAGTCCCATTATGCGAACGAGCTCCTTGATCTCCTGCTGCACACATAGGTCCTTGCCTTCCCTGATTTTTATTATCGCCTCCCGTTCGTATCTGGTCACTATCGTGATCGGCCGCTTACTCCAGTATTCGTCCAATGAGATTACGCTTTTGAGTGGCTTCTGTACCGCTGCCATACCTTCAATCTTATATACTGGTGTTTCGGCCATTTTCTAGAAAAAAACAGCATTCGCATGAGGTGGTCTGGGAATTCTGTTCGGTTTTCACTTTCATTTCAAAGCCGGATATCTTAAGCATGGAAGACACCCAGGATAATTTCCATCTTTATCAATAAGCTCAAACGCGACTCCACCGACTCGGCGGTGGACGACCGTAGGCAAGTATATCTTTGCCAGTTGGCTGATTGCTTTTGACCCGCATTGCTCTGGGTTAAATTACGAACGTATACTATTTCTCTTACTTCCAGCTTCCGGTGCGAATGCTAGTCGATCAGTTTTCCCTTTTATTTAATGAGTGCTCCGTGCTCCTTTGCCTAGGACTTGGACTAACGCATACTGGGACCGCTGTTGGATCATATGCTGACCGAACACTAGGTATGCCGGTGAGAAAGTTGTACCGCTATGTACGGTATTAAGCAATACTCCAGTAATATGTGGTAGATACTGATCCCAGGTCTCATGGTCCTCGGTAAGGTAAAAGCGGTTAACTCTCTCAGAAGCATTGGATTGAGGTGAATACACTGGGGTGAACATGTGTTTTACCCCGAGTTTAGCTAACAAATCATGAGGTATTTGTGCTTTAAATTGTTTGCCATCATTTTGCACTGAAAAAAAAGGGAAAACATTTCTTGCTCCAGATAGTCAACTACCTTTTTGGCCGTAGCTTCATGAAGCGGTTTTAATAATACGAACCGGGAGTAATGATCTAGTACAACGAGGATGTTAGTGTTTCTTTTTTTGGTCTCGGGTAGGGGTCCAGGAAATCGATATAGAGTTTCTGGGAAGGCCTCTTGAATTCCAGATACTCGCCCATCAATGGTCGCAGAATATGATTTACCTAATCCCATTTAGGTTCGTCTATTAACTACTAAAAAATCAATTTATCAAGCAAAATGACATTTCGATTTATAAAGGTGTGTCCACTCTCTATGTGTTTTCAATTAATTTAAACCAATTTTTTGGTTAATTCCGCTACATCCAGTTGAGGGCCATTTTTTAAGAAAATGTTATGGATTTAGTTTCAGACAGCAGTGGTCAAACGGTAAGGTTGGGCATAGCGTGGAGTGTGGATTAACATTAATATTTTAGTCTAAGTGCCCAATCGGAATCTAAAACACTATTTAGTATATAGTATCGGTCATATAATCTGGGAATCATATCGCTTGCACAACTATATGAATCGTTAAAGGCTATATTTATCTAGTTAGCAAGATAAATTGGATACATCTGGCCTATAACGCTACTCTACAGTTTTTGTCTGGATAAGCCAGGCTAAACTTAAAGCAACGTAAAGATGAAAAAGTAACATTTCAACCAAACAGCAATAGTGTGTCTTTCTGTAGATTAATATAATCGTTGAATTTGACAGTCGCGTCAGAACTGTTTAAAAATCTGGATTTATTAATTAAGAAGCTATGTTCAACCAAGCCATTCCAATAATTTTAATGTTTAACTGCCAGAACAACACAGCAATCAATTAAAATTGTGTGCCGGACAACTTCCTTCTTTGCAGATATACATATTTGGATGAGGAATTGTGATACTCGTATGCACTAACATTAGTACCAAAAATAAATTATTTTGGATAGATTTCTAGGATAATCGAATAAAATTCGAATCCTTTTTATTTGATTAATTCTATAAAATTCTAAATTCGAATAAAAGATTTTTTTTTTCCTGGAAACTAATGAACTAATTTCTAATAAAATGAAACTCTAAAGACATAGGTATAGGGGTGAAAAATTGTCAAGGTCAAAGCTTATTTTGAAATTATCTAGACTTCGTTCTTGTGATTTAATTAATGAGTATTTTATAGGATAGCGAGATATTTTGCGCAGAATTTTATTTGCACCACCCGCCCGCGCACATCCTCACACCTGATAGTTAGCATATATTTAATACCAATAATTTTGTATTATTTAATTTTTTGTATTTTCTTAGTCGTTTTCTTATTTTGGTACTTTGGAGGAATGAAAATTTTAAAACAAGTATTTCGTGTCATTGAAAACCATAACTCAAGAGTTTTTTTTTCGGAGAAATCATGGATTCTATTTTATATTTTGTCACGATTTCGTAACAAAAGAGTAAATAAAGCAATAAACCATCTCTTCTTATACATAAATGTATATATATATACATAAATGTATATATATATATATATATATATATATATATATATATATATATACATAAATGTATATATATATATATATATATATATATATACCTATATATTATTATGTTTTATGTCTATGTGGAAGAAGATAGGAAGAAAATGTTAAGACGAACGAAAAAAAAACTGTTTTTTCTTAATTTTTGTCGTTCGTTTTGGGGAACAAAATAAAACAAATTTTAGGACGAACTCGAATTTTTTTTCGAGCCGAGCTAATTTTTTGGCGCGGGTCTCGAAAAGCAGAACTTTCATTCACAATTTGCGAGGAAAAATTTGTCTATATTACATACCAGTGTATTTATCGCGAATATTTATATATATATACATACATATATGTTCGTCGGTATATATGTATGTATATGAACCAGAAATATTTTGTTGTGCAGCGTGGGGGAGAGGAGACGGGGGAGCTGTTGATTATTTTACTATTAAAATGTGTGTGGAGAGCACGAATACGAAAAAATGGAGATATGCGCTACACATTAGCTGTATATACGTAAACGGTGTTGTATTTGAATTCTCTCATTATCTTTATACAACTTTTTTTCTTATTTTATTTTTTTTTTAGTTTTTTTTTCGTCTTATTTCTTATTTCGACTTCACCGATTAAGTACAAAGAAAAAATGTATTTCTTCTTGTTTTCATTTATAATCAAAAGAAAACAGAAAAGAAAAACGAGTGTTTCATCGCTGATTGGCTCTAACGTTTGTAAAATGATTGGTTGATATCATGAGAATTTGTATGCAAAATAGACTCCGCCTGATGAGATGTTGATAAGAAAAGTAGTAGGGTTATGTATATAAATATAATACATAAATATATCCTCTTAATCTCCACTTTACCTTAAAATATATTACACACAAAACAAAAATTAAGTAATCTTAAAGGTGTAACATATTATCTCTATAACGATTTAATTACTGCCACGAACTCCTCTATATGCCCCAATATTTTTTGGATACCAATTAAAATCATTTTCCCACCATTAATTGGGGATATAAAAATTATAACACCCATAATCATATAAAAGAAACGAGTTTAGCATAATACATTGTTTGTATAAATATATAAGAACATCAAAGAAATTTTATTTATATCTTAAAAATGAAAAATAATTTTCCTTCGACAATTACCGAAGCAAGAAATGCGAAAGCTATATACCAACAAAAATAAAAAATTCTCAGAAACAAAATCATCTACCCATATATACGTATAAAAAGTAAATCTCATTTTTTTCCCAATACCCTCGAATTTCCCAGCACATTTTCCTATATATACATACGTATATACATATATTCGCCCTTTTTATCCTCATCTTCTTGATGATGGAAAACACACACGAAAAACTTTATGTATGCTAAATATTTTACTTGCGAGCTTTTCCTTTTTATTTTTATATTGAAAAATTATTTTTGTCTTGAAAATTTTCCATATTTAGGGGTAAAAAGAAAAAGAAACATATCATAAATAGAAAAAAAAATGAAAGATTTTCTTTATCATTTTCCTTATATGTATTTGTTTAATATATAAATGTATATATGTATATATATTCCTCAAGATTTATAATGAAAATTTTATGATAAAACGGAAACATGAAAAAAAAAAGGTTTTCTATTTTATTAAAAAATTACAAGGAACGTTAAATTAATTGTTGATTTTTGCAATTAGGGCATAGTACGATTGAATCGTTGACAAGCAATTAGCTTGGAAAAAGCCATCGAGGAAGACTGCTATGATAATTTGCTTGACTATATATTGACAACTTAATAAAACTCTTAAATAGGCAACCCTACTTGGTATCATTTCTGAGAATCAGATTAGATTGCGATGATTTATACCTCTATAAAAAGATCTCGGAGCCTGTAAATACTAGGCCAAGATGCATTTGGATGGCCCAATTATTTCTACACATTTTATATAAACATGTAATTTACTCAAAATCGCCTGAACTAATCATTAGGAATGTTGAGCCAAAAATCCAAAATCCGTGCATTTGGGTGGCTCAATTATCTCTATCCATTTTTAATACAAATCTAATTTATGATGGTTTGCGATGGTTTACATCCTTTTCTCTTTGGTCGATAGTATGTTAGCTATCTATCGATTATATATAGGCGCTCTAACGAGGTCTAAATTAGGAAATACATATGTACTAATAGTTATGTATGTTCGTGCTGTCTTCGCAATTAGGTTTAAAATGACTATTCGGGTCTTAGAACAGCTTGTATTTCTGGTATTATGTACACCATCCGAGTGGTACTCTCTTCTTCTGATGACCATCGCGAACGTGATCGGGAAATCCATATAATGGCTTGTATATTACGAACAGCGCAACATGACACAATAGATTATACCCCGCGGTGGTCAAGTAAAGTTATCTGATCAGATTCGGACGAATCTTTCTTCAATTTAATTTCGAGTCTCAATTATTGGTGTTTAACTTCAACTTCAATTAAATTTTTCATGTTTCTCGTTCAATATGGAAAATTTTAGCAGAAGCGAATGAATTTTGTGAAAAAAGAAAAACAGAAAAAATGTCGGGTCGAACTCAGGTATTTGCATCCATAGTTCATCACTGTAACCACTAAACCACGGTCACATGACATTTTCACTGCTACATGCATTTTTATACTTGCAATTTGAATAGAGAAATATGAAAATTTCGACAGAAGCTGTGTTGAACCAGTTTGTAAGAAGAAATTAAAAACTTTTATCGCGAACTGGGTGAACTCATAGGTCCACGAAACCAAAGTAAATGACTTATGCTAAGGTATTGGTATTTTCAAGATTCAAATAAGTCCTGCAATCGCTAGATTTAATGCCTTCTAATATCTAGGAAAATCGAAAAAATTGCAAAACTATGTTATATTTTCCAATGGATGGCAACGAAAAACAGACATAGTTGATATATACTACTGGTATATACTTTTGAAGCTGAAGCTTTTCAGAGCCTTGGCTCCTTTGAGATAACAATCATATACGTTTTATTTACAGCCCAAAACGCGAACAAGGTGGTACATACTGAGCTCTGTACAGTATCGAGCTCAGAGATCTGATGCAGATCAACGATTTTGTCCGTGAATTGTGCTGCGATCTCCAAATTGGAACCACAATATGGTATACAGGCGCAGCGGGCATTGTATAGGCGACGATGGTTTCACGTTATAGCGAACTTCAGATTGTCTAGGACAGTATAGGAGTCTAGCATGCGTCACATACTGTTATTGAGCCACTTCTAGATTGAAACTAAACTGGGGTGGACTGCATTAACCCTGAGCTCTTGATATTCGGGGTGGAATACTTTGTGAAACTATCTTTTTGACCTTATTCGATTAGTATGGCGAACCAAAGTTATGCCTGACGAATGGAAAGTGGCCGCGATGTGCCCAATCTTCAAGGAAAGTGTGAGAATTATCCCGGTATACCGCGAGACCAAGGAGAGCTATAGCTCTCTTTTGCACAGCATATACAAGTTACTATTCTACATTATGTATTGGATAGAATCACCTCTTTAGCGGAGGGCTTGGTTGGTGACTAGCAAGAAGGATTTCGTTCGAATTGATCAGTCACTGATCAGGTCTTCTCGCTGCGAATGATTTTATCTAAATACTACGAGACATCTATCACCGTACATCATGTTCCTGGATTTCCGACAGGCATATGACTCGATCAATCGAGAGAGTTTGTGGGTCTGCTCAGGAATATATAGGAATGCTAACGAAATTGGTCACGATAACAGTGTGGATGAGGATATTAAAATGCGGATAGCGGCTTGTAGTCGTGATTTGTATTCTATAAGGCCGCTGCCTAAAAACATATCAAGTGCCGTGAAGCTGAGCTTTACAAAGCGTTAATCAGGTCCGTTGTTATGTATGATGAGTACGAGAGATGGCTCCTTACATTTGAGAGAATAATCATGCGTGTGATATACGGCCTAAAACGCGAAATAGATTGTGCATACCGAGCTCTGTACAATATCTAGATCAGAGATCTGATGAAATCCCCGATATTGTACATGAAATAAGATCTCAGCGAGTACACTGGGTCGGTCACGTTCTGCGTGCTGATCTGGAACGAATTGTGCAACGATCTCTGAAAATAGAGCCACCATATGGTAGGCGCAGAGGTCGTTGCAGGCAACGATGGCTCCCCGATGTAGAGAACGACTTGGCCTCTTTAGATTGTCTTACAGTATGAAGACCATGCTCAGGATCGAAACCGTTGGAGTTAAATAGTTGACTCAGTAAGGGGCCAGTAATTGCCTTTAAAAACTAATTATTATTGGAATCGTGATTAAAACCTGTGAATTGTATAGAAACCAAGCGCAAATTTTATAGATATAGAAAATCAATTGCGTTTGGTTCCTTTACTAAAGTAGTTCTGTCAAGTTGGTGAGAAAATTTGTGTATTTTTTATTGCTATACACGCGATTGAACACTTTGAAACTTGAAATAAATAAACAGAAACTGTCAATAAAACTTAATTAAAAGGATTAATAATTTTGCATGCAGCTCACGCCAGACAAAAATTGCGAGTTCTGTGAAATGCCATTCATCGCAGTAAACATCACCAATCATGAATAAATATTCTCCGAGTTGTGCAAAATTAATCAAACAAGCCAATGTTATTATGTACTGGAGTGTATTTAGACTGTCAGTTGGAACGACTTCTCACTGCACCTGGTCACTGTGGGTGGTTCTCAATAAGAATCTGAACTCTATATACTGTATTACGTTGAATAATTTTGTAGCTGTGGATTTTTATGATTTTGATTGTTTCAAAAACCTATATGTTATAATTTTCGAGCGCTAAACAGATATTCGCGATGATCGTTTAACGTGTAGATTAATTTCATAACCACCTATGATCGTGTAGATTAATTTCATAACCACCTTATCGGAATGAGTCCATATCTATATGTGAATACAGCCCGACTGACTCCATTTTGAAATTACCAAATTTTAAAAGCTTTCAATCGGGTAAAAAAATTACCAAAAAATGATTGGTGTGTTGTTCTATCAAACAGAGGAGGAAAGACCATATTACAAGTTCCACTAATATAAGGTAGCAAAATAAAATTTCGGACTTTCGGAGCGCTTTTAGGCTAACTCCAACAGCTATGCAACACATTAGCTGAATTAAAAATAATAATTGAGATTATCATATTACATTGGCTCTATTAAATTTGGCAGACAATTTTCTTAAAACTATTAACTTGTGTGTATAAGACGCACAAATCTAGTAATCCGTATATATATATATATATATATATATATATATATATATATATATATATATATATATATATATATACGGTTTATCCCACGACATCGTCTGTACTTACATAGTTACGACTTAATAGTATAGCTACGATTCTATTTCCATATACAAAGCTCATTATTTCCATTCAAACACAAATATAGACCCATATACATATATGTATTTCTAAATATACATACATATATCATGATTTATATCGAAGAGGAAAGTTCGATGGAAAAACAAATTTAATTGCATAAATTCTTTTATACACATATATGTATGTGAAACGTTCTTGGAAATCAAAAATAATTTCTTCGTACGAATTCTCATAACATTTAAATGATATTTTTGACAGTTGAAAATTTGGTTAATATCCCAAAAAATAGCTTCACTAAGTTGAGAAAGTGTATGATGAGGGGCTACTCACATATAGCTGTCCACAATAACTAGGTAATATTATAGACGCAAACACGACATATGTGAACCAAAATCTATATGAAACTGCTCGAGAATAACTTCCTTTTTCAATAACTTAAGGCGATTGTATATCGAGAGCTGAATTACAACTATCGAACTAATTGTGCGTATCCCCTAGACGTCAATACCACCAAGGAATGTAACCCCGCAATATAATGGGTTGAGAAAGAAAGTGATTTTAAAAATTAGATCAATTTATAATTGATTCGAAATGAGTATGAATTTAATTTACTAAACGAATTACTTCTATTTGGGCTAATTCAATTTTTAATAAAAATTTGATTGCTCTTGAATAGTGTTGGAAATAAATTTGAAGCAACAATATCTAAAATCAGGCTTCATATCTATAGATAGTTCCATTACAATAATTCTGATTTAACTATAATTTCAATTAAATGTGTCATGGTTAATCGTGGTTTCATACCAAATTTGAAAATTTCAATTTAGTTTCGGGGAAAAATGTTTTTGTACTATTTCGCTGCATTTTAATGCGAAAACCGCTGATTTAAGGAGTACCTGCAAAACCCGAATTAAATCAAGAATAAATTGATAAATTACCTTCTTTTCAGGCACCTACATTTTTCATTTCCTTCATTTGGAGACGGTTGATTCGGAACAAGTATCACTAGATATAACTGTTAGCGTTAACCTTCTGAATTTTAACTATAGCATGTTTGCTCGCAACTAGTTTCACCTATACTGCATTAGATTTTTACTTTTTTCTTCAAACTCAATGTTATAACTCAGTAACAAGTGATTCTATGAAATTTTAAACAAAAAGGGAGTCCAGAGTTAAGCGGCGATTCTGACTATGCTCTCTTTAATTTCCACTTCTAATTTAATCGAAGAATGTTGAAGCTTAATATTAGGCTGAGGATTGGAACGTGAATGATGCTAAATATAAACATCAATTTTGTGTTAGCCTTATGTCTTTTCGGTTTTGATATGCGGGCTGAACTAGTTAATAGTTTTAAACCAAATTTATTCCATTTACGATTAATAATAGAATGAAAACTGATTTAGAGATAATACATGTTATTAGTTGAAGTATAGTTAAATAATTGAGAATAGGACCCTCAAGCAGCCATAGTTAAAACTCACGTGTTTCACGGGACCACCGATTATTTGATCTTGACGACAGATGTTGTGAAGCAGCCATACCCAGTTAAAACTCACGTGTTTCACTGGACCACCGATTAATTGATCTTGACGTCTGATGTTGTGAAGCAGCCATACCCAGTTAAAACTCACGTGTTTCACTGGACCACTGATTAATTGATCTTGACCTCAGGTGTTGTGAAGTCAATTCAACAAAATGGTAAATTTAAAATTATTTACAACAAAATAGAATTCCTTGCGGAATAAAAAGCTATTTGGTTGGCTCCGATACCACAATCAATTGTTTTCAAAAAATGATCCTTTATAGATGAATGGAGTTAGAGGTATTAAACACTTGCAATTCCATGTATTCACTAGGGATGGGTGAGGTGGATATTAAGCCATGTAATCTACGCGACTGTCGACACATAGAGTATACTATACCCGTAGATTAGATGGCAATATTTTTTATAATACATTATGTCGGATTTGGGGGTTATACACGTAAAATGTAAAGAATGTAAAAGTGTATGGTCCTCACCTAAAAGCACTGTTCGAAGGAGTACTGGTAAGTTGAAGCCATGTATTAATGCCTGGAAAGTTAATGCGGTCACTATGTCAAAGGTGCTTATTCCTTGCCTTTAATAGTCGACAACCAAGAGATAAAACCCACTTTCACTGTTTCTGACCGACCTCTATATCAATTTACCGTAATGCCCTTAGGTCTTTGCAATGCACCGCAGACGATGTGTCGATTAATGCATCGAGTGGTCCCATATCATTTGCATGACAGAGTGTTCGGTTACCTGGACGACTTACTATATCCGGCAGCTGCGACGATTCCTTGGAATGGCAGGGTGGTATCACTGTTTTTAACTTCGCTTCGATATGTTCTCCACTCACTGAAATACTTAAACGAAATCAAAAATTAATGTGGAATGAACAAGGTCAACAGGCATTTGAAGCTCTTATAAGACATCCTTAACAACGGTACCTGAACTTCGGAATGCCGATTTTAAAAGACATTTTTACATCCAATGTGATGCCAGTTATTGTGGGATTTGGGCGTGTTTTGTTCCAGCGTAACGATGATGGTACTGAATATCCAATTGCGTATTATTCACATAAATTGAATTCTCCTTAACGCAAGTACAGCGTTACTAAGCTTGACTGTTTGTCATCTGTAATGAGCGTGAAAAAATGTATAACATATGTGGAGGGGTATTCCTTCAGGGTTTTAATTTTAGTATCGAGTATAACGAAAATGATATCTAAATGTGGTTCCGGACGCTCTGTCTAGAATTTATCTTGAACCTCTCGTTAAACTGGATATCGCCATCTCGATATAACGTATTGTTTATTTTGGAAAAGATAGGGAATTAGGATGTAATTGTTCCAATATTGGTAGACCTATACCAAAAGAAATAGCTTAAATGTGACATAATTGGTTAAATTTTCATTTATAGAACATGATATTATCACTAACTCATTTAAAAAAATTAAGATTTAGGACAAACTTCAACCGTCTTTATGAGTTTTATCCAAAAAAAATCCTACGTTTTTATTTTGTGGAATAATGACAGAACTCTAAAGAAATGTATAACAGATAAAACTAATTTTGTCAAAATGCCCATCACTGATAACAAAATACGGTGGCCTACATAGACATCATTACGACCATCACTCAGAGGAAAAACTGCCAATTGAGAGGCTACAGCTCACTATAGAGGCTATATCTGAATGACGTTGTTGGTGCCTAATTATAAGTTTCAATCCACAACAGTGAAACATTATTGGTTCTGCCAATGAGACCAGCTTAGGAAATAAAATCGAGTAAGAGAGTTTTACATTTTCGATTGAGGATTAAGGAATTCATACGAATTAAACATTTCCTGAGGCATCATTAGTGACAGGGATGGGCGTTAACGCGTCATCTATTATTTTCTACGTCTTCATGTCGACAACCCATAGACAACGTTGACAATGTAGACAATGCCCACAGTTTTGTGAACTAGTCCTAAACTAGATTGACAAGGTTGATAAATTCCTTAGTTAACTCCTATAAAATTCGGTAAAAGTTAAAAAATCTTTTATTAAACGGTAGAAAATTGGTAAATTAAGAAATATTTATTTATATTTCTTCAACACAAGTCAATTAAAAAAAATATATTTTTGACATTTATCTGAAGTGAAGAGTCTCAAACGAACGTACGTTCAATTCTCTTCAGTAGCTTAAGGTTCTGAATAGTAACTCAATTATTTGAAGAGTTGCTCACCTGTGATTCAGTTATTTCATTTCAATCGAAAGTGCCTATAACAATTATATAATTGAGCAATAATTGAGCGATAATTGAGCAATTTAGAACATATGATTTTTTGAGCTTTTATAAGTATTAATTGGAACATGAAAAAGGAATTTATTAACAAGTTGCACACTAATCAGAAAGCTTTTATTGACATGAACAGTATTGCTAAATAACTGTGAAAACATCAAACTGAATAGAGGGATAATTGAGCTTTCTACTGTACTCAATATGAACAAGCTCACTTGGATAATTTCTTTAGAAAATTATAACTGTTATAAATAACGTTGCTTTAAGTAAAATTATTAAACCTTCAGCCAGATTTAATTATTTAAATTAAGCTTTTTAGATACTACAACAAAATAATATTATACAAATTCTGAGAGCTATCAGTAAAAAACCGAAAAATTAAAAGATTTTATAATATTTTATATCATTTTTTTTATAAATCGTCAAAAGCTTCTAAAGATATAGAATTAAATTATTGGAAACTAACTGTACAGAAATACCTTAAGATTATTCAGCGTCAGGTTTAAGAAAATTTCCATTGCACTGCTGATAAAAATCTTTACAAGAAGGTTAACACATCCATTATTAAAAATTCGGGGATCTCTGTCTATGACCGCGCCATAAAATTTATTAAATCCCGCTATATGGTAATAAAAATTCGAGTTCTGAAACCAAAACTTGTCCAATAAAAACGTGCCAGACTGCTCTATGACAAATTTTGATAAAATTTAGTGGATGTATTTTAATGGATGACGAAACGTATACGTTAAATTTGAATTTTGTAACAATTACCAGGTCAAAAATTGAATCTTGCCAACCAAAAACCATGGCAATCTTCCTGTTGGATATTACCACTATTATGTTAGATACATTTGCAAAAATAGTGATGGGCCAACATTTTGCAGCTGTGGGGTCGAGAGCCAGTTTTTGGTCACATTTTCCACAATGACGTATTTTGAGGCTAATTCGTCCGCTTCACAAGACTCTTAAGACGTCAGAAATTGGTACGACATTAATCAAATCGAGGTTTTGTATCGAATATTATTGAGATATGGTGAAAAGAATGCTGAAGAAGAATGGTAGATACGTAAATGGAACCATTTTGGCGCCAAAGTCACATCGGAAGTATATTGTAATGATTTTATCCGTAATAAAAATAAATAATACTTGATCCGCTTGTAGAGTTTACAGCTTCAGTTGGACATCAGATCAATGAGTCCAAAACGAAATACCTGATCTCTGGTTTTAGGGACAATGGCACACCAGATTTTAGTAGTGGCCACCACACGTTTGAGGAAGTGAGGAGGTTCAAATATTTGGGTTCTCTTATCACTCACGATAACAGTGTGGGTGAGGATATTAAAGTGCGGCTGGCAGCTGGCAGTCGTTCTTTGTATCCTCTAAGGTCACTGCTAAAATCTAAACATTTATCAAGTGCCGTCAAGCTGAAGCTTAACAAAGCGTTGATCAGGCCCGTTGTTATGTTTGGATGTGAAAGTTGGGCGCTGACGGATGAGTACGAGAGATGGCTCTTAACAATTGAGAGAAGAGTCATGCGTGTGATTTACGGCCCAAAACGCGAAATAGATGGTACCTACCGAGCTCTGTACAATATCGAGATCAGAGATCTGATGAAGATCCCCGATATTGTACATGAAATAAGATCTCAGCGAGTACGCTGGCTCGGGCACGTTCTGCGTGCTGATCCGGAACGAATTGTGCAGCGATCACTGAAAGGAGAGCCACCATATGGTAGGCGCAGAGGTCGTTGCAGGCGACGATAGCTCCACGGTGTATAGAACGACTTGGCCTCTTCAGATTGTCTTAGACAGTATGAAGACCATGCTCGGGATCGAAACCGCTGGAGCCGAATTGTTGACTCAGTAAGGGGCCAGTAATGGCCTTTAAAACTGTTTTAATTAATTAATCCGTAATAAAGAAATTTGAAATTCAATTCAATTCGAACGTTTTGTACAATAAATAATCTTTAATTAAAGTTATTGCTTGTTTCATTTCAACATATTTTTCCAGTAAGTTATAGAATGGCATGTCAATACCAATTTTATTTAAAATATTTTTTAGTTTTTTCCTATAAGGCTTAATTAAATCGCCGTTCAATCATCGAATAAACGTGTAGATTACAAGGCGTAATCTACCGCGCCCTTTCCTGATTATTGGTAGTTCTTGGTCTAATGATGCACGTTGCTGGACAGATATTATTATTCAATTTTCCAATCCCACACACCCACCTTGCCGGTATTATACAGTCACTTAGGAAACCAGCAGCGTTGGAAGGCCTAACCACTTGCATGAAAGAGTATCGGCTGGAACTTTTGGCTCTTCAAGAAACTCGCTGGCCTAAGAGTGGAGACCATGGGTCCCAGGGATATACATTGCTCAACATTGGAGATGACCTCGGGAATCATGGATCTTGATTTTTTCTTGGGCCGCAGGTAAAGATTGCTGTTTTGGATTTCCAAGCAGTCAATAACCGATTGTGTAAGAACACAATGTTAGAATGGTAATTAGAAAATTTAATGCTCGAGCTGGCAGAAATTAAGACGACATATTCAATTAGGAAGTTATTCACACTGTGGATGATTCTATTCAAATATTACGAGACATCTATCTCCGTACATCAGGTGTTCCTGGATTTCCGGCAGGCGAATTACTCGATCAATCGAGAGAGATTGTGGTCTGCCTTGGAATATCTACAAATATCAATAAAATTGGTACAACTGTGAAGAACGACAGTGACGCAGTCTCAATGCTGTGCTAAAGTTGAGAACAGGCCATCGTGAATTTTCGCAGTTAATTCGGGTGTTCGCCCGGGAGATGCTCTGTCCCCGATACTCTTCAATTTCATGTAGGAGTACATCTTTCGTAAAATTGAAACTCCTCAGCACAACATCTTTTATCGCCAGTCCAATCAGGTGCTTGCATATGCAAATGACATATGCGTGATTGGACTGTAGAGCAACGGAGTGAAGGAAATACTTTATCCGCTGGTAAAGTTTTCAGCTTCTGTTGGACTTCAGATCAATCGGTCCAAAACAAAATACATGATATCTGTCATAGGGACAATGGCACACCAGGTTTTAGTAGTGGCCACTACACGTTTGAGGGAGTAAGGAGGTTCTAATATTTGGGCTCTCTTATCACTCACGATAACAGTGTGGGTGAGGATATTAAAGCGCGGCTAGCGGCTGGTAGTTGTGCTTTGTATCTTCTTAGGCCTATCATAAAATCGTAACACCTATCAAGTGCCGTGAAGCTGAAGCTTTACAAATCGCTGATCAGGCCCGTTGTTATGTACGGAAGTGAAAGTTGGGCGTTGACGGATGAATACGACAGATGGTTCCTTATATTTGAGAGAACAATCATGAATGTGATTTACGGGCCAAAACACGACGTAGATGGTACATACCGAGCTATGTACAATATCGAGATCAGAGATCTGATGATATTATACAGGAAGTTAGATGTCAGCGAGTACGCTCGGTACGGTCGGTCACGTTCTGCGTGCTGATCAGGAACGTAATGTGCAGCAATCTCTGAAAGGAGAACAACCATATAGAGAACGAATTGGCTTCCTCAGATTGTCTAAGACTGTATGAAGAACATGCGAAGACCAGATTGAAACCGTTGGGGCCAAATTGTTTATACAGTAAGGGGCCAGTGATGGCCTTTATAAACTGTTAATCTTAAATATCTCAAAGTTGTTTTTTTATGTTTTAAACTAGTATCGCATGGACGTACAACTATTATCGCCTGGACGTACTATGCTCATTCGACTGAATTAAATATGCATACCAATTTGGTTACAATCGGATTTATTATTTGCATATCTACGAGCATTTCTCACATGTTGAAATGACCTTGACTTAAGTTGCAATTTACTTTGGTTCAAACTATATAATTATTACTATTTCTATTTAGCTATTAACAATGTGTTTTAGAGTGTAATGCAGGAATTTATATCCTCGGTAAATATCTCAATATGGTTTTTATGTTTTAAACTATTATCGCATGGACGTACTTTTGCTCACTCGATTGAATTAAATATAATTAAATGTCACAATTTAACCAAAACGTTATCGAACGGATTATTATAGTTATAGAAATGATCGATTTTAATGAGACTATAAAGCGAATTAAATGTTAGTGGACTTTAGTGAACCGTATCATATATTATTTGCAAACGGCATAAGGCATTTAACCACCAATTTAGTTGTCATCTGATTTATTATTTGCATATCAACGAGTATTTCTCACATGTTGAAATGACCATGACTTAATGTTACTGCGGTTACTTTAGTTAAAACTATAATTATAGTTCTTTTTATTTAGCTAATAATAAGTTGAAATCTTCGTTTCCCAAATTAAACAAACAAGAAACAAAAAAAAAATATAAAAAATGTCAACTCTATAATTTACAATGTTTGTCGATGGAAACAATGAAAAAAAATTAAATAAAACTTATAGTTTTCCCTTATTATTATTAATCAAAGTAGTTTTGTTATGGTAACCGTTAAATAAAATGTCTGAATTAATTATGAAGTGCACGAATTTATTTTTATTTTCTAAATCATACCTCCTATATTCCGAGATTTTTACTACCAATATTTTGTAACCAATCGAAATAATTTAATGAGTATGCGTAGAACATTGCCAATGAAAATTAGTAATTACGGAAAACCTAAAAACAAAACGAGATAATTTTCACCCTTTTTCTTTTTTCTATATATACTCGCCGGGTAAACAAGTATTCGTACAAATATACATAAATAAAGTTTGGCGAGAGTTACAGTTAGTCTCACACATGATGCCACTGTGAAATCTCAAAATTAATTTCACGACCGAATAAAAAAAAATATTTAATAATACGTACATTTAATTGCTGTAATTACCTTAATTATCTACGGTAGCTGAATCGGAACGTAAACTCAATTGTAATTATACATATGGTTGAACTCGTCATAACCGAACGAAAATTGTCTTATTGGCCCGGCGCGCACCAATATTATGCAGATGTCTCCCAACCCAATATATAGAAAACAGAAAATACAAACAAACAGAAAACAGAAAACAGAAACCTCAATAAATTAAATATTTCCGAATGCTCCATTGTGTATTTAAAATAAATTTCCATCAAAATAAAACAAACCAAAAACAACAAAAATCTTTTTTTCGTCTTAAAAAAAATAAAGATTGCGATAAAGAAAGAAAAAACCTCTTTGACAAAAATTTTAACAAAAAAAAAAAAAATTAACTTTTATATGATGAAGGTGGATGGATATTTTGATTGATCGATGGCGGTCAAGTTATAAATGGTCATGATCGTTTTAAGAAAGAAGAAGTAAAATGATGATTGGAAATAAAAAAAATATAAAAACGGAGACCAGAAAAATTTATGAATTTTCATGAAGGGATAACAATGGTTCGTTATATTCAATGACTTAAGATCATTCTCGCTTTTATTTTATTCAATACGAAATTGTCTTGTACAATTTTTATATTACTGTATTGACATTTTTTTGGGGGCCGTCTAATACATATACCTATAACGTTAAAATGGTGGAAGGTCTTAAAAAAAATGTATTTTCTATATTTACTAGATTTCCTGTTGAGAAAGACGTAGCTGTACTTAAAACTTTAGTAGTATTGAAATGGCCTCTATGGTTGGGGGCACACGAAACATGCACTCACTTAGGAAACCAGGAGCAGTGAAAGGCCTAATCACGAACATGAAGGAGTATCGAACTGGTTGCGCTTCAAGAACTGACCTAAAAGTGGAGACCATATGTCGGCTATACATTGCTCTACAATGGAGATGATCTCGGAAATCTTGGGGCTGGATTTCTTCTTGGGCTACATGTAAAGAAAGCTGCTTTGGATTTCCAAGCAGTCAATAACCGATTGTGTAAAAATCTTACGCATGAAGTTAGCCAATCTGTCGATAATTTGTGAAAGCCCGCCTAAAGAAGTCAGTCAGCCCCAAGATAATGACTCATTTAACAATGACTTGGACGATTTAATGGGATCTATAGCAGAACACGATGCTACACACTTGATAATTTTACGATGTTTTGTGATACAAGCCTTGCATCACAGCATATAACTAGATTCACAAAAAGATTTAAAGCTTGCTTCGAATTTAATATTGATACAGTTAAAAGAAAAGTTGATGCAAATTGGCATCGAGAATATTATTATGTACCGAATTGATGATTTACAGGCTATTAAAGATTTTCAAAGTAACAGCTATCGATATTGTGTTGATTCAAACTGATGATCTAATTCGTCGCATGTTGCATCAGATATGATTTTAATGTAATTTGCGTCATATTTTGAAGCAAACTAAGTATAAGTTTTTATGATGCAATGCTTACTTCAAAAAACGATGTAGGTTTGTTCTGGAGTCATATACGTAACAATTTGTATCACATATCAACAATTTTTTCAAGTGTGAAGAATGGTAATTGGGGACTTTAAAAATAGAGCTGGCAAAAATCAGGCCGACTTGTCGTTTTGACAGGGTCAAAATCGTTGCAGCCAAATAGTTGACTCAGTAAGGGGCCAGTAATATCCTTTAAAAATCTGATTAAAATTATTACCTTACTGTTTCAATAATGTGACTCGAGCGGTTTTGATCCTGAGCTTGGTCTTCATGCTACCGTAGACAACTTAAAGAAGCCAAGTCGTTCTGTACATCGTGGAGCCATCGTCGACTGATCTTCTTTCAGAGATCACTGAAAAATTTTCTTTCCGGATTCGCAAAATGTAAACTACATGGTCCAATACCGGCGATAGATGTTTCAAATGTTAAAACGTTTGTAGTTGAATTTGTGTCATAATGAATAATGGAATAAGGCACCTGTTCTATTTTCAATTAGTTTTTAGATCAATACGTAATGATTATTAGAAGCAGTTGGAGGTATTGGCATTACGGTGCGAGAGTTGATATTCGTGGATCATCGTAAGACTAGCAAGAATCGAAAGTATTTGCCAAAGATGTTTTCATTAATCAAGAACGAAATTCAAAGTTTCGAAGGCGATCATATACTGCCTTAGTTCTAACCATAAACGATACCAGCTAGAAATTGGATAGAGCTATATATATATATATATATATATATATATATATATATATATATACGTATATATATAAATGTATATGTACATATATATATATATATATATATATATATATATATATATATATATGTATGTATATATAAGGATATGTATATATATATATGTATATGTATATGTATATGTATATATATATATATATATATATATATATATATATATATATATATATATATATATATATATATATATATATATATATATATATATATATATATATATATATATATATATATATATATGATTCTTTCCCTCGCTTTCCGGGAAACTAAAACTTTTGGGCTCCGAGGAAAGTATATGGTGGAAAATTGAAACTTAAAATAATTGACGGAAGGGAGTAGAGCTTTACCAGGTACGAACATAATTGAAGTGGAGTCATATAGCTGGTGATTTGCCTGAATAGGACATATAATTATATGTTGTACAATTATTATACAATTATATGTTGTGGGTTTATTTTGGGAACGACCAATGTCTCACTGTAAGTAAGTATATATTTTTTTTGTTTGTCTTTTATTTAAAACTTTAGTGTACAAACTCTGAGAACGGAATGAATTTATAAATGTATAAAATATGAAATGTAGTGAATTGTGCTGAATGCAGAATTCTTAGTGTTTATGTTATAAATACAATTTATCTTAATTCTGTTTACATTAAATAAATGTTTTATACAAAATATGAAATAGAATATCTGCTGATTAATATTATTTTTTATATCAATTTTTATTGATATAAAATACATAGTATGTTAAATTATGTTATTTTGTATTAATTATAAAATATATTAATTTTAATATTTATTGATTATGTTTCCGGACATGTTCCGGACATGTTTTAATATTTATTGATTATGTTTCCGGACATGTACACGTGTAGCCTATTCTGCTATACCGTGGGATTGTTGGATGTGGATGTAACTCCTCCCTCCTTAAGTTCGATCTCGTCCTCGAGATTGGTTACTATTTTTCTGGATAAAGATTTGAAAAATACGTTGCTTCTGCAAATATAATAAATGATTAATGCGAGTACTAGAATTATGACAATGATGCTGAATGAAAATGAGTAGTATGTTATTCGTAGGTTTCGTTCAACTGGTCCTGCATAATTTCGCTGTGCTGATTGTATGCTTTCAAAGTCTTTCAATTTGTTCAGGTTTTTGAAATGATGTTGTTTTAGTTCTGGTAAATCGATGTACTCTTCCATTATTGTTGTTACGTTAATATTATCCATTGGTTGAATGATGTTTATTTTATGTTTTCTTATTTTTACGTCATCTGAATATATGTTATTATTAATTGTAATTGTACAATTTTCAAATTTTATTAATTTTCGCCCTAGTATTTGTTTAGGTGCGTTTTTACACGTTGATAAAATATTTGTTCCATTCTTGGTTGATAGGTATAAATATCCTGGTTGTAAATAATTGATTTCATCCGTTTGTTGGATTTCCTTCGATTCACATGTTGTCTTGTTATGATAAATCATGTTTGGTATACATAAATTTGGATTTTTTATTAAAATTTGTTTGTGACCAAAATATATTTGTTCAATTATAAAACATGGTTTGATAATTTCCATATAGGTTTTCGGATTAAGGATAATTTGATTAGTATTTATTTTTATTAATTGATTATTTTGGATTGGTATGGGTTTTATGTAGTAATATGTTAGTGATTCTTTATAAAATTCTGGTACTTGGATTATAATAATTAGATTTGTATTGTTGTAATAAGCTTGTATTTCTAATAGTGAATAAATTTGTTCTTCCGATATTAAATTAATTGAATTATTAATTTTTAATTTTACTTTTGTGTACCTTTCTTTTATTGGTTGAAACGGTTATTCCGTTATCTTGTAGTACTATATGTTTAATGTTTAATGGTTTTAACTTATCCCTGGTAGTTGTTTTTTCATATATAATATCATCTTTTTCTAAAGTTTGGGGATCTATTCTATCCTTATTTATTCTATTTAATATTTTAGTTTTATTCTTAAAACTAAATTCCCTAATAATATTTTTAATTGAATCATATTTATCTCTGATTTCTTTCAGGTAATCTGAAGTTGGAACGTTGTTTATATCGGGTAGATTGTTTAATAAGTGATAACCGCGGTGTAATTCGAATGGTTTAACTCCTATTGACGAATGAATTGAATTATTATAAATTAAAAGAGATTTATTTAATAATGGTATGATTTGCATTTGTTTGTTTTCGTAAAATATTATACGGCTAATTTCCGTAATTGTGGAATGAAAACGTTCGATAGGACTGTTTCCTGTTGAGGATTTTGCTGTTGTAACATGTGTTTCAATGTTAAATATGGAAAAAAATTCTTTGATTTTGTTTGAGGTAAATTCTCCTGCGTTATCGAATACAATTTGTTTTGGTATACCCTCACGAGAGAATATTTGTTCGAGAGTTTCAATTATTGTTGAGGTTGTTCTATCTTTCAGGAATTCCATCATTGCGTATTTTGAAAATTTATCAATGATAGTTAAAAAGATATGACCTTTCATAGAAAATGTGTTCATATGCCATATATCTAAAGGGGAATTTGGTGAAACTGTTTCTTGAAATTTGATATTGTTACTTTTTCTATCATATTTATTTAAATTGCATATTTCACATTGCGAGATATAATTTGTAATTGTTTCCTTCATTAAAGGAAAATAATATTTTCGATAAATTTGTGCAAGATTTTCATTAATACCACGATGTCCATTATTATGTGTTTTCATTATGACTTCTGTTTTTTTTATATCGTCTGATAAATCTATTTTTAATTTTTTAGAACGAATTATTTTTAAATTTGATTCCTTAAAATTTTCTTCGAAAATTTTATTGATTAACTTAAAATTTTCATCAGTACAATAGAGAACTGTTACTTTTTTTGATTTTAAATATTTAGTGAATATATTTATTATATCATTCTTATCATACTTATTTTTTCTAATTTTAATTCTTTTATATGATTCATGTATAATTGTTAATGTTTCCTTAATTTCCTTATGGTTATCGTCGACTATAATCCATAATTGGTTTGGAAAAGAGTTTATACATTTATTTGTTTCTTGTATACTGTATTTCTTTATTTATTTGGCCTATATCTATATTATTTAATTCATTATTATCCTCATTCGCATTTGCTTGTGTCGAAAGGGTATTTATTATTAATTCATTTTTATTTTCCTTACTAACTAGCTCAAATTCTTTGTTTTTATTATTTAAATTTTTTATATCAGTAAATGTTATTCGAGAGAGACAATCAGCATTTGTATTTGCTGTCCCTTTTTTGTAAATTATTTCAAAATTGTAATTTTCTAGATCCATTTTCCATCTCATCATTTTTGATGTTGGATCTTTTATACTAAATAGATATGTTAGTGGTTTATGGTCCGTTACTATTTTAAATTTTGTACCGTATAGGTATTGTCTAAAATACTTAATTGCCCAAATTATAGCTAGACATTCTTTATCGATTGTACTATAATGTATTTCTGTTTATTTAATGTTCGCGATGCATATGCGATGGGTAAATCCTTCCCTATTTCACCTTGTGAAAGTACTGCTCCTAATGCAAGATTGGATGCGTCGGTAGTCAGTATAAATTCTTTTTCAAAATTTGGGTATTGGAGTATGGGTTTGGATGTGAGAAGTGTTTTGCATTTTTCAAAACAATTTATAAATTCTTCATTATGAACAATTTTTACGTCTTTTTTCAGACATTTATTTAAAGAATTCGTTATTTTTGCAAAATCTTTTATAAATCTTCTATAATATGACATTAACCCTAAGAAAGATTTAATTTGTGTGTATGTTTTGGGTATGGGAAAATTTTGAATTACTTTCGTTTTTTCAGGATTAGGCTCGACACCGTTTGACGATACCATGTGTCCTAAATATTTAACCTTTTGTTGTAGAAAATGTGATTTTTCCACTTTTATTTTTAGATTAGATTCCTTTAGCTTTTTGAATAAACTTTCTATATGTTTTATGTGTTCTTCTATACTTGGACTGTATATAAGAATATCATCCATATAGACGATTGCACATTTACTTATTAAGTTACCTAATATATTATTCATAACCCTTTGGAATGTTGAGGGTGCATTTTTTAAACCAAAAGGCATTCGGGTAAACTCAAAATGCCCGGTATCTGTTGAAAATGCAGTTTTATCTATAGAATTTGGTTCCATAGCTATTTGATGAAAACCTGCTTGTAAATCTATTACAGAAAAGTATTTGGCTTTTCCTAATTTATCAAGAGTGTCGTTTATATTTGGTATAGGGTATTTATCTTCTACCGTTTTTTCGTTTAGTTTTCTAAAATCTATAACCATTCGAAACTGTTCGAGTTCTCCTGGTTTAGTGTGTTTAGGTACTAGAAATGCTGGTGATGACCATGGGGATATACTGTTTTGTATTATACCTTGATTAAATAAATCATTTATTTGTTTATTTAGTTCTTCTTTCTGAGTATGAGGACATTTATATGCTCTCTGAAAACTGGGTTTATTATCTGAAACATTAATTTCATGTTGAATTTGGTTGCTACATGTGAGACTTTGTTCTTCATTGAAGAAAAGGTAATGATATTTATTTAATAATTTTGTTATAAGTAGCTTATCGTGTTTATTACAATCTCCTATGTTGTAATTATTATTGTTATTTACAGGAATTTCCTCCATATTGATGTTATTTACTACATCATATTGTAGTGGTTCGACGTTGAGTCGTTTCATTAAGAAAAACTCTTGAGGTTGGTTTGAAATATTTGTGATTTCAACGTATGATTTATAATTTTTAGTAGAGTATATTCCTTCTTGAATAAACAAATGATTTTTAATTTTTATTGGGGTTAAATAAAAATTTCCTTGTTGTAATGTAACAGGAATTTCAATGTATGCTGTGGAATGTACCATTTTAGGTGGAATACATGAAGTTACTTTATCTAGTAAGGGGATTTTAAAATTATCACTAATTAATAGTTTTTCGGTGTATAAAATATTTGAATTTAATTGTTGAATTCCATTGGATCCTAATAGTCCATTAAAATGATTTTTTAAATCTAAAATATAGAATTCTAAATCAATTGGAAATTCAATAAATTTAATAATTGTTTTTCCTTCAGTTTGGGAAAAACCATTAATTGATTTTATCATTTTTATTTTTGGGATTATATCTTGAATTTTTACGAAATCTGGATTTATGTAATTTTTGTTTGATCCTGTGTCGATCAATAAACGTATTTGCTGTGAATTAATTGTAACAATTATAAATGGTAAATTTTTTAATTTAGATTTGGTTCCGAGGCTTGTACTGGAAAATTTTCCTCGGGGGGATATGTAATTGTTGGAATATTTTGATCAAGATTATAATTTGATTGGAAGTTTCTTTGTGGACCATTATTTGGTTCCTGTTTTATTTGCGGTAAATTGCGATAGTTATTATTTTGATTATTAAAATATTTATTATTTTGATTGTTACGATAATTATTATTTTGATGGTTATTATTTTGATGATTAGTATTTTGATGGTTAGGACTTTTATAATGATTTTGATTTTGAGAAAAATTATTTTGATTTGGATAATTGTTCCTATATTGTAGAAAACGATTTTGATTATGATTCATAAATCGTGGAGTATGATTTTGATTAAAAAATTGTGTTTTTCTATAATTATTGTGAGATTGAGGTCTTTGAAAACCTGTGTTAAAAGTTTGGTATTGAGGAGTTTGATACCTAGAGGATTGATTATAATTAAAAATTTTATATTTTAATAAATTTTGAACGTTAATTTGTTCGTGAATTATATTGCTCGCAGCAAGTAAAGAATCTGGGGCTTTTGCACACAGTTTGGTTTTAAATGGTTCTTTAATTCCATTTATTAAAATGTTTAGACATTTGTATCTATATGTAGAGAGAAATGCTTCGATGACTTCTTCATCATCATATTGCATTGTTATTTGATTTGCGATAAGTGCATTAATTGTGACAATTTTGTTATATAAAACTAGTGGTGATAAATTTTGCTGAATTAAACTGAATAATTCTAATTCTAGAGTGACAATGTCTCTAGTATCAGAGTATTTGTTGATTAAGTGAGTTTTTATTTGTTGCCAGATTGTTGGCACATTATACGTTATTAACGATTCATTAGCTTTATTGTTACGATAATTATTATTTTGTATTTTGTTCCTAATATTTTCCAAAATTATTTGATAAGATTGTGTATTTTGAATCAAATTGCAATGATTTAAAATTTGTTCCACAGTTTGAATAAAAGAATAAACTTCAGTCCTATTTCCGTTAAAAACTTGTATTTCCCTAGTAATACTATTCACTTTAAATATATTTACTACTTCTTCAACTTTATTAATTGGTGTGATACTTTCATCAACGCTTTTGTTATTATCACTAGCTACACTAGATTGTTCTTGATTTGAGGAATTTGTTGTGGGTGCCATGGCTAATACGTTTTTATTTGGATTTATGTGTGTAATTTTAATTTCAAATTTTCCTTTTAACTGATTTATTATATTTTCGATTTTATTAATTTCACTAATATTTTTCACTGTTCGTTTGGATAATGATTTTTTCTTTAGTTTTTGCAAACGATTCTTTAATAACTCTAATTTAATTTTTAGAGGATCGTGCATTTAATTTAAAAACTAATTAATAATTCAAAGAATTTGAGTTCCAATTTATTAAATTGGTAATTTTAAGAGTGGTGGTAATTTTCTTACCGCTCTATAAATAGGTGATTCTGCTTTTCGCAGGCCTATATAAATTTTAAATTTTAATTTATAAACGCGTCAAAATTTAAAAAAAAAATACTACGCCTAGTTTTAACGACTTTAATCTAATGTCGGATTCCACTTTTCCCAGAATTTTATTACACTTTTTTTTTTTTTTAAATTTAATGAAAGGAAATGAAAATTACTTACATGAAAATTATAATCAACTTCATATTTCGTGGTGATCAGTCACTTTTATATTTAGTTAATGTTTTTGTTTAGTAATTTTATTTATTTTTTTTGGAATTTTTTTTGAACTTTTTTTTAAATTTCTTTTTAACTTTCACTTTTATTATTATTATCGATACGATTATTTATCGATTTATTTTTACTTATTTACACTGATTTTACACTTTTTCAACTGCGCCAATTATATGTTGTACAATTATTATACAATTATATGTTGTGGGTTTATTTTGGGAACGACCAATGTCTCACTGTAAGTAAGTATATATTTTTTTTGTTTGTCTTTTATTTAAAACTTTATTGTACAAACTCTGAGAACGGAATGAATTTATAAATGTATAAAATATGAAATGTAGTGAATTGTGCTGAATGCAGAATTCTTAGTGTTTATGTTATAAATACAATTTATCTTAATTCTGTTTACATTAAATAAATGTTTTATACAAAATATGAAATAGAATATCTGCTGATTAATATTATTTTTTATATCAATTTTTATTGATATAAAATACATAGTATGTTAAATTATGTTATTTTGTATTAATTATAAAATATATTAATTTTAATATTTATTGATTATGTTTCCGGACATGTACACGTGTAGCCTATTCTGCTATACCGTGGGATTGTTGGATGTGGATGTAACTATATGCTTCTTAAATAGACAAATTACTTCTATCAATAATGATTGAGCAATAACAGGTCTGTGATGCCCTTAGGTTTATCAAAGTATCAATCAACGTGTCAAGGTCAGGATCGTGGACTGAAACTGTTCACATAAATTTGAAATTCCCAGTAAGTGAGGGTCATAAGCGCGCATTGATTACGTTCCTGTTCTTTGTTGCTACTACCGATTGAATAAGTTAGTGAGATCTTCAGAGATGATCACCGTGATGCTTCTTGTGTTATGTTGTTTTACCAATGTGTTAAATTGGAATTTTGCATGCATGCTCTCATTTTAATGACACAGTATGGTGGCATACAAAATTCTGGCCTGTAGTAATTTTTGTCATTGTCATATTGCTATTTCCTGATGAATTATGTTTCGTTTGCTGGGGCGAAACTCCGGGTTAACTTTATATACATCCAACGCATAAGCTCGTTTACTTAATTCTTATTAAATTAAAAAAACATATTTCGTTGTCGTTCATCTAGTATGTACAGCCTCTAGTAGCAGAAGGTTTCGGTATACGCGAGATAATTGAAAAATCTCTTAAAATCTAAATTTATCGCTTGTTGTCCGCAGACACAAATTTTTTTTATCAGTATGTTCACGTCCATAAAAACGATAAAAATAAATCTTGATTTTGTTATAATTCCCAGTGTCACTTGCAAAATGCGGGGGTGAAAATTCGGAAGAAAATTTTTTTTTTCTTGTTCGTTTTTATAAATCATAATACAAGCAGTAATTATGTCAATTACAATAAAATGCAATAAAAAAGATGAAAATCAAGTTTCCCACACTTAATGTTCACACCTTAATTTATATATTTTCCCTTTTATTGTTTTTCTTATTCACTATATATACCCTTCTATATATGTATTCGGATATATCATACAAAAGAAAATTCGTATTCTTCAGGAAATTAAATGGGATGAGATTAAATTATTTTTTCGTAAAATTTAATTAACCCATAAAACACACTTTTATATCATCATCATGTTATATCACCAAGTAAATTACATTGATCTATTTCTAATTTTTCTCAACTTTTCCCTAAACTCTATTTCCCAATTATTATTATTATTATTTTTACTTAATGAAAATTACGATTTCTATATTACTATATAAAACAAGAGAAAAATCTAATGTTTACCTCATAAAATAAAATCTATTATTGTCTTTTCAATTGATTTTCCACATACACACAAATCCATGAGTTTATAGAGTAGGTAAATCCGCACATAGTTTCTTGTATAGAATACGAGTTTTTTTATGAACGTAATTTTCCGATCTACCTATACTATTTTCTTTCTAAATTTGTATTTTACTTTTTGCGTGTGTTGTGTTATGAGAAAAACAAAAACAAGGAAAATTAAAATCAACACATAATTGGGAGAGAAAAAATTTTGTGCACACGGCTTTCTGCACGGTTGCGTTGTTAATTGCTTAAAACGGTTTTTTTTTTATCTTGTTTTTCCTCTTTAGATATGTGAACACACAATTGTGTACGTTTAGTATATCTATATACAATGTAAGATTTGTTTTTATTTTACTTTTTGGTATTTCACTTCCTTTTGTGTATTTGAGATAATACCAAAAACAATAAGCTTAAATAAATAACATTTTCACACTTTTCATTTTATTTTTCTCTCTGCATTTAAAAAAAAACACATAACCGAATTTATTTTTGCCGGGGATTTTCGTTCATAATAAACAAATAATACAGTAGTAGATGAATAAATTGGATAATTATTTAATCAAACTGGGCAAATAATGACCTATAGAAGGAATAAGGGGTGTAGCTACCGATAAAACAGGAAGGAAAGTAGCAGCAATTATGATTCTGCTACAAAACAAAAATATTCATCCTTAAACATCATTAGGATCACCAGGTTTTATCCATCAACCAAAACCAGCCCCGTAAAACACCATATAATACTCGATTTTATTAGGCATATATGAGACTTTTATAATCTTAAATATGACTGAAGATCAGATTAGGGAACAAATAATCCGCAAATATAAACACCGATAATCTGTCTCAGATTTTGTGTTGAGCATCCCAAAAATCGATTATCTATGAGAGCAAACTAATCTTCCGTTTGTGCCAAAATATGATTCCGGCACTGGAAAATTATACTCCTGCGGATCAAAGCTCAATTCGTTCATTGGAGGAACTGTGTGTTGAATGTCAACGGTATGAACCACTCGATCAATCAAGATAGTTTGTGGTCTACGCTGGAATATCTAGGTATGCCTACAAAATTGGTACCCATGAAAGTGACACAGTCTCAATGCTGTGTTAAAGTTGAAAACAGGCTATCAAGAATTCTTGCAGTTAACTCGCTCGGGTGTTCGGCAGTGAAATGCTCTGTCCCCATAATACTCTTTAATCTCATGTTGGAGTACATCTTTGAAACATCTCAGCGAAACATCTTATATCGCCAGTCCAATCAATTGGTTGCATATGCAAATGATGCGTGGTTTGATTGAATAGCGGTGGAGTGAAAGAAATAATTTATACGCTTGTAGAGTTTTCAGCTTCTGTAATACATGATCTCCAGATTTTAGTAGTGGCCACTACACGTTTTGGGTGCTCTTATCACTCACGATAACAGTGTGGGTAGAGGATATTAAAGTGCAGCTGGAAACTAACACTCGTACTTTGTATCCTCTAGGGCCACTGATAAAATCTAAGGACCTATCAATTGACGTGGAGCTCAAGCTTTACAAAGCGTTGATCAGGCCCGTTGTTATATTTGGATGTATGAAAGTTGGGTGCTGACGTATAAGTACGAGAGATGTCTCCTTACATTTGAGAAAAGAATCATGCGTGTGATTTACGGCCCAAAACGCAAATTATTATTATGAACTTAGGATAAATCAAGATAGTAACAAGTGATAGTGTCTATATATTAGTTTAGTAATTAAGTTATTAAAGAAACCAATAGAGCTTTCATTTCATTTACAACATTTTCATTACAATCACAAGTTTGTGAATAAACTTAAACATATTCCCTAAAAAAAAAATTAATTTGACTAATGAGGTTTTGTTAAAAGTTTGTTTAAGCTTTCGTAAAATTTTAGTAAACTTAATCATGAATACTTAGTTGTAATGAAAACAAATATAAATGAGAACTATAATTACGCTTTTTTTCATGTATGTTTTTGCTTTAGGTGGGTAAAATTTTTCAACATTTCTTGTATCATGTTTAAACTTATGTAATTAAAAATAAATAAAAAGATTCTGAGTTTCCCAACTTCCTTGCTGTTTCGAATCCAGCACCTCTAAATCCAAACTATGCTATAAGCTCGCTTAAAAAAAAATATGTTCAAATGGATTTTTAAAAGCTTAGCAATCAAAAGTATGAAGTAAAGTTATGAGATTTTTAAGCGCTAGCCGAAGCTTTAGGGCCCATTTTCGAATGTGAAATAAATTCCTTTTTAGTTAATTCGAAATGGTTATTTTCGGAGTTTATATCCATTTACATTAAAAAATCCTCAATGTTGTCTAATTTTAAATAATTCTTAACATTGACCCAAATTCCCAGTTCAAACTGTTTATCCCATGGCTATAAAGCTTTTCCGTTAAACTTTCATATACTTGAATCATTCTAGTAAATATTGTTTACAAATATATAGTAGAGCTTTAAAAAATGTAATGTGCTTATCGAAAGTCGAGCGGTAAATTCAATCAAAACGTGCCAAGGAAAGCTCCCAAATCAAAGTTATATTATGTTTTCTGTAAATGAATTTGTTAGTATATAAATATTATGAGCTTTTTCGCACTTCTCATGAGCTTTAAAAGTTATCCAAAAATTATTATCTTTGCGAGAGCAAATCAATCAGTTAAAATTTTTAATTCTAAAACAATTGTGAATACTGAATAGATGGAGCTCGACATAAATTTGACTGATAAAACAATATTTAAATGTATGAAAGTATTCAAGGATAAGTTTGAATCAAACTTGAACCTACTTTCTATACGAAACCCAATTGAATATATAATTAGATAACTTACTCATTTAAATATTCTAAACTGTTTTAGTTTGAGTGAAATTTTAAAAGGTTTAATGTGATTCAAATTTAAACAATATTAAAGTGGCCTGCTTATGTAGAGATTAGATATAATCTTACCCAGTAAAACGTTCATTTAAGATGTTTAGATTATGTTAGGATCAAGTTTGATCAATCTGTACAACTTAAATTAAAAATTTATTTCAATTTTGCAAGCTCCTAGTGAAAGAGGATCATTTGATAGAAGTCCTTTTAATTGTTTTCAATGAAAAAATGTATTTGCTTCAACAAGCTTTCCTAAATATTTAAAAAAAACTTTTATCCAGCCTAATGTAAACAAATCAAGCTTTCAAAGCATTACATTATTATATTACATATAATACGAGCATCTCGAACCAATTAAAAATAGAAAAGCTCTGGCATAAGTTATTCCAATTGGTTTCAGGTACATTATTGTTGAATCAACGGACTAATTTATTTGTAATAGTCTTCGAATGGCGTGCCAGTGAAATTAAACATACTAAGCCATTCTGATTGTTGAAAAAGAAAAAGAAAATATCTCTCAAAAAAACATTGAAGGGTATAAATTTGATTAAGAAAATTATTGATAAATGTCAAATTTTTCCTTATTCAAGATATTTGTGTGCGTCTCGATAACGACCGTAAACTTCTAATTTGTCTTGAGATTGTATTGGTGTATAGTTTATGTGTGATTTCTTTTTTTTTTTAAATATGATTGATGGTCATCGCAGTCCTCCCCCCTAGTCAGGCACTAAATATTTTGAGTTAAAAGTTCAAAACCTTGGCACTTTATTATGTGATATTTTTGGATTAAGACATCGTACGTTTTTTGTCAGAAATGAAACTTATAATTTTTGTTGTTTAATTAAGATAAGATTTTTAGCCGACACAACACAAAATTAGTATAAGAGAAGTACATGTAAATCACCTGTGGTAACTTATATATATATATATATATATATATATATATATATATATATATACATATATATATATATATATATATATATATATATATATATATATATATATATATATATATATATATATATATATATATATGTATATATATATATATATATATATATATATATATATATATATACATATATATATATATATATATATATATATATATATACATATATATATATATATATATATATATATATATATATATATATATATATATATATATATATATATATGTATATATATATATATATATATACATATATATATATATATATATATGTGTATATATGACAGGGGTCAACATTTGAACCAGCACACAACTAAAAACTATATATGTCCAAACAAAACAAAACAAAAACAAAAAATTTACAATTAAATTTT
Organism: Tipula unca; assembly: GCA_951394425.1. Lineage (NCBI taxonomy): Eukaryota > Metazoa > Arthropoda > Insecta > Diptera > Tipulidae > Tipula > Tipula unca. The sequence continues at coordinate 16,120,117 of OX596383.1, read as the reverse complement.
TACATTTTTTTATTGTTTAAGAAACTAAAATATAAGATGCCGACATTTTCTAATTAAAAATTCAAGATTTCTTTTCTTAACTTGATGATTATGATTATTATTATTATTATCCTTTCTTATATTGTTATGAGTTGAATGAATAAAACACTCCCGCATGTTGAAACACATTTCTTAGGGTTTTCTTATTATTATTCTTACAATCTCGGTTTGGTTTTGTCGGCAAATGATTGTAAGATACTCGCACATAAAAACTTATCAGAGTTCTTTTATTTCTCTCTGTGTTTTATTATTATAAAGTTCGAAACTGGATTTTTTTTTTGTTCGTTTATATAAGTAACAAGAACGCGATTTTTTTTCGCGATTTTAAATTTTATATAATTTTTAATACATAATTGTAAATATTTTGATATCGCTATTTTACGACATTCGAATCTCATCGTTTTGTTTGATATCACCAAATAATTCATGATAGAAAGTCATTTAATTTCGTAAAAGTGACAATAATTTTACAGTAGATTTGAGGAAATATTCGCTCCTGTTTCGGTGAAATTTCAAAGTTTGGTGATTTGAATACATTTAAATTTGAGGAAAGTGCAAAATTTGATGATCTCTCCGAAATGTAATCATAAATAATCTTGTCCATTTTCAACTACATGTTTACCTCATTAAATACTGTTTTACACATTAAATGCTTGTGAAGCAAAGATATATCATGGAGGAATAAACAAATGGTGTGTTTAAAGCATAATCTTAATTCAATCAAACTCACGTATCTCACCGTGAACAATGTGGCAAATAATAAAATAGATCTCCTTTCAATTTTATCCGCCGTCACTTCTCTGCTTTGAAACCAAATAAGTTTCACCGTTTGATGTTATAGGTATTTAATACCGGAGTACAAGTAGAATTATTTTGGTGACAAAAATCCAAATTTTAATAATTTGAACAGATTAAAAAACTACGGAAATTTACGAATTCAACTTCCCCGATTTTAGTAAAGCTCCGCCAAAATTTTAATTCAACTTTCAGATTTTCTCAGAATTTTTTATAGGTTACGAATTCACTTTTTATGAAGTCCCGTATATTAAAGCTCTGTTAAAAGTATATTAAAGCTCTGTTAAAATTTCAGAAAGCTTATAGATAAATAACTAACTCCATTTTCAAAAATTCAACTTTGTAATTTATAAAAATTAAGCAAATTCAACAATGTAATTTCTAGAAACTTACTAATTCATGAAAATCTAAAAGATTTATTAAACTTCAAAAATATGCTAATTTTATTTATAACAATTTTCGAAATTCTTTGTAGAATCTTCAAAAAATCAGTGCAAAAACTTCCAAAAATTTTAGAAGTTAGGACAAAATAACTTATTCAAACATTTAAAATACAATAATTTGCAAATTTTGCTTCTCAAAAAACCTACCGTTTAAAAAGCTCAATCAAACGTTCAAAATTTACAAGGTTTTTAAGAGCGTCACAAATTTCAGAATAAAGATTTAAAAAATTTAAATTTTATGTATTTAACTTCTAAAATTGTCTATAGTCTTATAAAATAAACATACTTCACTTTCCAAAATTTCTCAGGGTTCGTACGTTTAAAAGGCCTGCCAATTTAAATATTGCATTTTAGAAAGTTTAGACAAATTTCGAAAACAGCTTTCACAATTTTATAGAGTTTATAATAAAGGAAACGATATAAATTTTTTTAACAAAACAAAAAAAGTAAATTAGGTTCTTTAAAAATTTCAACTTAATAATCTCAACGGCTAAGAGAAATCGAGAACTAGCTTATACAAATTTCCAGGGTTCATGAAACCTCCAGAACTTAACTAATAAACTTGTGATAATTCTAAGTGTTTATTATAGCTCAACAATTTTTTATAAGCCATCTTCTAATAAATAAAACAGTGTATCAATTCTTCTTCCATAAAATCGCGACCTAAAAGCTCCATGAACTTGCCGGTTGTTTCGATGTTTCGATGATCTCAGTTTCACAAAATCTGTAAAATTATATTGCTTACTGCAATCGATAATCGACAGAACAAGAAGCGTCTCATATAATACAAGTATAGTTTTAATTGTATAAAACCTTTAGTGAAGATTTTTTTTTCTTACACCAAATCAAAAGGTCAATCTCGATTACAGCAGATATGTACAACCCATAATCATATGATATTTAAAAAAAATCAAAACAAATAATTCTCGGGATGTGTTTATCGTTTGTTTCTATAGTTTTAAGTTTTCTTGCTGATTCTTTTTTATTCAATCAATAACTTTTTATACTTATATGGCCATTGTACTTAATCTAAAATAATTACTTAATTAAAATATGAATTTTTGATAACGAAAATAATTTACTATTTTCATGTAAAAAAAAAATGAAATTATTCCTTTTCTATTTTGTAAGCAAACAAACAAACTATAAATTAAAACAAATGTATAATACATACTATACGACTCGGTCACCGAAATCATCTTTCCCTTTCTTAAAATTCAAATTGTCTCCAAATCAATTTTAAATAACTTACAACGTAATTGGTATAACAATTTCTTGAACTATAATTTGATGCAATTGAGCAAATTGATAAAAGATTATAAAATGATTGGGTCGAGGTTGAAACTACTGTAGTTATAATTTTAAAACAGGATTTGAAAACCAGAACATATTGTCAAAGCATGCGCCACATTTTCTGGTGTTCTGGTTAGCATGACGTTTTGTAGGCTTCTCCGTTTGGAGGTATTCGTATATTCGTGGAGTTTCGAAAACTGATTGCAAGCAATCACTTTACCAAATAACACGAATGGCAGAGATTTCGCCATTAAGCGACTATTCGGGAAGAGACTATACCGGTTAAAATAAACTGAACAAGACTGCTGAGAAAGCTTATAGGTTAGATACAATCTTGGATACCCCTAAATAAAAGTTGGCCTAACTATTTTTATCAGAAATTTGAGAAAAAGAAAAAAAGCATCAGGTCAATACGCTGCGATACTCTCGCACCCGAATTCATCAACTGTGCTGTTAGCAACTCAAGCTGCAAGCTACTACGTACATTCCAATAATAAATTTCAAATACTATAACCGCATAACAATTTGAGGTGGCCAAACAGGTCCCAAACTTAATCGTTTTAAGGATTAAGACCATCCCTGTAAAGCCTGGACCATATACGATTTGTTCTTCCATTTACTTTTATTGTAAAGCTTACCAAAGCGGTATTTATTTATGTAGCGGCAATTGCAATAATCAAAAATACTTATTAGCGATGGAATAGTGGTGGCCAATAAAGTTTGAAACTGAATCCACTAAAAGAAAATAGCCGTTCCTTCAATGGCTTGGCCGGAAGAATTTTTGTCTATAGAACTAAATTAATTTTACGTACATGAATAAAGTCTCGCATGAGTGTTTTTGTATACCAAGAGTATTCATTTGTATAGAAGACGATGAAGTCGGTAATAAGTATGTATATGAAGCTATAGCTCAAATAACCTCCCCAAAAAAATGACAAAATTTACTGATGACTACAAGAGGTCAAGCCAAATGGAACATGTTAATATCATTGTGTCTTAAAACTAGAAAGTTACACGATAAAACTGCGTGCTATTTTTGACGGATCCGTCAAAACTTCAAGCGGAAAATCATTCATTTCTATTATGATTGTGGGACCAGTCGTGCAGAATGATATTTTTCCGATTTTGATATTTTTCCGAAGCACACGTATGTGCTGTAATTGCCAAAATGTATCGGAAAATTCAAGTTCACTAAGGAGGTCATATAGGGATCAAATTATTTTATGGTGACCTCTTTCCACATTTAAATTGAAAACTATCACACCTGGCACCTCTTCTGCACCGTTTCTTGCTACTAGATGTCTCAAGCAGCTGGTTCTCGAAAACAAAGGTTTTTTTCAAGTCGCCACCGATGTCATCGAGAAAGGCGCTTATGTGAATGATCTTTTGACCAGTTGAAACTTAATTGCTGCTGCAACAGAGATGAGATATAAAATTACAAATATATACTTCAGTCTGGTGGCGTGGAATTGAGAAAATGGTCCAATCCACCTAAATTGACCGAGTTGTGTCTCAACATTGGTGAAAATCAGTGGATAAAAACACATGGAATACGATGAATCCCAAAGTGAGCTATTTCCTCACAAATCACCCAAATCCACGATTCACTTGGCTTAGTGGCGCCAGTAGGTGGAATCGATAGCCGAGTTTCTCTCAAGACAACTCTATCACGCTTAGAGTTATGTGCCGCAATATGATAGGCTCAGGTATTTATGTGCCGCAATATGATAGGCTTTGGTATTTAATTTGAATATCAATAAGTTTCTATAAAACTAAGTTGATTTTTATCCATAATGGTTACATTATTTCGGAGTCTTACCAGTGAACTGTAATTAATTTGTAATAATTTCTGGCCCAACTTATATCTCGATATCTCGATAAAGGTTCCAAAGATGTGGTGCAGGTTGATTTAGCTGGTGCAGCTTCAAAGCACTCCATAATTTAAACTTTAGGTTTAGAGTTCCACTATTGGCCTGAGGGTGTAAGTCATTTGAATAATCAGATGATGCATATTGGTAATATTATAGGTAACTTTAAGAAAGACATTAATTAAAGTATAGTTTATTAGGTATAATATAATTTGGTATTAATTCCAAAAGATCTGTAGAAGTCTGGCTCAATAAACTAATAAAATAGCTTGTTTGAATATTTTTCGTGATCCACTCGCCCGATATACCATTTCGCAATTAACAAAACCAATAATAAATAATAATCACTTTATAAACGCCATTACTGGCCCCTTACCGAGTCAACAATCCGAATCTGAAGTAGCCAAGTCGTTCTCTACACTGCGCAGCCATCGTCGCTCGCCTGCAACGACCTCTGCGCCTACCATATGATGGATCTCCTTTCAGAGATCCACATCTTGTTCTGGATCAGCACGCAGAACGTGACCAAGACAAAGTTGTTCGAGATCTCGCGGTTGATCGAGTCATAGGCCTGGCAGAAATTCAGGAATACCTGATGTACGGGGATCGATGTCTCATAATATTTCATCAAACCAATTATTCTTGGGCCTGACTTTCACTTTTACTTAAAGTCTGTTAAAGTCTCCCAGACAGAGTTCACGCAGTCCGACTGGAAATTAGCTTCCTTATTGTTGCCGCTGCCCAGATCCTGTCTTTTGATCTTCATTTTCCAGACCTATACAGTCGAAACGTCCTATGCGGTTCGCTGTGTTCCTAGACTTGTACGATAACTTTCGTCGTAGCTTGCATCGACCAAATAATGATCGTTGCTTGCGTATGTGGTTGATGACCGACAAATTCTTACATCCTGCATAACCCGAGCCCACCCTTTAGAAACTAGCACATGGGCAATTTGGCTGCGAGAAGTTCTACGAAGATGGGTCCATGTCTCTAAATGTGTTTATTTGTGAGGGAAGATCTTGAGGTTGCTGTTTCGTGTCGGGAGTACGAACCTATGTTCTCACACAAGTCGGCCTGATTTTTACCAGCTCTAGCATTAAGTCCCTAATCACCATTCTAACATCGGGTGCTGGTATAGATCCCATCTCTATATCTTGAGGCTGGCTGACTCCAGTGATTTACATAAATTATTGACAGGTTGGCTCACTTCATGCGCAAGTGAAGCTTACACAATCGGTTATTGACTGCTTGGAAATCCAAAGAAGCGTTCTTTACAAGCGGCCCAAGAAGAAATTCAACTCCAAAATTTCCGAGATCGTCTGCATTGTAGAGCAACGTAAAGAACTGGGACATATGGTCTCTACTTTTGAGCCAGCGAGTTTCTTGAAAAGCAAGGAGTTCCAGCCGATACTCCTTCATGCACGTGATAAGGCCCTCCAACGCTCCTGGTTTTCTAAGCGACTGCACGTTCCACGTGCCGATCCTAAATCTCGTGTCCGGTTGAGTTTTTTTACGGATGCGGGTCGTCAGCCCAGCGATCCATCCGTTTAGTCGCCGCCGACGACAAGCAAAGCATAATGTGGTGGTATATATTCTTAGAAAATACGTTCGTGCAATTTTGATTTACGAGACATGTGGGTGCCCCCCACACAGGGTTCAAGGGGGCTTTTAAAACTGTTTATACTAAAAATTACTAAATTTCATGAAAATAAACGAATGACAAACAAATATTTCAACGGCCTTTAAATTTCATAGATTAATTCTTTTAAACCCATTTCGTGACTGAATTTGAAGAGATTCAACAATTTTGTTGGAAATGGAATTATGAAATGATTCTTGGTAATGTTGCAACTGTTTCGTTTCCGTGCAGCGTTATTTCAACAGACTGTTATATCCCAAATATTAGAGAATTTATAAGTATATAGATTTGGTTTGCTGAAAGTAGCGATAAGAAAGCCAAGTTAGGTATAATTTAAAGCGAAAAATATACGACATTTAATGAATTCCAGTTGGCAATATTTTTAATAATGTCGATTAAAACATAACCAAAACATTTTGAAGTGATGCTGATGTGATTAAAGTTGCTAGGTTTGAATAGTTTGGATAATTTATTTCCAGATTCAAAATTGAGAGACTTGTTTGGTACATAATTTGGAAAACTGAATAAAATCGAAGCCTCGAGGCAAGCGCGATTTGTTTATTTATTTAACTTTGATGCTAATTTTTGTTATGTATATATACATACGTACATATTTATATGTGTGTACATATAATTTATCGAGATTCTTTTTTTTTTTATGTCTTCAAAATTACTTGATAGTTTGTAACATTTGTGCGGGGAAAAGGGGTTCAGCTTGGTTACGGTTGTTAAGTTTTTAATGATGATTAAAAGTCAATAACTTTAATTTTATTAATAAACAACTAATAAACTATCTTATATATTGTATATATAATAAAACTATATATGTATATATAAGTTGTGTGTTGAGGAAACGAAAAGGAAACCAACTGTTGTATAATTTTTAGGTTATTAAAAAAAAATGTATCAAAATGTTTGTTTGGTTACAGAATGTGCATTCATATGTGACACACAGTCGGTTTCAATATGTGACAGTTAATTACCACTGATAATTTTATTTAATGGATTCAACATGATAAATGGGTGGGTAATGCAATAAATTCTCGTTATATACAAGTAGGTGTTAAATTTTGATCAGATTTGGACCAACCTTCATCAAACGGCAACAATTTAATCGGATTACGACTATAGGGTTTACTGATGTTTCGAGTATGGTTAATCAAAATTGTATTTGAAAACGCTCATTCTGGATTAGGGCTCGTATAAATACCCGAAAAACTTATTACCCGCGTGTATCGAGTAGTGTAAAGCCAAATTATGTTATTAAGATATTTACAATTTATTTAATTATAAACATAATTTCTTCAAAAGAATTGTATTCCTTATGAAAATCCGTAGATCGAGTTGATTTTAAAATCTGAAGTCTATTTGATCTGATCTGAAGGTAAATGGTGGTATCATGCCAAATATGGAAACGCTGCACAGAAATGTACGCATGTAATTTCCATATCGCATGAGCAATACCTAAAGCATGGACACTCAAGAAAAATTATAAATCAACGGGTTGAGAGTTACGCAACTCACAATACACCCTATACGTCTCATGTACGACCTATCAAACCATATCACTTATTTAGTCGACACTAGCGCTGACCTCTCGGCTATTCCAGTAATGAAATTTTAATTGAATTATTCATTATCTAATCGCAATTCCGATCTAGTCTTATCGGCTGCCAACGATTCAACCATCCATCCATATGGCACAAAATTGCTTAATATGGATATCAGACTTAAACGAACCATCACGAACGCTTTTTTTCTAGCGTCCTGAATCGTCCGATCAGTGGCGCCGATTTTCAAAGCAAATTCGAACTGCTTTTCAATGTTAAGCACAAACGGCTACGGAACTCTGCTTAAGAAGTTTCCACTGTTAACAGCAGAGCCAACATAACGTGGTCCATCACATCGTGACGGAAGGCCATCTTTCCGTGTTAAGGCCACACAGACTACATCTAGTGCATCACAAGGCTGCACAAGCAGAATTTCAGCACATGGTGAAATTAGGAATTCGTCGAACATCGACATCTTTCGTCTCTTGTCCTCTACACAGGGTCAAGAAAAACGATCACCACTGGAGACCATGTGGGGATTATTGGCATTTAAACATGGTTACGATACCGGATCGCTACCCGATACCTCACATACAAAACTTCTCATGCGTCTTGGACTCATCCACTCTTGACTTCTTCAGCCACAAGATCACCGTTAATGGCATCCTTCCTTCACAAGAACGAATGCCTTTAAAATGCTTGGGGTTAATATTATACGATGAGTTAATGAAACTAAAATCAATCTGAGAAATCGGAATTTTTACAAATCAAAAAATTTGATCTAATCAATCTGACAGAAATAACAAACAATAAACAAACTGCACATACCATGATATCAGAAACTTCTGTAGTTTTAAGCGATTTTTCTTCAAACACCTCATCAGATGATTTTTTTACTCGTATATTAAAAGCTTTTACTAGAAACTTTCGTCGTAACTTTACTCGATACTCGCCATTATTCCACGAGTATTCGGGTATTTAAAAAAATGGAAAAATATTCCGTACCTGATAATCCCTACTGGGTTAATAAAAAAGCTGATTAGTTTGCAAAGAAAGCTTCCTTCATTGTAGAGCCCAATATACTTAAATCTCTGTTGGATAATTTTTATGATCACTTTATTTAAGTTTTAGAACAAGGAAGTGGAGAACGGCATTGAGACTATTCTTGAGATTAATCACCGATTTAAGCTATCAATAAACCTAACGATTTGCCTATATATAATGTGCACCTCCAACCGATATTACATATTTATACAAAAAGTAGCTTATATGTTGGATCGAACTCATCGAAATTATAAACCATAATATTCGCCCACCCTGTAATTAAATCATCTATTCGAAACAGGGATTTTAGTTTTGAATGATAAATGTTACAGTTCGTCGGTTAGACTTTTAGATGACTATAAAATTATCTAATGCAATTAATTTAATTTTAGTTTTTAGTTTTTTAGTTTTATTTATTCGTTGATTATCACTTGTTACACGCACACAGTATTTTATATTTTATTAGAGTTAACCCTATCGATGACGCTGGTCGAATTTAGACGGTAATGAATTAATTTAAATGGTCCCTATGGTGTGCACACTATTCGGTTAACTAATATTAAATGCCGCACCTATGTGTATACATTTTTTTTTTATAGTTTATTGAAACTAAAATCAATCAATCAAAATGTACATTTAATGTATGTACGAGTAAATATGGAAACTGTGATATGTTTGGTTGATGGTTACGTAACAATAATTAATTAATGATCGAAACGGTTAATTTATGTTAAAAGAAACTTAACAAAAAATAAATAAAACTTTAATTTAATGATTTAACAAATGATCTCACACACAACATTCAATTAATTTTATTTCAATGAGTGCGTGATTGATAATTATGATAAAAAAAAATGGGAAATTAGTTTTATCCAAAACAATTATTCTCCTCCCACACGATATAAAACAAATAGTTCACATCAAAACTATCCATGGCTGTGATTTGACCTTTCGAAATATAACAAAGGTACCTAATACCAAATCGGTAGCGGTCGCAACAATAATATGTAAAATACTAAATACAGTCCTACATGCAATGGAATAAACATTGTTGGCAACCTTTCGGATTTTTCTCACGAAAGCTCTCAGCAACAGAGATAAAATACTCAGCCTTTTATAGGGAATTCCTCGCTATTTATTTAGCCATCAAACACTTCCGCTATTTCCTAGAAGGTAGACAATTTACTGCCTATATGGATCATAAGCCTTTTATCAATGCAATAGTCTCCCTGAGCGAACGTGGTCCACGGCAGAATCAACACTTTGCGTATATCGCTCAGTTCACGACGGACATTCAACATATAGAAGGTAAGCAAAACGTGGTCGCTGACACATTGTCACGGACTAGTGATCACGTTTCAACAATTGACTCCGTCAATCTAGATCTTAAAAATCTAGCTCAGACACAACAATCTGATGATGAATTACTCCAATTATTGAATAATTCATCACGTCCTGAGAGTTCTAAATTTAAATTAAAACTCATCATCCTTAAAGATTTTAAAAACATATTATGAAACATCAACATGTGTAAATCGACCATTTGTTCCAGCATCTTATAGACATGTAGTGTCCGCTGCCACTATTGCTAAGAAGTTTGTCGAGCACTACGTTTCAAGATTTGGGATACTTATTGAAATCACGACAGATCAAATGATTGTGGAAAGATTCTAACAACAGCTTAAAGCATCGCCCAAAGGTCGAGAAAAGAAGCCTTGTGCTAAACTGCTTCCCAGCTGAACTAGATTATGCTCAAGCCCTCAGATTACCAGAAGAATTTTTCGAGACAAGTTCCAAGGATAGTTCCAATCCAGATAACTATGTCGAATGGGTTCAAGCAGCCACGCGCAATATAATTCCTATTGGCACTCGCAAGTAAACATCCGCCTATTTTTATTCCTAAGTCCTAAAACAATTGCGAGTACGTATTCATTCGTATTGACATAGTACGAACGGGCCTAACACCTCCGTACAAGGAACTTTAAAAAGTTATTCATCGTTTTCGTAAACATTACATTCTTGAGGTAAAAGGCAAGAATGTAAATGTCTCTATTGACAAACTAAAGCCGACATACGGTATCTAAGCTGAGTGTAACTTAGTATTTAACCAATAACAACTCCTAAAATATCTGTCCGATTCCAAATTAATCGTTAAGTACATTTTTATCCAAACATCCCCACATATAACCTTGTAATTTGGGGTGATTTTACTTGCAGGGGGGTGATGTAGCGGTCGCAATAGTAATATGTAGAACATTTTGATAGTAAGACCTTTGGAAAATCAGTCACGATGTAAAAATTATAAACCATCTCGTTAATTAAAACAATGTTCTTCGATGTTTGTTACCTTTTAATACTGGTACTATATATAGACTCTGGAATTGTATGCAAGTGACTTTGCTGCTTCTTTTGAAATAATCGCATAAAATGGATAGAATAATTGAAAAATTCTATATACGTGATTGCCAACTTTAACAATCAGACCTAGTGACACATTCTAATAGATTGATTAAATCTCAAGATATGACCACCGAGAATCGAACCCGAGATCCTCGAATACCAAAACAAGAATACTACTTACTATGGCAAGGATGAGGTCTCACTTAATAAACTTACTGATTTTCATAATGAGAAAGTTCAATAACAATCTGCTAGGCTATCGATGTATTCTTGTAGCTTAGTTCTATTTCATCCTGTTGATAAAAATAATCAAAATCGATATAATATTTTTGAGGTCCTCTAGCATTTTGTGTTGACTAATGGGGCCCAAAGCTTTTCTGTTATTGGCGAAAAAATGATTGATATTATTATAGTTGTTTTCCAATTCAGTGGATCGGGTTCAGTGGTATGTATGTAAGTTAAATACAATGTGTAGATGGTGAATTGAATCGAATCTGCGTTCCCAATTAGGCTGACTACGGCGTATAGGGCAACGACGCAAATAAGCAAACAGCGCAAAAATCGGGAGAGCCTTGAGCCCCAAAACAGGTAGAGAAAACAAAACATTACTACATGGAAAAATTCAGTAATCATGTTAGATATAACATCAGAGTCAAATTATTTGTGCCCATTTTATGTCTCATATTTGCCGGGAAGGTTAGGTTAGGAAAGGGTGGCCGTCCTAATGTACTAGCATAGACACAAATCGGTCTGTAGCTGTACCACATTTGAGCTACCTCCTCTTCACTCGTCGAACAATCCTAAGCTTACCAAGAAGCGTTGAAGGCTCCTAATATCGATCCTACTAATGGGAAGTTCCCATAATTTTTATACTGCTGTGCGCTAGACTAGGACAGGGGCATAGCAGATAGAATACAGTTTCTTCCTCCTCCTCATCACCAGACAATGTCACGACCATACCTATATGGTGCCGTCGAAGCGATATCAGTTGGCCGGAGCAGCAGTTTCAAGGTAGCAAGCTGTATTTTTATATCCAGCTCCCTTTGGGATATAACGCGTGCTGTGCCCTTGCGGGCCAACTCATTCATTTTACATTCAATGCGATATTGAAGTGCCCTGGCACCAACGTCAAGCGGATGTTGAACTGATCAGCCATCTCATTTAAAAATGCCAGATAGTTCTGGGCTACCTTCGACGACACGGAGTATGATTGTAGCGTTTTAATAGCAGCCTACACCCAGCGAAAAAATGCATTTAAATGTAAAAAGATTTACTTTTTAAATGACATTTTCACTATTTAATTTTAACTCTAAAGGAATCCATTTAAATATCACCATTTATTTTAACTTTAAAAGTAAATCATTTTGATTATTTTAAATGATTTATTTTTCTGAATTTTGTATCAAAAGGAATTTCCCTTTTCAAATTCCTTTTATTATTATGGGTTTTAACTAGAAAAAACATATTAAATCAAAATATTATCATTTCAAATTATAACGTATTTAACATTGTTTTTTATTTTTTTTAATTTCATTTTGACCTAAAATAATTCAATTTGCAACAAATGGAAGTGCATGTTGTGTGTGTGTTTTTGATCTCTGCTTGTTAAAGTGCGTTTTATTTGTTTCCTTGTTCACACATGGTGAAAGCAAACCGTGAAGTGTTTATAATAAAAACGATTAATAAAATTGTCTTCTGAATTAAAATTAATATTTGACAGTATAAAAATAACAAGTGAAAATGTGGTTAATGTCTCTTTTACAAAATTTAAACAATTCAGTGAAGTGTTAAAAATTTTAACTTAAAATATATAAAACTGATGAAATACAGTTATAACAGCAATTTCAGCAAAACTGTGTAATAAATCATAACCTAAATTATGTGTATGAACCACGTTAAAAAAGAACTTTGAAAAATACTAGTTATAGTTTATAGTGATTAAAGGTAAATCGAAAAGAAGAGACATTGGGAAAATTAATAATTTTATACTTTAATAATAAGTGATTATTCGCATACTCGTATGTATGTACATATGTCTATATACATATGTATATATTAAGATAAACATAAAATTAGTTAGGACATTTTAGGATTTTATTTGTCTGATTTTATACTTTGGTAAGTTTCACAATTTCATTATCGAGAACTTTTATATTATTTTGAGTCGAAGTATAAGTAAAATTAAATTATTTGTACTAATTTAGACAATAACGATATAAATATGACGAGTGAAAATGCGGATGACACTACACAAAATGAAAATGTTGTAGTGGTCGATGTTGCTGACATGGATCCAGAAATAAAATTTAAATTTCTTCTCATTCAGTGGGAAGTTTCATTAGAGACTGCTGATTTTTTATGGGGTTGTGGAATTACCGAAAACGGGATGAAGAACATGATTATAAAAGATATCGAAAATTTATTCCCGGATATAAAACAATCCGGACAAATGATTCTATTTAGAACTGGGCTTATTAAGTGGCGTGCTGAAATTGTAAAGCGATTTTCAACAAATTTAGAACAAGCTGTCATTTTACTAAAAATGTTTTTTAACAAATATATTTTAGGGTTTACCTATTGAAGACTCCTCTTCTCAAATAACGACTACTGCAACGATGAGCAGCAGAATCATCGAATGGATTCAAAACCAACCCAACACATCAGACTCCACTGGCGATTTATTGGAGAACCAACATCCTTCTCGTCCTTCTTTAGAGGACATTCTAAAAAACTCAATTACCGGTAAACAGTTGTTGCAAACTAAACAATTGTCTCCAATAAACCAAAAAGAGCTGGTACACACTGTAGTTGAATTTTATGTTAGAACAAAACGTCGAATGACTTTACACGATATGGCGGCACTAGCTAAAGAAATCAGCCAATTGTTCAAATCAGAAATAGAAGTAAGTCATTATTTATTTAATTTTTTCATTGTATTTAGTATCTGATTTGGCTACAGGCAACATATTTTGTTACTAGACAAAAGGGGAAGAGGAATCCTACTGGTAAATTATATGACCGGTACCAAAACGCTAGATTTAAATCGCGCCGAAATCAAGCGAGTTCAACAAAATCTCTCGTTTGCGAAGATTTGTTAGATCTCTCCTCGAATGCCAGTACTTCAGATGGTAAATTTTTTACTTATCTAATATCTACAATTTACGGTTTATTACTTATCTAATCGTGTATTTTATTTTTTTTAGACGAAATGGAGCAAATTAAACTCTGGCTCAAGAACAACTCTGAGCCTTAGGATGACATCAAGGGAAAATGGGAACAATCACGCGAATTTCGAATGAAAAATATAATATCGCAAGGGCTGTCACTTTCAACAATTTTAAAAGAGTGACCACGCTACAACGATAGTTCAGGTTATCATTTGGTAAATGACATCGACAATAAATAATTTGTCCATTAAGTATAAAAATAACATAAATAAATTTGTATTAATAACAGATAGAAATAGATTTCGACCACCAATTCTGCGGTAAAAGTAATTTATTGCTCTTAAATTTTGATATATTTATGGTTAAAGCAACTTTACTATTTGTAACTATTAAAGACAAATTAAATTCGAAGTTGTATACAAATTTTTTAAACCCTAATATAAATTCAGGTAATATCAAAATATTCTAATCAAAATATTAATATATTACGTTAATTGTATTTTTTTTTAATTAGACTCAAAAACGTGCATTGCAGCCTTATTGCTCCATGCGTTCATACCTCCGCCACGGTTGAATCGTAAAATAAAACCAACAATTTCTGATTCACAAGAGGATTTTTTGTTACATGCCGCAACAATAAACGATGTACAGCAAAAAATTGACAAATGTCGAAGTAATTGCTTGGCAACTGGAACAAAAATGCAGCCAAGAGTTATTGTAGTAGGCCAAAGTCTTGAAGAACTGACAGACTTTTATGTATTTTGTGACGTAGTTAAGTATAAATTACCAACATTTATAAAATCGTTAGATAAATGTTTTAAACTTATATTTGTCTTAAATTTACAATATCCTACAATAAGCAAGTTAATGTGAATTTTTATGCAGGAATATTTTTATCAAATTCCTTCGAATATTATTTATCCAGTTGTTCGAAACTTCATAAAACAAATAGGAACCATACCTAATCAACCTAACTTAAAATCATGCTAATTTGCTTTTTGTGTGAGACAGAAGGGGTAGTCAATTTCAGTTCAGCAAAAAATCTAATCTTTCATTTAAAATCATATCATGGTACTCCTTCTATCTTTAAATTTAAATGTGCTCAGTCTAAATGCAAACAAACTTTTCAAAACATTTATTGGGCCTATTTAGACGTGTATGCACTACATCATGACATTACACACATTCGTGTTTAGACGTAAAATTTCAAACTGTTGACACCAATTGCGATTTATCTTTGTATGTGTAAAATTATTTTCATTTCAGTATGATGCTTTGCGAAGAAATCCGACCCAAACAATTTTTTTCTTGCTTTTTCATTGTATTAGTGTGTAACAAATCGTGCCGCAATTATAATTTTTGAGGAAAAAGCGCAACACAAATATTCCCACTCTAAAATTAGTTTATAGGCAAAGAGGTAAAAAACGAGGAGATACATCATGTGCTGTATACATCGTCTAAACAGGCCCATTCATTCAAAAAACATTTGGTAACTCACGAAAAAAATACGCCTACTCAAACAAATAAAATAAACAATTTAGATAATCAAAAATATGAAAACAATGTTGAAACATTATGTCGAATTAATCAGATGAAGTCTTCTTTTGCTTCAACGTCGGGTTTTCATAACGAAATACCCGGCAAAAGTGCTAAAGATGAAAACAATTTTGATGAACATATCAAAAAAATTCAAGACTCCATTATTGCATTTTCTTTAAATTTACATAGTCTTCCAAATTTAAATCGAAAGAATATTTTAGATATCCAAAACTTAGTTTGTAATCATATTACAAAGCCAATAAGTCAAGTGATAAAAAGATCACTTATTTCACGAACAGAAAGTGTTATGATCGCGGATCTCCAATTTATTTCTGTGCGACTAGAAGATCCATTTAGTGAAATTAGAACGGAGTATAGATTTTTAAAACATTTAGAATCAGCTGATCTTTATAGGCCACCTCAATCATTTACTATTAGTGACGAGCTAGCTGAAATAATTCAGTTAGGGCAACCAATTATAGAAGCCAATAAATTCGAAGCGTGCTTGGTAGATATTAAATTTTAAATAAAGAAATATTTTGAATCGAGGAATATACTTAAAGATACGTTAAAAAATATTAAAAGTTTAGAGGAAGTAACAGGATACAGAAACGTTTTAAACGGTTCACTATGGAAGCAAAAAAAGATGAATTTTAAAAATAAATTAATTATACTATATTTCTTATATATCGATGATTTCGAAATTAACAATCCACTGAGTTCACATGCTGGACAACATTCGGTATGTGGAATTTATTAGTTTCCCAGTAATACCAAATTTTCATACGTCAAAGTTAAATAATGTGTTTACAGCTGGTTTTATAAAATCTAAGGATTTAAATGAATTTGGAAATACTAGGACACTTTTTAAATTAATAACCGTAATACAAGATTTAGAAGCAAATGGAATTAAAATAGACACATCAAATGGTGTTTATCATATACACTTTATATTAAGCCAAATTTTAGGAGACAATTTAGGACTAAATTCAATTCTAGGTTTTGTGTCTTCTTTTCAAAGCAATTTCTTCTGCCGAATGTGTAAGAGACATAAGCATGACACTCAGTCGGACACATGTCAAGTATCAGAACTCCTAAGAAATAAAGAAAATTACGAACTTGACGTGTCTTTAGATGATGCAAAAAAAACTGGCATAAAAGAAAATTCGATTTTTAATTCAATTTCGTCCTTTCATGTAACTGATAATGTTTCATGTGATATGATGCATGACTTATTTGGTGGTGTATGTAAATATGATTTGTCAAAAATATTACAATATTTTATCTATGAAAAAAAACTGTTTACTTTGGAAACCTTAAATTATCGTAAACAAATGTTCAATTATGGAAAAACCGAAATCGGAAATTTAAGTCCACCGATCGAAAAGCAACATATTTTAAATTCGAATTTTAAAATGACTTCCAGTGAAATGAAATGTTTTATTAATTATATTACTTTAATGGTGGGCGATTTAATACCAGAAAATGATAAAGTATATGAATTTTTATTAACTTTAGTACAAATAATTGACATGCTTCTACTTGCTTGATGATCAATTAATTCTTAAATTACAACACTTGATCGAATCTCATAATACAATGTATAAAGAACTGTTTCAAGATTCACTAAAACCAAAGTTCCACTTTATGGTTCATTATCCTTTGGTTATTCAAAAATGCGGCCCTCTCAAATATTTATGGTCCTTCCGATTCGAAGCTGCCCATAGATTTTATAAGAACTATTGTCAAACTGATCAATCAAGATTGAATATTCCACTTACATTGTCCATTAAATCTGCATTAAGGTTTTCTAACTTATTACTTTCAAAGTCTTTTTTTGAGGACGAAATTAAATATGAATGTTTGAGTAATAAAGGCCAGGAAATTCGTGATATTACCAAAAGTATTTTAATAAAAGAAGATGTTGATTTAAACTCAGTTTTATTTGTTAAAAGTGCGAAATATAAAGGGACCAGTTTTGAAACTAATTTTTTTGTTAGTATAACTTTAAAAAATAATCAATTTCCAAAATATTTCGAAATAGTAGATATTTTAATTATTTAAGATAATTGCTATGTCATATGCAAATAATGGAATTGTCAAAAATATTTAAGACATTTTTTATCATATTTAGTAGAACCTACAGAATCGTATGAATTTATTAATTTAAAATTTGTTGATGGACCACCAGTCCATTTAAATACTCTACCTAATGGTCAAAACGTGATGAAAACTAAGCAATATTATTAATCCGTACCTACGAATATATTAATTTTTTATATTTATCGTCACAAATGGATTATTATAGAGTTGAAACCTCTCATAAAGAATATTATTTTAAATGTAAATATAATTTAAAAAAATTAATTGAAATTTTTTATAAAATATACATAAAATAAATAACAATAAATATATTTAAACCAACTGTTTTATTTAAAAAAAAAAAAGTCCTAATGGTATTTTAAAATAGTATAATTTTAAATTAAACTATAAATTCATTTTATTTTTAAAATTAAAATATGAAAAGAAACATTTTGACCTAAATGGAAACATTTAAAACGTAAAACGATTCATCTATTGAATATGAAATACGTTACATTTTACTTCAAAAGGATTTTATTTACATAACCATTTTAAAATAAATCCGAATTCATTTTAAATTTAAAATGAAAATGTAAAATTGAATCATCTTAGCCTAAAATGAGGTAATGTCAAAATTGAAAGGATTTTACCATTTTAAAACAATATTATTTTTCTTATTAAAATAAAATGTTGTCATTTTGGCCAATTTCTATAGGTAAATCCTTTTCGTTTTACCAAGAAATCACTTTAAAACTACAAGATTTTTCTCTGGGTGTAGATATTATATTTTAATTCAACCAGTCTATGACTTCCAGTATCGCGATAAGTTCAGCTTGAAAAACACTACAAAAGTCGGGAAGAAGTCTTGAAAAACACTACAAAAGTAACCAATGTTTCATAGGATAGATGGGTGCCCTTTGTTGTTGCAGGTCCACATAAATATGGATTTCAGCCGAATGACTGTGCAAGATGGAAGCTGCTCGCTAGCTTGAGTAGATGTGCTCACGATCTCGCATTCTAAGCATTTGCATCGAAATCAATCATCATTCACGTTCAATCATTCAAATCACCGGACTCCTCAAGTTCATTTTTAAAACAACGGCCTAAAATTTTTTAGATCATTTATATCGCTATTTAGCATCTGTTTTTTTTTTCAGAATAAGTTTCAAATTGTGTTACACCTTGTGAATTTCAAGGCTTATTCGACTACCAGATTGAAAGATTTGTAACAGATGGACATGGTAGTATATGGAACTCCTTTAATTCTGTGGTTCAATCGTTCACTTTTAAATACAATTATTTTTTATTTTTTTTGTAGATGTTTGGTATTTAAATTCCAGAATATATAATTTCATTCAAGCGTTCGGACGAGTATATAGAGTATAGAGTATATTGAGATGAAAAATTTCAACATAGTCAGTGAACATAACTTTTTGGGCCCACCCTGTCTGTATACGTGGATAATGTACATATATATACACAATTATTGTTATATGCCAATAACTTTGTAACGTTCTATATTTTCGATAAATATTCATTCGCACAATTTTTATAAACTATGTTTATATGTATAAACTATTAATGCTCTGCTGCTGTTCTAACGTCAATAAATTATATAAACTATAAATTTATAGAGAGAAACCTTTTATCATCATTAAAAATTAATGTCTCTAATTTAATTAATTGATTGCGCTCATTTGATTTTAAACAAAACATATAAACAAAACTACAAACAACAAACATTAAAAAACTATTTTTATGAAATTTAGAGGGGCGTGTAATTTCCGTTTAATTCTTCAGACACATTTTATAGCTTTTATCAGTTAAAGTAATCTAATATTAATTTTTATTTATTTTTTGGACAATTGGCTACTTTATAATATATATTATACGTACATATATATGTATATGTATATCTATAGGAAAGGAACTCTTCTTTAAAAAGAAAAGACAAGGGTTCACATTCGTATGAAGACGAGTGTGGTTTACACACACACACACACACACACACACACACACACACACACACACACACACACACACACACACACACACACACACACACACACACACACACACCGACGAATGGGATATGATGCGTTTATATCTGGTACTTTCACTACTAGACGCAGCCTCTCCATCCCTACTCCGCTTGGCTACGTCCACGTTCGTGTCGGTGGTAACTCGGTTCTAGGAATCTAGGCCGAGGCAGAAGTCAAAGGGGGGTCACATAGGTCACTTGCAAATGATGCGCTTAAGAGTTATGTGACTTAAATCCTGGAGCGTCTGTCTCACATTGAGCGGCTTCCAGGTCAGCGACGGTACCCCAGGAGGGGCGGCTGTGTACCTACTTGGCAGAAAGTATAAAATGCTAGGGGCGGCACCTCGAAAAAGAATCCATCATGAGTTTAGTTAAGGAGAGTTTGGTTACGGTGCAGGGAGTAGGAAACCCAGTACCGGCTGGAGGGAGTGAGCAAGCAGGCTCCCAACAGTCGAGATCCAGCGACTGCAATGTTACAACGGTGGCGACCTTGGCCGATGTAACAGATATTTCGACAAGCAAAGAGAGAGGAAGCACTACATCCGTGCATGGGAATAGAACCCCTGGTAACTCGTTTGGTAAGAGTGCGTTAGTGCAGAGGTCCCCTAAGAAGGGAGCGATGACTAGTACATTGTAGAGATGTTTTTCATCGCCTTCTTTGGGGAGTTATAAGGAGGAAACCCAAGAAATAAGGCTAGTCAGGCTTGGGAAAAAAATTGAGGATCAGTGCCAAACTTCACCGATCAATAATGACGGGAAGGAGAATTTAGGTCGTCAACGAACTGTGAGCAGGAAAGAGGAAGCGACTAACGAAGATATACCACTTATAGAGCCCAGTAAGAGGAAGTTGTCCACGCCACCTAAGAGTGAAGAAATAAGGCAAAGTAAGAGAAGGAATACTAAGGCTGCTCCGCAAGGTCCTTCGCAACCATTTCGAATGTCGGAGACTCTTATGAATGAGGAGGACGGAAATAAGAAGCAAAAGACCACAGCATCGATTTCGGATAATGGAAATAGAGACACTACGAGCTCAAATCAATTGGAGGATGCGACAGTTAGCTCAGAACAAGAATGGCAGAAAGTGAAGGGGAAAAGAACGCCAAAAAGACGATCACGTCCGCAAAGGAAACGGGCTCGCCCGGATGCTCTGCTAATAAAGAAGAGTGATGAAATTTCATTTGCCGATCTGCTGCGGAAAGTTAAGGTGGACCCGACGCTAAATACTCTGGGTGAAAGGGTATCAAACATACGTCAAACTTATAGTGGAGACCTACTGTTGGAGCTACAAACTACAGGAGACCTGCCGAAGACCGCAATATTTCGAGACCAATTAGCGAAAGCGATCGGGGGCAATGCGGCGGTTAAAACTTTGACCCAGGAGGCGTTACTGGTGATCAAAGACATGGACGAGGTTACCACGTCTGAAGAGGTGATGGAGGCTCTGGAAGCACAGTTTGAAGGGGTGAAAGGTGTCTGTACTGTTAAGTCACTCACAAAGGCCTACCGTGGAACGCAGACAGCGGTAGTTAGTATCCCTAACACTATGGTTGGGAAAGTGCTAGAAGTGGGTAAAGTAAGAATCGGCTGGGTTTCTTGCCGAATCCGGGAAAAAATAGAACTGACTAGATGCTTTAAATGCCACGGTTATGGGCATCGTTCATGGAACTGTAGAAGCGAAGCGGACAGATCAAAGCTCTGCAGGAGATGTGGTGAGGAAGGGCACTTTTCTAAGACATGCCAAAAAGAGTCAAAATGCATGCTATGCGACGAAACGGTCAAAGGCTGTAGCAAACACGTAACTGGTAGTGGTAGATGTCCGGTATACCAGAAAGCGCTGCAAAAAGAGCGTGGTAAATGAAAGTTATCCAAGTCAATCTGAACCACTGTGAGGCTGCGCAGGACCTCCTGCAGCAATCCATACAGGAAGTGAAAGCGGACATTGTAATTGTATGTGAGCAATATAGGAACCTTGATAGACGGTGTTGGGCTTCAGATAGATCGAATCGAGCTGCTGTATGGGGTTGTGGTACCTACCCCCTACAGGAAGTTGGTGTGAGTTCTGTACCCGGGTTTGTTAGAGCCAAAGTGAACGGCGTTCATATTTATAGTTGCTACGCACCTCCTAGTGCATCGATTGAAGAATTTAAAACATTTCTCGATCAATTAACGGATGATGCACGGAGCCACAACCCAGTGCTCATAGCCGGGGATTTTAATGCATGGTCCGTAGAGTGGGGAAGTATAGAAACCAGTAGCAGAGGAATCGCATTGCATGAAGCCTTCGCATCATTGCCGGTTGTATTAATGAATACAGGAAATACACCTACTATCTGTAGAGGAAATGCAACCTCGATAGTTGATCTGACGTTTGTGAGCCATTGTCTTGCCGATATAGTAGTAGCGTGGAAAGTGAGCGATCTATATACGCATAGTGATCATCAAGCTATTGTGTATGAACTGGCGGATAGTAAACCCCAAAGTGCTATAGTTAGACACAGGAAGAGAATAGGATGGAAGTCCGCAGCGTTCGATGAGAACATTTTCCGTCTAATGATGGAGGATCTTACTCTATCTGGTACCGCAAGTAACAAAGCCGTCCAGCTTATGAGGCATGTTACAAGAGCCTGTGATGCAGCAATGCCAAGAAGGATGGTGGATAATCGTAGAAAACCAGTCTTCTGGTGGAACGACGAGATTTCTGAATTACGTAAAAGATGCCTGAACACAAGAAGGCGATACCAGCGTACTAGACACGTCGAAAACTCTCCCCTTCGACAACAATATTCGGAGCTTAAGCATGCCATTAAAGAAAGTAAGCGTAAATGCTTTCGCGAACTGTGCGAGGAGGTCGACCGCGAGCCCTGGGGTAGACCTTACCGATTGGTAATGAAAAAACTCAGAAACAATTACGCCACTGCTCCCACATGCCCGGCAATGCTGTCTGACATAGTGAGTCACCTGTTTCCGCAGCAACCCGATTGTGTGTTAGAGGTATTAGGCAACGAGGAGGATGATATAACACCAGTTACTGAGGAGGAGGTTCTGAAGGCATGTGGCAAAGTGGGTAACAATAAAGTTCCTGGCCCGGATAACATTCCGAATATTGCATTCAAGTCGGCGGTTAAAGCATACCCAAACTTATTCACGGAAGTATATACTGCATGCTTAGTTGAGGGGGTGTTCCCTAGTAAATGGAAGGAACAGAGACTAGTATTGTTGCCAAAAGGAGACAAACCACCCGGTGAGCCGTCATCCTGGCGTCCCATCTGTCTGTTGGATACGGCAGGCAAAACCCTAGAGAGAGTTGTATGTGACCGGTTACAAGAGGCTATAGTTAGAGCAGGAAACCTGGCAGAGCAGCAGTATGGCTTTCGAAAGGGGCGCTCAACAGTGGATGCGATTAAAGTGGTTGCAGATACGGCACACCACGCGATATCCGGTTCTCGATGGCTACGTGGTAGTAAAAAATACTGTGCCATTTACATTGGACGTGAAAAACGCATTCAACACGGCGAATTGGAGCTGCATATTTAACGCACTGACGCGGATGAACGTACCGAGGTACCTGCTGAGGTTAGTTTCCAGCTACTTTAGCGAGAGGGTCTGTATGAATGTATGTATGATACGGAAGAAGGAAAGAAAACATACGAGGTTACAGGTGGAGTTCCTCAAGGTTCAGTGTTAGGTCCTACACTCTGGAATGTGATGTACGATGGTGTACTTCGGCTGCCCATACCAAGGGATGCGCAGGTGATTGGATTTGCGGACGATATCGCGATTGTAGTTGTCGCAAAACACAGAGAGGAGGTTGTGGACATCTGTAATAGGACGGTCAGACTTATTCAACAGTGGTTAACATCTGCTGGGCTGCAACTAGCAGAACATAAAACAGAAGCTGTCTTTATTACTAGCCGAAAAGTAATGGAGAACGTAACCTTAGAGATTGGAGCCCAACAAATTGTTAGTCAGCCATCCATCAGATACCTAGGAGTAATGATCGATGCCAGATTGTCATATAAGACACATCTCATTACCACCAGCGAGCGAGCAAGAAGAGTTAATGCGGCACTAGCACGAATAATGCCGAATACAAGAGGGGCGCGGATGAGCAGCAGAGTTCTGCTCGCCAACGTCGTTACATCTATAATGATGTATGGGGCGCCAATCTGGGTCAACTCGTTGGAGAAAAATACTTATAGACAAAGAGTAGCAACAGTTCAGAGGTTAAGTGCTCTGAGAGTATTGTGCGCATTTCGGACGGTGTCAGAAGATGCTGCTTGTGTTCTTGCGGGAATGCCCCCAATAGATCTACTTGCAAAGGAGCGCCAAACCACTTACCTGCGTCGTGGTCAAGGAACAAAAGCGGAGAACCACCGATTAGCACGTGCTGAGACGATCACTGTATGGCAGAGAAGATGGAGTGAGTCGACGAATGGTAGATGGACCCATCGCCTGTTCCCCTACATCGAGGCGTGGCTAAACAGGCGACACGGTGAAGTGGATTACCATTTGACGCAGTTTCTGACGGGTCATGGTTGCTTTAGATCATACCTGTTCAAATTCAAGCACGAAGAGTCACCAGATTGCCCTTTATGCATCGGAGTAACGGAGAATGTAGAGCACGTATTATTCGAGTGTCCACGATTTGCTGAGGAGAGAAATAGTATCTGTGTACGTGGGGTCCAACGAACGCCGGAAAATATAGTGGAGTTTATGCTGGCGTCTCAAGATGGGTGGAACGCCGTAAGCGGAAGTGTCTCACGGATAACGAGTGAGTTGAGGCGCCTCGAAAGAAGCAGAAATTCAGTGAGGAGTTAATTCCATCCGAGCAGCGAAAGCTGAGCCTGCCTCGTGAAGTAATACCTAACGGTAGTTCCACGGGGCCGAACGGCATGGTTTATCGGGGGTGGTGGTTTGGTCGGTAAGAATCCGACACTTTCACGTGTTGATATATGGGTTCACACGTGAAGCCTATCGAAGGTTCCCCTCCTCCGCCCATAGAAAAAAAAAAAAACACACACACACACACACACAAACACACACACACACACACCCGTGGGGAGTCCCGTGGGAGTTGCAAGTCACCTATCGGGCGCGTCCCCAGGTGGCGGATAGGGGGTTGCCCTCACTGGTTTACCGGCGGGTAAGTGGGAAATAATATACCACTCGTGGACCAAAACTTGCAGAAGAGTCTGTTCACCAGGAGGTGCGGCTTCGTACGTGGGAGTGGAATCCAGAAGCGTCTGTCCATAGTGGGCGGCTTTCTGGTCAGCGTCTGTTCTCCGGGAGGAGCGGCTGCGTAAAAGGTCCTGGCAGTAGGCTAAAAATGCTAGGGGCGGATCCCTGAATAAAAATCCAAGATGCCAGATCAGGAGAAAAAAAAATTGACTACGGTGCAGGGAGTAGGAAACCCAGTACCGGCGGTTTTTGGGAGTGGGCAAGCGGGCTCCCAGCCGTCGTCATCCAATAACCGCAATGTTGCAGCAGTGGAGAACTTGGCTGTTGGTGCATTAAATACTACAAGTATGCGTACGACAGAGGCGGAAGCCTTTTTTAGGAGCAACCGAGTGACGAGGTCACCAGTAAAGGAAAGTCAGCCTAGTGTGGCAGCACTTCCGCCATTCGATCTCGAACCAAGGCAGAACGCAGCGAGCGAGAGCGATGGTAATGTAATCGACCAGAGACTACAGAAACTAAAGTCGCATATCGAGAGCTTGCAATTGTATGTGAAGGATAGGCACAACGTCCATCAGGAGATAAAAAGGATGCTGCGCCTGATCAGGGCATCTTTTGGCGATCTTGAGTTGGAGATCAGATGCGTGAGTACCAGAGCTGAGGACACCATCCAACAAGCAAAAGAAGCGGTTAGAGTACCTCACAATTGGATCCTCAAACCACAAGTAGGAGGAATATTAGTGGAAAATACCCTTCCGGAAATAATGACGCCTCCATCGGGCCAAACTGGCACCGGTGGGGACTCAGTGAAGAGAAGAAGGGAAAATGAAAAGGGGAGTGATCCGTCCGGGCGAACCCCCGATCAAAAAAAGAAAAGAGATGATACCAGGATGGTAAACCCGGTGAACAGGAAGGAAACCGATGTAAGCACGGGCGAAAATTTAGGATTGGAAGGGCAGGATGAAAATCCGGAAGAATGGACGAAAGTAACCATCAAATCAGCCAGAAAGAAGAAGAGTAGAGGCGCAAGAAAGCGCAAGAAACTGAAACCGGACGCTATAATCGTTGAAAAACTAGGAGATGTCTCATACGCCGATATTCTCCGCAAAGTGAAGTGCGACCCGAACCTCAAAAGAGCTAGGTGAGAAGGTTGGCCGCATTAGAAGAACCCGGGGAGGGAAAATGCTGCTCGAATTCAATAGAGACTCCAATAAGAAGAGCCCTGACTATTGGGAGCTAGTAAAAACTACGTTAGGAGAACAGGCCAAGGTTAGAGCCCTATCGCAGGAAATCACCCTAGAATGCAGGGACTTAGATGAAATTACAACGAAAGAGGACATCCAACAGGCGCTTAAAGCTTTCGGGCTGGAAAACTTGCACGAATCTGCTATCAAGAATTTGAGGAAAGGATATGGGGGCACACAGATAGCAATAATTAGTTTACCTGTGGAAGCAGCATACAAACTATTAAACGCCGGGAAAGTAAAGATTGGCTGGGTAGTTTGTAAAGTTAGGGAGCTGATTCAACCAAAAATGGTTGTGGAACATTATGTATGACAACGTACTAAAGCTACTTGCACGAATCTGCTATCAAGAATTTGAGGAAAGGATATGGGGGCACACAGATAGCAATAATTAGTTTACCTGTGGAAGCAGCATACAAACTATTAAACGCCGGGAAAGTAAAGATTGGCTGGGTAGTTTGTAAAGTTAGGGAGCTGATTCAACCAAAAATATGCTATAGGTGTCTAGAGTTTGGTCATATCGCAAAAGACTGCAACAACTGCGATAGATCTAAACTCTGTAGAAGATGTGGCGAAATCGGGCACATGGCGAGGACATGCAAGAAGGATCCAAAGTGCATGCTCTGCACTGGTGAACTAGGGCATATCGCAGGGAGCAGTAGGTGTCCACTAAGTTGGTCCACTAAGTTGGTGTGAGTTCTGTACCCGGGTTTGTTAGAGCCAAAGTGAACGGCGTTCATATTTATAGTTGCTACGCACCTCCTAGTGCATCGATTGAAGAATTTAAAACATTTCTCGATCAATTAACGGATGATGCACGGAGCCACAACCCAGTGCTCATAGCCGGGGATTTTAATGCATGGTCCGTAGAGTGGGGAAGTATAGAAACCAGTAGCAGAGGAATCGCATTGCATGAAGCCTTCGCATCATTGCCGGTTGTATTAATGAATACAGGAAATACACCTACTATCTGTAGAGGAAATGCAACCTCGATAGTTGATCTGACGTTTGTGAGCCATTGTCTTGCCGATATAGTAGTAGCGTGGAAAGTGAGCGATCTATATACGCATAGTGATCATCAAGCTATTGTGTATGAACTGGCGGATAGTAAACCCCAAAGTGCTATAGTTAGACACAGGAAGAGAATAGGATGGAAGTCCGCAGCGTTCGATGAGAACATTTTCCGTCTAATGATGGAGGATCTTACTCTATCTGGTACCGCAAGTAACAAAGCCGTCCAGCTTATGAGGCATGTTACAAGAGCCTGTGATGCAGCAATGCCAAGAAGGATGGTGGATAATCGTAGAAAACCAGTCTTCTGGTGGAACGACGAGATTTCTGAATTACGTAAAAGATGCCTGAACACAAGAAGGCGATACCAGCGTACTAGACACGTCGAAAACTCTCCCCTTCGACAACAATATTCGGAGCTTAAGCATGCCATTAAAGAAAGTAAGCGTAAATGCTTTCGCGAACTGTGCGAGGAGGTCGACCGCGAGCCCTGGGGTAGACCTTACCGATTGGTAATGAAAAAACTCAGAAACAATTACGCCACTGCTCCCACATGCCCGGCAATGCTGTCTGACATAGTGAGTCACCTGTTTCCGCAGCAACCCGATTGTGTGTTAGAGGTATTAGGCAACGAGGAGGATGATATAACACCAGTTACTGAGGAGGAGGTTCTGAAGGCATGTGGCAAAGTGGGTAACAATAAAGCTCCTGGCCCGGATAACATTCCGAATATTGCATTCAAGTCGGCGGTTAAAGCATACCCAAACTTACTCACGGAAGTATATACTGCATGCTTAGTTGAGGGGGTGTTCCCTAGTAAATGGAAGGAACAGAGACTAGTATTGTTGCCAAAAGGAGACAAACCACCCGGTGAGCCGTCATCCTGGCGTCCCATCTGTCTGTTGGATACGGCAGGCAAAACCCTAGAGAGAGTTGTATGTGACCGGTTACAAGAGGCTATAGTTAGAGCAGGAAACCTGGCAGAGCAGCAGTATGGCTTTCGAAAGGCGCGCTCAACAGTGGATGCGATTAAAGTGGTTGCAGATACGGCACACCACGCGATATCCGGTTCTCGATGGCTACGTGGTAGTAAAAAATACTGTGCCATTTACATTGGACGTGAAAAACGCATTCAACACGGCGAATTGGAGCTGCATATTTAACGCACTGACGCGGATGAACGTACCGAGGTACCTGCTGAGGTTAGTTTCCAGCTACTTTAGCGAGAGGGTCTGTATGAATGTATGTATGATACGGAAGAAGGAAAGAAAACATACGAGGTTACAGGTGGAGTTCCTCAAGGTTCAGTGTTAGGTCCTACACTCTGGAATGTGATGTACGATGGTGTACTTCGGCTGCCCATACCAAGGGATGCGCAGGTGATTGGATTTGCGGACGATATCGCGATTGTAGTTGTCGCAAAACACAGAGAGGAGGTTGTGGACATCTGTAATAGGACGGTCAGACTTATTCAACAGTGGTTAACATCTGCTGGGCTGCAACTAGCAGAACATAAAACAGAAGCTGTCTTTATTACTAGCCGAAAAGTAATGGAGAACGTAACCTTAGAGATTGGAGCCCAACAAATTGTTAGTCAGCCATCCATCAGATACCTAGGAGTAATGATCGATGCCAGATTGTCATATAAGACACATCTCATTACCACCAGCGAGCGAGCAAGAAGAGTTAATGCGGCACTAGCACGAATAATGCCGAATACAAGAGGGGCGCGGATGAGCAGCAGAGTTCTGCTCGCCAACGTCGTTACATCTATAATGATGTATGGGGCGCCAATCTGGGTCAACTCGTTGGAGAAAAATACTTATAGACAAAGAGTAGCAACAGTTCAGAGGTTAAGTGCTCTGAGAGTATTGTGCGCATTTCGGACGGTGTCAGAAGATGCTGCTTGTGTTCTTGCGGGAATGCCCCCAATAGATCTACTTGCAAAGGAGCGCCAAACCACTTACCTGCGTCGTGGTCAAGGAACAAAAGCGGAGAACCACCGATTAGCACGTGCTGAGACGATCACTGTATGGCAGAGAAGATGGAGTGAGTCGACGAATGGTAGATGGACCCATCGCCTGTTCCCCTACATCGAGGCGTGGCTAAACAGGCGACACGGTGAAGTGGATTACCATTTGACGCAGTTTCTGACGGGTCATGGTTGCTTTAGATCATACCTGTTCAAATTCAAGCACGAAGAGTCACCAGATTGCCCTTTATGCATCGGAGTAACGGAGAATGTAGAGCACGTATTATTCGAGTGTCCACGATTTGCTGAGGAGAGAAATAGTATCTGTGTACGTGGGGTCCAACGAACGCCGGAAAATATAGTGGAGTTTATGCTGGCGTCTCAAGATGGGTGGAACGCCGTAAGCGGAAGTGTCTCACGGATAACGAGTGAGTTGAGGCGCCTCGAAAGAAGCAGAAATTCAGTGAGGAGTTAATTCCATCCGAGCAGCGAAAGCTGAGCCTGCCTCGTGAAGTAATACCTAACGGTAGTTCCACGGGGCCGAACGGCATGGTTTATCGGGGATGGTGGTTTGGTCGGTAAGAATCCGACACTTTCACGTGTTGATATATGGGTTCACACGTGAAGCCTATCGAAGGTTCCCCTCCTCCGCCCATAGAAAAAAAAAAACACACACACACACACACACACAAACACACACACCCGTGGGGAGTCCCGTGGGAGTTGCAAGTCACCTATCGGGCGCGTCCCCAGGTGGCGGATAGGGGGTTGCCCTCACTGGTTTACCGGCGGGTAAGTGGGAAATAATATACCACTCGTGGACCAAAACTTGCAGAAGAGTCTGTTCACCAGGAGGTGCGGCTTCGTACGTGGGAGTGGAATCCAGAAGCGTCTGTCCATAGTGGGCGGCTTTCTGGTCAGCGTCTGTTCTCCGGGAGGAGCGGCTGCGTAAAAGGTCCTGGCAGTAGGCTAAAAATGCTAGGGGCGGATCCCTGAATAAAAATCCAAGATGCCAGATCAGGAGAAAAAAAAATTGACTACGGTGCAGGGAGTAGGAAACCCAGTACCGGCGGTTTTTGGGAGTGGGCAAGCGGGCTCCCAGCCGTCGTCATCCAATAACCGCAATGTTGCAGCAGTGGAGAACTTGGCTGTTGGTGCATTAAATACTACAAGTATGCGTACGACAGAGGCGGAAGCCTTTTTTAGGAGCAACCGAGTGACGAGGTCACCAGTAAAGGAAAGTCAGCCTAGTGTGGCAGCACTTCCGCCATTCGATCTCGAACCAAGGCAGAACGCAGCGAGCGAGAGCGATGGTAATGTAATCGACCAGAGACTACAGAAACTAAAGTCGCATATCGAGAGCTTGCAATTGTATGTGAAGGATAGGCACAACGTCCATCAGGAGATAAAAAGGATGCTGCGCCTGATCAGGGCATCTTTTGGCGATCTTGAGTTGGAGATCAGATGCGTGAGTACCAGAGCTGAGGACACCATCCAACAAGCAAAAGAAGCGGTTAGAGTACCTCACAATTGGATCCTCAAACCACAAGTAGGAGGAATATTAGTGGAAAATACCCTTCCGGAAATAATGACGCCTCCATCGGGCCAAACTGGCACCGGTGGGGACTCAGTGAAGAGAAGAAGGGAAAATGAAAAGGGGAGTGATCCGTCCGGGCGAACCCCCGATCAAAAAAAGAAAAGAGATGATACCAGGATGGTAAACCCGGTGAACAGGAAGGAAACCGATGTAAGCACGGGCGAAAATTTAGGATTGGAAGGGCAGGATGAAAATCCGGAAGAATGGACGAAAGTAACCATCAAATCAGCCAGAAAGAAGAAGAGTAGAGGCGCAAGAAAGCGCAAGAAACTGAAACCGGACGCTATAATCGTTGAAAAACTAGGAGATGTCTCATACGCCGATATTCTCCGCAAAGTGAAGTGCGACCCGAACCTCAAAAGAGCTAGGTGAGAATGTTGGCCGCATTAGAAGAACCCGGGGAGGGAAAATGCTGCTCGAATTCAATAGAGACTCCAATAAGAAGAGCCCTGACTATTGGGAGCTAGTAAAAACTACGTTAGGAGAACAGGCCAAGGTTAGAGCCCTATCGCAGGAAATCACCCTAGAATGCAGGGACTTAGATGAAATTACAACGAAAGAGGACATCCAACAGGCGCTTAAAGCTTTCGGGCTGGAAAACTTGCACGAATCTGCTATCAAGAATTTGAGGAAAGGATATGGGGGCACACAGATAGCAATAATTAGTTTACCTGTGGAAGCAGCATACAAACTATTAAACGCCGGGAAAGTAAAGATTGGCTGGGTAGTTTGTAAAGTTAGGGAGCTGATTCAACCAAAAATGGTTGTGGAACATTATGTATGACAACGTACTAAAGCTACTTGCACGAATCTGCTATCAAGAATTTGAGGAAAGGATATGGGGGCACACAGATAGCAATAATTAGTTTACCTGTGGAAGCAGCATACAAACTATTAAACGCCGGGAAAGTAAAGATTGGCTGGGTAGTTTGTAAAGTTAGGGAGCTGATTCAACCAAAAATATGCTATAGGTGTCTAGAGTTTGGTCATATCGCAAAAGACTGCAACAACTGCGATAGATCTAAACTCTGTAGAAGATGTGGCGAAATCGGGCACATGGCGAGGACATGCAAGAAGGATCCAAAGTGCATGCTCTGCACTGGTGAACTAGGGCATATCGCAGGGAGCAGTAGGTGTCCACTAAACAGGAGGGAAATCTCAGCCCGCAGATGAAAGTAATACAGATAAATCTTAACCACTGTGAGGCAGCTCAAGATCTCCTTGGGCAAGTTGTAAGAGAAACAAAATCAGACGTGGTCTTAATGTCGGAACCATTCAAAATACCCATAAATAATGTATGGATATCAGACCGGACCGGAAAGGCGGCAATATGGGTTTGCGGAGAATACCCCTTCCAGGAAGCTAAAGTGCGGCAAGAGGACGGATATGCACTGGCAAAGATCAATAATATATATTTCTTTAGTTGCTATGCCCCTCCAAGTCTACATCTGTCAGAGTACGAAGCGATGCTTGCTAAAATTGTGGCGGAGGCAAGAGGGCACCATCCAATTGTTATTGCTGGGGACTTCAATGCATGGGCCGAGGAGTGGGGTAGCAAATATACTAACATTAGAGGCAACACATTGTTAGAGGCGTTTTCCCAACTGGACGTCATTCTAGTGAACAGAGGCAACACCAGCACCTTTCGTAAGAATGGTCACCAATCCGTGATCGACATTACTTTTACAAGTAGTCAACTAGCAAGGGAAATTAAATGGCATGTCAGTGAACGATACACTCATAGTGATCACCAAGCGATGTTTTTTGAAGTAGGATCTCAGAGCAAGGCAAAATTGAAGCCAATGACCTGGAAAAGAAGAGGCTGGGTGCCCGATGCTCTGGACGAAGAACTCTTTCGGGAATTGGTCCAAGACATTAGTATACCAGCAAGCACAGCCGAAGACAAAGTCAACCACGTGGCCAGGCAACTCTACAGGGCATGTGACGCATCTATGCCAAAAAGGACAGCAAACCATAGAAGGAAACCAGCCTACTGGTGGAACGAGGACATTAAGGAACTAAGGGCTAAATGTCACAAGGCCAGAAGAAGAAGTCAAAGATCTGCCAGATGCCCCGAATATGAGGAGCTAAATCGAGAGTACATAAGTCTGAGGAAACTGCTTCGTGATGAAATAAGGAGAAGCAAGAGGGAGAGTTTCAAACAACTGTGTGGCGCGGCAGACGCAAGCCCATGGGGCAGCGCTTACAGAGTGGTCATGTCCAGAATAAAAGGCCAAAGAACCCCTCAAGAAAGGTGTCCAGAGATGCTGCAAAAGATCGTCAAGGCTCTTTTCCCGCAGCACCTTCCAAAACCTGGTAATCGAGAGGATGATCACACGAAGGAATATATGGAAAATATACCGGAAGTGACTTAAGAGACATTGAACGCGTGCGGCCAAGTGGGTGTAAACAAGGCCCCTGGTCCAGATCTAGTACCCAACAAAGCGCTCAAAGTGGCTATACGAAGTAACCCTAACCTCTTCGTCAATATAGCGCAGTCCTGCCTAGAGGAAGGAGTATTTCCCAGGATATGGGAAAGGCAGAGACTGGTACTCTTGCCAAAAGCAGGAAAACCACCAGGTGAACCATCCTCATATCGCCCAATCTGCCTGCTCGATACAGGGGGGAAAATACTGGAGTGCATTATTCAGAATAGGTTGCTCCCGATTACAGAAGGAGTAAGGAGGATCTTGAGTTGGAGATCAGATGCGTGAGTACCAGAGCTGAGGACACCATCCAACAAGCAAAAGAAGCGGTTAGAGAACCTCACAATTGGATCCTCAAACCACAAGTAGGAGGAATATTAGTGGAAAATACCCTTCCGGAAATAATGACGCCTCCATCGGGCCAAACTGGCACCGGTGGGGACTCAGTGAAGAGAAGAAGGGAAAATGAAAAGGGGAGTGATCCGTCCGGGCGAACCCCCGATCAAAAAAAGAAAAGAGATGATACCAGGATGGTAAACCCGGTGAACAGGAAGGAAACCGATGTAAGCACGGGCGAAAATTTAGGATTGGAAGGGCAGGATGAAAATCCGGAAGAATGGACGAAAGTAACCATCAAATCAGCCAGAAAGAAGAAGAGTAGAGGCGCAAGAAAGCGCAAGAAACTGAAACCGGACGCTATAATCGTTGAAAAACTAGGAGATGTCTCATACTCCGATATACTCCGCAAAGTGAAGTGCGACCCGAACCTCAAAAGAGCTAGGTGAGAATGTTGGCCGCATTAGAAGAACCCGGGGAGGCAAAATGCTGCTCGAATTCAATAGAGACTCCAATAAGAAGAGCCCTGACTATTGGCAGCTAGTAAAAACTACGTTAGGAGAACAGGCCAAGGTTAGAGCCCTATCGCAGGAAATCACCCTAGAATGCAGGGACTTAGATGAAATTACAACGAAAGAGGACATCCAACAGGCGCTTAAAGCTTTCGGGCTGGAAAACTTGCACGAATCTGCTATCAAGAATTTGAGGAAAGGATATGGGGGCACACAGATAGCAATAATTAGTTTACCTGTGGAAGCAGCATACAAACTATTAAACGCCGGGAAAGTAAAGATTGGCTGGGTAGTTTGTAAAGTTAGGGAGCTGATTCAACCAAAAATGGTTGTGGAACATTATGTATGACAACGTACTAAAGCTACTTGCACGAATCTGCTATCAAGAATTTGAGGAAAGGATATGGGGGCACACAGATAGCAATAATTAGTTTACCTGTGGAAGCAGCATACAAACTATTAAACGCCGGGAAAGTAAAGATTGGCTGGGTAGTTTGTAAAGTTAGGGAGCTGATTCAACCAAAAATATGCTATAGGTGTCTAGAGTTTGGTCATATCGCAAAAGACTGCAACAACTGCGATAGATCTAAACTCTGTAGAAGATGTGGCGAAATCGGGCACATGGCGAGGACATGCAAGAAGGATCCAAAGTGCATGCTCTGCACTGGTGAACTAGGGCATATCGCAGGGAGCAGTAGGTGTCCACTAAACAGGAAGGAAATCTCAGCCCGCAGATGAAAGTAATACAGATAAATCTTAACCACTGTGAGGCAGCTCAAGATCTCCTTGGGCAAGTTGTAAGAGAAACAAAATCAGACGTGGTCTTAATGTCGGAACCATTCAAAATACCCATAAATAATGTATGGATATCAGACCGGACCGGAAAGGCGGCAATATGGGTTTGCGGAGAATACCCCTTCCAGGAAGCTAAAGTGCGGCAAGAGGACGGATATGCACTGGCAAAGATCAATAATATATATTTCTTTAGTTGCTATGCCCCTCCAAGTCTACATCTGTCAGAGTACGAAGCGATGCTTGCTAAAATTGTGGCGGAGGCAAGAGGGCACCATCCAATTGTTATTGCTGGGGACTTCAATGCATGGGCCGAGGAGTGGGGTAGCAAATATACTAACATTAGAGGCAACACATTGTTAGAGGCGTTTTCCCAACTGGACGTCATTCTAGTGAACAGAGGCAACACCAGCACCTTTCGTAAGAATGGTCACCAATCCGTGATCGACATTACTTTTACAAGTAGTCAACTAGCAAGGGAAATTAAATGGCATGTCAGTGAACGATACACTCATAGTGATCACCAAGCGATGTTTTTTGAAGTAGGATCTCAGAGCAAGGCAAAATTGAAGCCAATGACCTGGAAAAGAAGAGGCTGGGTGCCCGATGCTCTGGACGAAGAACTCTTTCGGGAATTGGTGACATTAGACATTAGTATACCAGCAAGCACAGCCGAAGACAAAGTCAACCACGTGGCCAGGCAACTCTACAGGGCATGTGACGCATCTATGCCAAAAAGGACAGCAAACCATAGAAGGAAACCAGCCTACTGGTGGAACGAGGACATTAAGGAACTAAGGGCTAAATGTCACAAGGCCAGAAGAAGAAGTCAAAGATCTGCCAGATGCCCCGAATATGAGGAGCTAAATCGAGAGTACATAAGTCTGAGGAAACTGCTTCGTGATGAAATAAGGAGAAGCAAGAGGGAGAGTTTCAAACAACTGTGTGGCGCGGCAGACGCAAGCCCATGGGGCAGCGCTTACAGAGTGGTCATGTCCAGAATAAAAGGCCAAAGAACCCCTCAAGAAAGGTGTCCAGAGATGCTGCAAAAGATCGTCAAGGCTCTTTTCCCGCAGCACCTTCCAAAACCTGGTAATCGAGAGGATGATCACACGAAGGAATATATGGAGAATATACCGGAAGTGACGGTAGAAGAGACATTGAACGCGTGCGGCCAAGTGGGTGTAAACAAGGCCCCTGGTCCAGATCTAGTACCCAACAAAGCGCTCAAAGTGGCTATACGAAGTAACCCTAACTTCTTCGTCAATATAGCGCAGTCCTGCCTAGAGGAAGGAGTATTTCCCAGGATATGGGAAAGGCAGAGACTGGTACTCTTGCCAAAAGCAGGAAAACCACCAGGTGAACCATCCTCATATCGCCCAATCTGCCTGCTCGATACAGGGGGAAAAATACTGGAGCGCATTATTCAGAATAGGTTGCTCCCGATTACAGAAGGAGATGGCGGTCTCTCGTCTCAACAATTCGGATTTCGCAAGGCACGATCCACATTGGATGCTATTAATGCAGTGGTATCTAAGGCCAAAGGAGCCTTACAGGGAAAAAGATGGAAAGGAGGAACTAAACAGTACTGTGCGGTTGCCACACTCGACGTTAAAAACGCATTCAACACAGCTAACGGGGCCCATATTATGGATTCCCTACGAAAGTTGAATGTTCCGGCCTACCTCTTGAAGATACTAGATAGCTACTTCGAGGATAGAGTGTTAGAGTACGACACTGAGGATGGTCCCATGGAATACAACATAACAGCTGGAGTTCCACAAGGTTCCGTTCTGGGGCCAATCTTGTCGAACATTATGTATGACAACGTACTAAAGCTACGAATTCCAGATGAAGCAGAAGTGATAGGGTTTGCCGATGACATCGCGATAGTGGTGTCTGCAAAGCACCTGGATGAAATTGAGATGATCATTAACGAGGCCATTGCAATAGTGAGGGACTGGCTAGAATCCATTGGCCTGGAACTGGCGGAGCACAAAACAGAAGCAGTGCTGATTAGTAGCCGTAAAAAACGGGAAACGGTGTCGTTTAAGGTTGGGAACCACGTCATAAAGTCCAAAGAAGCGGTAAAATATTTGGGAATTATGCTTGATGACAGATTAAGCTTCAAGAGTCACATAGATTATACGTGCGGAAAGGCATCGAGGGTGTACTCGGCGCTCTCCAATATGCTACCAAATGTTGGTGGCCCAAGAAGCAGTAGACGTCTTCTTCTGTCGAGAGTGGTAAGCTCAGTGCTACTGTACGGGGCTCCGATCTGGTCAGAGGCACTGGAGGTAAACTGCTACAGGAGACGGCTGGCACAAGTCTATAGGCTAAGCACCCTTAGGGTCATCAGTGCATATAGAACCACCTCAGAAGAAGCAGCATGCGTCGTAGCCTGAATGATACCGATTGATATCATGGCGAACGAGGCGAAAAGAATATATGAGGCTAAGTAAGAAACACAGTTCTACAGTCGGTCAGGCTATCCAAACGACAGAAAGAGCCAAATCCGTGCAAAGTTGGCAGGAACGTTGGGATAATGCGACGAAAGGACGTTGGACACACAGATTGATTCCGAATATCAAACCCTGGATGAATCGCAAACACGGAGAGATAAATTACCATTTAACCCAATTCCTAACAGGACACAGTGGGTACCGAAGCTATCTGCATCGCTTTGGGCATGATGACACTCCTCTCTGTCCAACGTGCAATAAAGTAGAAAACCCGGAACACGTATTATTCGAGTGTCCGCGATTTGAGACTGAGAGAATGGACCTGTGTATTACCATAAACACAAACTTAGGTCCGGACAACATAGTGGATGAAATGCTGAAATCACAGCAAATATGGGATGCCTGCTGCGCTACCATAACTAAGGTGCAAAAGGAGCTAAGGCGATTAGAAGCGGCTAGAAACGTGTGAGTAGAAATACTAAGACCGCCCCCCCGAAGTAATACTTTGCGGTGGTCCCGGGGGGAATAACGGTCCGGCGAGAGGAGGCGGTTTTAGTGGGTAAAAATCCCACACGGCGGTAAGTACGCTTATCGTGTCTTTTGAAGATTTCCCCTCCTTTAAAAAAAAAAAACACCCGTGGGGAGTGGCAGGATCTCCCATCGGGCGCGTCCCCAGGTTGCGGATAGGGGAAGGCCCTAACCGGCATGCCGGCGGGTAGGTGGGAAATAAAATACCATCCGTAGACAGAAACTGATAGGGGAAGGCTACCCCGAATAAGAAACCAAAAATGAGTGAGAGAAATGAAAACTCGTTTACGGCGCAAAGAGTGATTACCTTAGTGCCGGCGGCCCTAGTGAGCAAGCGGGCTCCCAGCCGTCGTTATCCATCGACCGCAGTGCTTCAGTACTGGAAAACTTGGCTACTGAAGTTCATAGAACTACAAGTGTTGGAAGTCTTTCTGAAGAAGAAACGGGAGCTATAAGCCAGTTTATACTTTCGAAACGAGAAGTACCTGTGTATGTGACAGGTGCCGGGAACATAGATCCATTTAGGAAAAGCCATATGTTCCAGAGATCGCCTCCAAACATCCAAAAGAACATGTCTCTGTCGTTCTCTGAGCTTACAGGGCCGGAGGAAAACACTTTACCGAGGCCATTCCTAAAAAGCAGTAGGCCTCCTCGATCGCCTGCGACGTTCTGTCCAAGGACTGTAGACGATGAAACGTCTGATTCACTGTCGGATGTTTATGAGCCAGATCCTCTTACTCGGATGGGTGCGAAAATTGATCGCCTCTGCGAGTACATCAGAGGAAGGAATAACGTGCACCATGAAATAAAGAAGCTGGTCACGTCAATCAAAAATCTGTATGTCGAACATGCACAGGGTGGAGGGAAAGACGAGCGTCGGACAACGCAGACAATTGCGAAATTGGCTAAGCAAATAACTGTGTGCTGTGAGACCCAAACTTCCCCAACCATATCTAACCAGTCTAACCAGAGAAATAATAAGGAGGAAACTGTTCTGTTGGATAGTGAAATAACGACCGCAACCAATAGCAAAAGGAGGAGGTCGAAACAAGACTCACCCAATGACCATGCACAAAAGAAAGGGAAACAGAAGAGAGCTGGCGAAACCCCAGCACTGGGAACTACGAGCCTAAATCCAAACCCAGGCATAGATGAACCCAACAAGCCTGATAATGTAAGGGACCCTGGGTGGCAGGTGGTGGAGAAAAAAAAGAGAAAACCACGTGAAAGAATTCCGCGGCATCGTCCTGATGCTATTAAAATTACCCAAACTGGAGCAATGTCGTATGCGGATATGCTAAAAAAATTGAAAGGGGACCCAAATCTTAATGACCTCTCTGGTAAGGTGGCTCGGATTCGTAGAACCGAAAAAGGCGATCTTCTTCTAGAGTTAGAGAAAGATGTACATCCCAAGGAACTTGGATTTCAAAGTGCAATAGAACACGCTCTTGGTAGTGATGCACAAATCCAAACACTTACGCAGATTGACGAAGTTGTAGTCGAAATTAAAGATATTGATGAGACCACAACAAAGGAAGAGATACATGAGGCGATCACATCCAAGTTTGAGGGTGCGAAAGACCTCCCGATAGAATGTATCAAGTCGCTGAGAGCTGCTTATCGAGGCACCCAAACAGCAGTGGTGACTGTACCAACCTCGACAGCCAAAGTGATGAAAAATGAAGGGAAAGTACGAATTGGATGGGTGATCTGTCGTATACGTGAAAAAACGTTACCTTTAAGATGCTTCAAATGCTGGCAGTATGGACATATGGCCAAGTCATGTAAAAGTGATGTTGATCGTTCTTCTAGAGTTAGAGAAAGATGTACATCCCAAGGAACTTGGATTTCAAAGTGCAATAGAACACGCTCTTGGTAGTGATGCACAAATCCAAACACTTACGCAGATTGACGAAGTTGTAGTCGAAATTAAAGATATTGATGAGACCACAACAAAGGAAGAGATACATGAGGCGATCACATCCAAGTTTGAGGGTGCGAAAGACCTCCCGATAGA
This sequence comes from Tipula unca, assembly GCA_951394425.1. Classification (NCBI taxonomy): domain Eukaryota; kingdom Metazoa; phylum Arthropoda; class Insecta; order Diptera; family Tipulidae; genus Tipula; species Tipula unca. The sequence goes on along the minus strand of OX596383.1, from coordinate 16,080,145 downwards.
ATGTATCAAGTCGCTGAGAGCTGCTTATCGAGGCACCCAAACAGCAGTGGTGACTGTACCAACCTCGACAGCCAAAGTGATGAAAAATGAAGGGAAAGTACGAATTGGATGGGTGATCTGTCGTATACGTGAAAAAACGTTACCTTTAAGATGCTTCAAATGCTGGCAGTATGGACATATGGCCAAGTCATGTAAAAGTGATGTTGATCGTTCTGGCCTCTGCTACAAATGCGGAAGAAATGGCCACAAAGTAAAAGAATGCAAGGAAGAAGCGAGTTGTATGCTTTGCCAGCGAAGGACGAACCATAATCATATAGCAGGGAGTGGCCGGTGCACGGCCTACATGTTGGCACTTAGAAGAGCACGACGACAATGAAGTTTGTCCAGCTCAACCTAAACCACTGTGAAGTTGCACAGGAAGTACTAGCCCAAACAGTGCATGAAACAAGAGTAGATGTCGCCATTTTGTGCGAACAGCACAAAAATATGGAGCGATGCAATTGGGCAACTGATCAAACTGGTAAAGCTGCCATATGGACCTGTAGCAGACGGACTATGCAGGAGAACAGCAGTAATTCCACCGCAGGATTCGTACGAGCATGTTGACGGCTTACATATCTATAGCTGCTATGCACCACCTAGCGCTACAATTGAGGAGTTTGAATACTTCCTGGACCAATTGGTCGCCGATGCGCGAACGCGTAGCCCTGTTATCATTGCTGGTGATTTCAATGCCTGGGCAACTGAATGGGGCAGTAAAGAAACGAATAGAAGAGGAACAGCACTGCTCGAGGCATTTTCTTCCATAGACGTTGTGTTGTTCAACACTGGTGATACACCGACGTTTCGCAAAGGTGGCTCCTCCTCAGTAATTGATCTTACATTCGGTAGCAGCTGCTTGTTGAGAGTGTTGACCAAATGGGAAGTTAGTGAGCACTATACGCATAGTGACCACCAAGCCATACTCTTCGAAATAAAACTGGCTAGGGAAGGTAATCAGAAAAAACATATAAGGAAATCTGGAAAACATATAAGGCTGGAAAGCAAATACGTTTGAAGAGGAATTATTTATGCTATCATTGGAGAAACCGGGCCTCTCGGGATGTGCCAATGCAAAAGCGGGACAGATTATGAACATGATCACCAACGCCTGCAGTGCATCTATGGTAGAAAGGCGGCTAGACAATCGTCGTCCACCAGCATACTGGTGGACTGAGCAGATTGCACAATTGCGACGGAAATGCCTTAATGCAAGGAGGAAACACCAACGTGCTTGGGGTACAGAGACCTATCCTAGCCTGCACCAAAATTACCTGGATGCCCGGAATAAATTTAAGCAGGCCATTAAAGTAAGGAAACGCCAAGGCTGGAAAGAGCTATGCGAAGAAGTGGAGACCCTACAAAATCGTTATGAAAAAGCTTAAAAAGGCAAATGAATCGCCGCCCACCTGCCCAGCGATACTACGTAGAATTGTAACTGCTCTATTTCCGCAGCAAGATGATGTGATCCCTGACGTGATCCGAGTACCTGGCATGGAAGAAATACCGCCGATATCAACAGAAGAGCTCACCAAGGCGTGTCAACGTTTTGGGAATTCAAAGGCTCCTGGGCCTGACAATATCCCTAATATTGCACTAAAGGTTGCAATACAAGCCAGACCGGATGAATTTAAGGAACTACATAATTCCTGTCTCAGAGAGGGAGTATTCCCTAAACGATGGAAGAGACAGCGTCTGGTCCTGTTGAAAAAAAACAGGAACCAGCCGGGTGAACCATCCTCCTACAGACCATTATGCATGCTGGATACGTCTGGCAAAGTGCTGGAGAGAATCATATACAGCCGACTAGAGAAAGCTGTGGAGAACGCTGGAGATCTTGCTGAGAGGCAGTACGGTTTTCGGAAGGCTCGATCGACGATAGACGCCATCCAACACGTCGTCCAAATAGCCAAGAACGCCACAGATGGGAAAAGATGGAAAGGAGGCTCAAAAAAGTACTGTGCCGTTGTCACCTTGGATGTTAAGAACGCATTCAACTCGGCCAAATGGAGCTGTATTCTAAATGCACTGCAGACGTTACAAGTACCAGTGTACCTAAGAAGTATCATCGCTGACTATTTTAATGATAGAATGCTGACGTATGACACGGATGACGGTGTGAAGACATACAATGTTTCGGGTGGTGTACCCCAAGGATCTGTATTGGGGCCGCTACTGTGGAATATCATGTACGATGGTATCCTAAGGCTCCGTGTACCTGATGATGTGGAAATCGTAGGTTTTGCTGATGATGTTGCAGTCGTAGTGGTTGCAAAAACTATAGATGAAATAACAGAAATAAGTAGGTTGACAATCATAATAATAAAAAGGTGGTTGATGACATGTGGGCTTGAACTTGCTGATCATAAAACCGAAGCAGTTCTAGTTACCAGTAGGAAGGTGAAAGAAACCGTAACAATTGATGTAGGTTTAATCTTAACCCACTCGCAGCATTCATTACGATATCTGTGTGTGGAAATAGATGCGCGTTTAAACTTTAAGGAGCACATAATGATAGTGAGCAGGAAAGCTGCCAGTGTGTCTGCAGCTCTCTCCCGTATCATGCCCAACACTGGAGGGTCTAGACAATGTCGTAGAATGCTGCTGGCAAACGTCGTAACCTCCATCATTCTCTATGGATCGCCTGTATGGGGTGATGCGATGGACTTCGAAACATATAGACGCAAATTGGTATCGGTGTATCGCCTAAGTGCACTCAGAGTGACTTGTGCCTTCCGCACAGTATTTACTGACGCGGCACTCGTTATTGCGGGGATGATTCCAATTGAACTCCTTGCGAGGGAGAGGAAGAAATGGTACCCCAATCGTGTACAACCAGGAAGCAGAGCACTAGAACGCGCCTCAACAATGATAGAATGGCAAAGACGATGGGATTGTTCGGAAAAAGGTCGCTGGACTTACCGTCTCATACCATCCATTGAAAAATGGCTAAATAGGCAACACGGCGAAGTTAACCACTACCTGACGCAACTGATAAGTGGACATGGCTGTTTTGGTGCATACCTATGCAGGTTCAAGCACACTGATACTCCAGATTGTCCTGCTTGCAGAGGTACACAAGAAGATGTGGAGCACATTTTTTTTCAATGCCCACGATTTGAGGATACTCGAAGGGAACTGTCAGCTGTCCTAGGGCAGCGTCCAACACCAGAAAACATAGCGCAACTAATGCTTGACTCTGAGGAAGGATGGAATGCTGTAAGCCATATGGCGACAGTGGTACTGAATGAGCTGAGGCGCCTAGAGCGTGCAAGAGCAGAACAACATGCCGTGATTTGATAGCGGTGACAAACTCAATCCAAGATTGAGGCGCTACAGGGAGAACAATGAGCCAAATGGCTGGTCACCTCCATGTGAAGTAATGTCTAACGATAGTTCCGCATGGAAGATGTGAAAGCGGCGGGTGTGTGGTTTTTAGGTGGTAGGAATCCGCCACTGTTGCTGAGGTGTTTGTCCCACCGACGCACCTTCTTCCGAAGATTTTCCACACGTTACCCAACCCCACAAAAAAAAAAAAAAAAAAAAACACACACACACACCGACGAATGGGATATGATGCGTTTATATCTGGTACTTTCACTACTAGACGCAGCCTCTCCATCCCGACTCCGCTTGGCGACGTCCACGTTCGTGTCGGTGGTAACTCGGTTCTAGGAATCTAGGCCGAGGCAGAAGTCAAAGGGGGGTCACATAGGTCACTTGCAAATGATGCGCTTAAGAGTTATGTGAGTTAAATCCTGGAGCGTCTGTCTCACATTGAGCGGCTTCCAGGTCAGCGACGGTACCCCAGGAGGGGCGGCTGTGTACCTACTTGGCAGAAAGTATAAAATGCTAGGGGCGGCACCTCGAAAAAGAATCCATCATGAGTTTAGTTAAGGAGAGTTTGGTTACGGTGCAGGGAGTAGGAAACCCAGTACCGGCTGGAGGGAGTGAGCAAGCAGGCTCCCAACAGTCGAGATCCGGCGACTGCAATGTTACAACGGTGGCGACCTTGGCCGATGTAACAGATATTTCGACAAGCGAAGAGAGAGGAAGCACTACATCCGTGAATGGGAATAGAACCCCTGGTAACCCGTTTGGTAAGAGTGCGTTAGTGCAGAGGTCCCCTAAGAAGAGAGCGATGACTAGTACATTGGAAAGAGGTTTTTCATCGCCTTCTTTGGGGAGTTATAAGGAGGAAACCCAAGAAATAAGGCTAGTCAGGCTTGGGAAAAAAATTGAGGAACTGGCGGAGTTCGTAAGACCTCGAAATAACGTTCATAGCGAGATTAAAAAGATGATAAGCACCATTAGCACGCTTTATGGCTCAGCTATAGGTAATAAGATGAGTGTTTCGGAAAAGCAGTGCCAAACTTCACCGATCAATAATGACGGGAAGGAGAATTTAGGTCGTCAACGAACTGTGAGCAGGAAAGAGGAAGCGACTAACGAAGATATACCACTTGTAGAGCCCAGTAAGAGGAAGTTGTCCACGCCACCTAAGAGTGAAGAAATAAGGCAAAGTAAGAGAAGGAATACTAAGGCTGCTCCGCAAGGTCCTTCGCAACCATTTCGAATGTCGGAGACTCTTATGAATGAGGAGGACGGAAATAAGAAGCAAAAGACCACAGCATCGATTTCGGATAATGGAAATAGAGACACTACGAGCTCAAATCAATTGGAGGATGCGACAGTTGGTTCAGAACAAGAATGGCAGAAAGTGAAGGGGAAAAGAACGCCAAAAAGACGATCACGTCCGCAAAGGAAACGGGCTCGCCCGGATGCTCTGCTAATAAAGAAGAGTGATGAAATTTCATTTGCCGATCTGCTGCGGAAAGTTAAGGTGGACCCGACGCTAAATACTCTGGGTGAAAGGGTATCAATCATACGTCAAACTTATAGTGGAGACCTACTGTTGGAGCTACAAACTACAGGAGACCTGCCGAAGACCGCAATATTTCGAGACCAATTAGCGAAAGCGATCGGGGGCAATGCGGCGGTTAAAACTTTGACCCAGGAGGCGTTATTGGTGATCAAAGACATGGACGAGGTTACCACGTCTGAAGAGGTGATGGAGGCTCTGGAAGCACAGTTTGAAGGGGTGAAAGGTGTCTGTATTGTTAAGTCACTCACAAAGGCCTACCGTGGAACGCAGACAGCGGTAGTTAGTATCCCTAACACTATGGTTGGGAAAGTGCTAGAAGTGGGTAAAGTAAGAATCGGCTGGGTTTCTTGCCGAATCCGGGAAAAAATAGAACTGACTAGATGCTTTAAATGCCACGGTTATGGGCATCGTTCATGGAACTGTAGAAGCGAAGCGGACAGATCAAAGCTCTGCAGGAGATGTGGTGAAGAAGGGCACTTTGCTAGGACATGCCAAAAAGAGTCAAAATGCATGCTATGCGACGAAACGGTCAAAGGCTGTAGCAAACACGTAACTGGTAGTGGTTGATGTCCGGTATACCAGAAAGCGCTGCAAAAAGAGCGTGGTAAATGAAAGTCATCCAAGTCAATCTGAACCACTGTGAGGCTGCGCAGGACCTCCTGCAGCAATCCATACAGGAAGTGAAAGCGGACATTGTAATTGTATGTGAGCAATATAGGAACCTTGATAGACGGTGTTGGGCTTCAGATAGATCGAATCGAGCTGCTGTATGGGGTTGTGGTACCTACCCCCTACAGGAAGTTGGTGTGAGTTCTGTACCCGGGTTTGTTAGAGCCAAAGTGAACGGCGTTCATATTTATAGTTGCTACGCACCTCCTAGTGCATCGATTGAAGACTTTAAAACATTTCTCGATCAATTAACGGATGATGCACGGAGCCACAACCAAGTGCTCATAGCCGGGGATTTTAATGCATGGTCCGTAGAGTGGGGAAGTATAGAAACCAGTAGCAGAGGAATCGCATTGAATGAAGCCTTCGCATCATTGCCGGTTGTGTTAATGAATACAGGAAATACACCTACTTTCTGTAGAGGAAATGCAACCTCGATAGTTGATCTGACGTTTGTGAGCCATTGTCTTGCCGATAGAGTAGTAGCGTGGAAAGTGAGCGATCTATATACGCATAGTGATCATCAAGCTTGTGTATGAACTGGCGGATAGTAAACCCCAAAGTGCTATAGTTAGACACAGGAAGAGAATAGGATGGAAGTTCGCAGCGTTCGATGAGAACATTTTCCGTCTAATGATGGAGGATCTTACTCTATCTGGTACCGCAAGTAACAAAGCCGTCCAGCTTATGAGGCATGTTACAAGAGCCTGTGATGCAGCAATGCCAAGAAGGATGGTTGATAATCGTAGAAAACCAGTCTTCTGGTGGAACGACGAGATTTCTGAATTACGTAAAAGATGCCTGAACACAAGAAGGCGATACCAGCGTACTAGACACGTCGAAAACTCTCCCCTTCGACAACAATATTGTAAAGCTCGATCGGAGCTTAAGCATGCCATTAAAGAAAGTAAGCGTAAGTGCTTTCGCGAACTGTGCGAGGAGGTCGACCGCGAGCCCTGGGGTAGACCTTACCGATTGGTAATGAAAAAACTCAGAAACAATTACGCCACTGCTCCCACATGCCCGGCAATGCTGTCTGACATAGTGAGTCACCTGTTTCCGCAGCAACCCGATTGTGTGTTAGAGGTATTAGGCAACGAGGAGGATGATATACCACCAGTTACTGAGGAGAAGGTTCTGAAGGCATGTGGCAAAGTGGGTAACAATAAAGCTCCTGGCCCGGATAACATTCCGAATATTGCATTCAAGTCGGCGGTTAAAGCATACCCAAACTTATTCACGGAAGTATATACTGCATGCTTAGTTGAGGGGGTGTTCCCTAGTAAATGGAAGGAACAGAGACTGGTATTGTTGCCAAAAGGAGACAAACCACCCGGTGAGCCGTCATCCTGGCGTCCCGTCTGTCTGTTGGATACGGCAGGCAAAACCCTAGAGAGAGATGTATGTGACCGGTTACAAGAGGCTATAGTTAGAGCAGGAAACCTGGCAGAGCAGCAGTATGGCTTTTGAAAGGCGCGCTCAACAGTGGATGCGATTAAAGTGGTTGCAGATACGACACACCAGGCGATATCCGGTTCTCGATGGCTACGTGGTAGTAAAAAATACTGTGCCATAGTTACATTGGACGTGAAAAACGCATTCAACACGGCGAATTGGAGCTGCATATTTAACGCACTGACGCGGATGAACGTACCGAGGTACCTGCTGAGGCTAGTTTCCAGCTACTTTAGCGAGAGGGTCTTGATTTAACGCACTGACGCGGATGAACGTACCGAGGTACCTGCTGAGGCTAGTTTCCAGCTACTTTAGCGAGAGGGTCTTGATGTATGATACGGAGGAAGGAAAGAAAACATACGAGGTTACAGGTGGAGTTCCTCAAGGTTCAGTGTTAGGTCCTACACTCTGGAATGTGATGTACGATGGTGTACTTCGGCTGCCCATACCAAGGGATGCGCAGGTGATTGGATTTGCGGACGATATCGCGATTGTAGTTGTCGCAAAACACAGAGAGGAGGTTGTGGACATCTGTAATAGGACGGTCAGACTTATTCAACAGTGGTTAACATCTGCTGGGCTGCAACTAGCAGAACATAAAACAGAAGCTGTCCTTATTACTAGCCGAAAAGTAATGGAGAGCGTAACCTTAGAGATTGGAGCCCAACAAATTGTTAGTCAGCCATCCATCAGATACCTAGGAGTAATGATCGATGCCAGATTGTCATATAAGACACATCTCATTACCACCAGCGAGCAAGCAAGAAGAGTTAATGCGGCACTAGCACGAATAATGCCGAATACAAGAGGGGCGCGGATGAGCAGCAGAGTTCTGCTCGCCAACGTCGTTACATCTATAATGATGTATGGGGCACCAATCTGGGTCAACTCTTTGGAGAAAAATACTTATAGACAAAGAGTAGCAACAGTTCAGAGGTTAAGTGCTCTGAGAGTATTGTGCGCATTTCGGACGGTGGTCAAGGAACAAAAGCGGAGAACCACCGATTAGCACGTGCTGAGACGATCATTGTATGGCAGAGAAGATGGAGTGAGTCGACGAATGGTAGATGGGCCCATCGCCTGATCCCCTACATCGAGGCGTGGCTAAACAGGCGACACGGTGAAGTGGATTACCATTTGACGCAGTTTCTGACGGGTCATGGTTGCTTTAGATCATACCTGTTCAAATTCAAGCACGAAGAGTCACCAGATTGCCCTTTATGCATCGGAGTAACGGAGAATGTAGAGCACGTATTATTCGAGTGTCCACGATTTGCTGGGGAGAGAAAGAGTATCTGTGTACGTGGGGTCCAACGAACGCCGGAAAATATAGTGGAGTTTATGCTGGCGTCTCAAGATGGGTGGAACGCCGTAAGCGGAAGTGTCTCACGGATAACGAGTGAGTTGAGACGCCTCGAAAGAAGCAGAAATTCAGTGAGGAGTTAATTCCATCCGGGCAGCGAAAGCTGAGCCTGCCTCGTGAAGTAATACCTAACGGTAGTTCCACGGGGCCGAACGGCATGGTTTATCGGGGGTGGTGGTTTGGTCGGTAAGAATCCGACACTTTCACGTGTTGATATATGGGTTCACACGTGAAGCCAATCGAAGGTTCCCCTCCTCCGCCCATAGAAAAAAAAAAAACACACACACACACACACACACACACAAATAAAATTCGTTGGTTTATATTTTGTGTTTTCTTTGATTTTCATTCCAGTTTCTTTTGTTTTATATAATACGATATACAAAAAGATTACAAAAAAAATAATCTTACCACAATGGATAAAGACTTTTTTTTCTTGTTATCCAAAAATATTGTAAATAAAAAAAAAAATTCGATGAAAGATCAATGATTTATAACTACACTGAAAAAACAATGACAGAATCGAAAAACAAAATTTAAAAAAAAATAAAATCAAAGACTCAGACGACGTAAATAAAAATCTAATATTTATGAAAATATAGACACAGGATATCGTACAGGGTATCCAAAACTCTCAGCTAAGTGGATAATACATTGGACAGAGCAAACGATTTAAAATAATACGCCTGACAAAATTTTGTTGATTTTCTAGCTGCGTTCTTGCCATACGATTATCTTTATATATATATATATATATATATATATATATATATTTATATATATATATATATATATATATATATATATATATATATATATATATATATATATATATATATATATATATATATATATATATATATATATATATATATATATATATATATATATATATATATATATATATATATATATATATATATATATATATTTATTATATATATATATATATATATATATATATATATATATATATATATATATATATATATATATATATATATATATATATATATATATTAAAATACGTATTATTTTCCGTCGTCAGTATGTCTGTGAAAATTGGGTCTTGAAGTATCCATTAAGTACTCAAGCTTGAGGTGATTCGCTGATGCGTTGGTTACGTATATGATAAACCGACAAATCATTCCTATCGAAATTAGCCAAGGCGAAGGACTAGGATTCCATCAGACACCACGAACCATCTTATAATCATTTTAGTGAACGTTGCGTCAGGACACTTAACACGCGCACAAGTTACGTTAGTTTACTTTAAAACTAGCGTGGCGTTTTTGGTTGTACGTTGTGTTTTTGCTTATAGAAGATCCTAAACATATTCGACCGTAAATCACTCGCATGATTCTTCTCTCCAATGTAAGGAGCCATCTTTCGTACTAATCCGGTTAATTTGCTTGCTGGAAACACTCGCACTGGTCTAGTTGTACAGCTTGGGTATAGCATCGCCCATCGCAACGACGTTATCGGTTCGACTTTTTCTATAGTTCTTCTGAGTTTTTATGAACTCATAAAAGTACTTCTGACTTGAGCAATTTGGAATATCGAATTACCTAAAGTAGATAATGTTAATTTAATTTAATTTAATTTATGATAAAGTAACCGGTCTGTTAGCTCTTGTATAAAAACGATCTCTAATTGGTCAGTAATCTAAGCTAATTTCTCCCTAATTTTTGCCTAACTAATTCTTGTCCTCGGTAAAACCGTTTTAATTATTAAACCACTTTCTTTTAATCATCTGCTGAATTTCATTTTCTATTTGGGTTTCCATTATTTTTCTTCACTTATATGTCGAATTCATTGATATCTATTTCTTCTTTTTTATGCGTTCATGTACAAAAAAAAACTGATTCATTTGTGATGAATGCTTATTTACTAAATTGTATTTAATCGGTAATAATAAGCACAAAACGTTACCAAAAATCGGAGAAAGCCTAAATAATCTTAATATTTATATTAAATATATAAAAACTTTGACGCAACTATGATGTATTTTCTGTTTTAGGAATGCTTTTAAAAGTCCTGTAATTCGAGTATATACATACGATGAATATTGCGAAATGTATAAAAATTCGAATTAAAATGTTTTCAAAAGAAAAAAATGTCATTCCTAAGACCGAATCACACATTTTTCCGACCCTATAATCTCATTTTTGTTTTTGCTTTCTTAAAACAAAAAACCATAAAATAATTAAGAAATATTCGGTGGGGCACGTAATTCAGCAACATTTGTACTCTTAAAGAATTAATTATATAATGTTTGCGGGCACGTTGTTGAAATTGATTTTGGTAGCTCGTATATACGAAGAGTGTCAATACATATTTTAACAAGGGGGTGAAACTATAATATTGACATAATGCGTCAAAAAAAAAAAGATTTACTTGACACACTTTTCTTATTAAATTAATGTTGTATATTCTTATGTATATAAACAAAAAAAAGTAGGTGCTGACCCTATCATATGGTGGACGATGTAAAATATATCACAATATATCATCGCATCGAACAATTAAATTACCATGTAAATACTAATAAGAAAAGGTCCGAATTATCTTATGTACGATTTCGAGTCTATTTTTCAATTTAATCACCAATTAGAATTGGAATCCGATACCGCGCAATCCAAGTGTCACAGTTTCAACTACTTTTATCACTATAAACTTAAAAACATGACGTTTAAAGATACTCCTATATACTAATCTTAAAATCGAAACAATTAGGCCGGAAGAAAAACTTTTCACGAATAGGCGCAGAATAGTCGACTTCTCTCACCGTAATGTATTTTTGCAGATAACTTCAAAATACAAAATAAATTTTAATTTTGTAAACATCTGCTATATAGATAGGTCGTAGGAGGCCCCTAAACGGTTGGATCGCTGGGCTGACAACCCGCATTCGTAAAAAAATAAAGTTAACAAAAAGAAAAATGGATACCGCTAAAACAACAGCCTAGCTCAAGTACCTGGACACGAGATGTAGAATCGGCACGAGGAACCTGCAGTCACTTAAGAAACCAGGATCGTTGGAAGGCCTTATCACGTGCATGAAGGAGAACTCGCTGAAACTCGTTATCCTAAAAGATCCTAGAGATCGCTGGCCTAAAAGTGGAGACCATATGTCGCAAGGCTATACGTTGTTATACAGTGGAGATGACCACTGGAGCTGGATTTCTTCTTGGGCCGCAGGTAAAAAAAGGTTGTTTTGGATTTCCAAGCCAATAATCGATTGTGTGAGGTTCGCTTGCACATGAAGTAAGCTAACCTGTCGATAATTTGTGTACATGCGCCCACAGAAGTTATCCAGCCCCAATATAAAGACTCATTTTACGATGACTTGGACGATCTGATGGGATCTATACCCGAATACTATATTAGAATGGTAATTGGGGGCTTTAATGCTAAATTAAAATTTGGCTGACTTGTATGAAAACATAGGTCCGTACTCCCGATATGAAACTGTGACCGATAATGGTGAGAGAATGATGCACTTTGCAATTACACGATCTTAGAGTAGCAAGCACGTTCTTCCCTCACACACAGATATATCTAGAGACATGGACTCATCCTCGCGGAACTTCTTGCAGCCAAATTGGTGTTAGTTTCTAAAGGGCGGGCTCGAGTTGTGCAGGATGTGAGAAATCATCGGTTAGCAACCAAACACGTAACACACGTGAAAGAAATACTTGGTCCGCTTGTAGAGTTTTCAGCTTCTGTTATACTCTGGTCTCTGGTCATAAGGACAATAGCACTGCAGGTATTAGTAGTGGCCACTACACGTTTGAGGGAGTGAGGTTCAAATATGTGAGCTCTCTTATCACTCACGATAACAGTGTGGGTGAGGATATTAAAGCGCGGCTGGTAGTCGTACTTTGTATACTCTAAGGCCACTGATAAAATCTGAACACCTATCAAAGTTCGTAAAGCTGAAGCTTTACAAAACGTTGGTCAGGCCTGTTGTTATCTTTCGATGTGAAAGTTGGGCGTTCACGGATGAGTACGAAAAATGCTTCCTTACACTTGAGAGAACAATCATGCGGCTAACCTACGGCCCAAAACGCGAAGTTGATGGTATATATAGCGAGCTCTGTACAATATCGAGATCAGAGATCTGATGAAGTTCCCCGATATTGTACATAAAACAAGATCTCAGCGAGTACGCTGGCTCGGCCACGTTCTACGTGTTGCTCCGGAATGAATTTTGCAGCGATCTCTGAAAGGAGAACCACCATATGGTGGGCGCAAAAGTCGCTGCACGGTAGAGAACAACTTGAATTCTTCAGATTGTCTAAGCCAGTATGAAGACTATGCTCAGGACCGAAACCGTTGGGAGTCAACTTGTTGATACAGTAAGCGGCCAGTATTACCCTTTAAAAACTGTTATTACTATTAATTTTTTTAAATTTCATTCCCGGAAGAATCATATTGCTAAATTTGAACTCAAACGACTTGAAGTGGTGAAGTGAGAATCATAATTGGGGTATCAAGGTAAAGTTTGTTAAAGCCTAACCGTAATAAAATACGTAACGGAACATCTTCACACAGATACTCTTGCTACTAAAATTTCTATATATACTTTGTATAAGACATTATTTATATAAGTACTGTACATTAAACCTCACAAGCGCAGAATAATTTCGCAAAATATGTAGGTAAAAACAAAACCGAAAAAATTAATCTGGTTCGAACCATTTATTAAAACTAAAATGTTTAACCTTCTCAACATTTATATTTTATTTTCGCAAGTTCGCTCTCTTATATCTTTTTATCTAGTTTGTTCTAATCTCTACTTTGTATCCAAGACGACGACATAAGCCATAAATAAAGAAATAAACAACAAAAAAATAAACTTCACGGGTAGAAAAAAAAAACCTTAACAATAATAATGATGACAATAATAATCACAAAATTAATTCGAAGAAGAGATTTCGTTTGAAGATGCGCGCATCTTAGCGGAAATTTTAAAATAATCCAAAAACCATAGTATGGTTTTTGGTTTGTTTTGTAGGTAAGTTTTTTTTTTTTTTAGCAAAAATCGAATTATTCCAATTCATAAATTTATTATTAGGTTTGGTTTGATTCACATCTAAATTTATATACAATACGTACTCGTATGTATATATCGAGAACACAAAAAAGTGATCGGACGCGCCAACATGAATCCATCTATTTTAATTAAAATTAATTTAATGTTTGTACGTGTGTGTGTGTGTATCTTCATTGACTTAATATATAAGTATAAATCTTAGATTTGACTTCCTGCTTTATGTTTTTTTTTATATTCATCGCTGTGTTGTTAATCTCTTCTCACATATCAATTGACTTCATTTAATTTAATTCATTAAATTTAAAATCACTTGTGTATTTTGTATACTTAATTTAATTAATTAATTTACATCATTTTATTCTTAGATTTGGGTGTGAAATTTTTTGTGTCAAAACATTTATATATATATATATATATATATATATATATATATATATATATATATATATATATATATATATATATATATATGCGTGCGGCCTGCACTGCTGAATGTTGAATGCGGTGTTAATTCTTGAAAATTGACATATGCTTATTCAGTATTCGATAATTAATCAAAATTTTCAAAGTAATCCAAATAATTAACGATTTCCTAAAAATTTTAATAATCAACAGATGTAACGATTGCTTGTCATCATCCTTTATCACCCTGCCCCATACTAAAGGGTAGTCAGCACAGAGCTGGAAAAAAAAATCTGTAAGCTCAAAAATCAGTAAACGCATGAGTCAGTAAGCGGACAAGTGAATTAACTGATAAGTTAAGAGAAGCGCAGGGGATTAAATATAAATTGTAAAAGTTATAAGAAGAATAAAAAGTGTTAAAAAGTATGCAAGTATAAATTTTTGTTTCTTCACGGAAAAACAAGAAGCTGTAACATAAAAATATCGATAAGTATAAATTAAAACAAAACCTACTAACACCAGGAGGTCCAATCCCCCAAATACTTACTAGTAAAATACGTAGAAGTAGTTTCTACCTCCCTTTTCTATTTGTTTTGTTTTATCATTAGTCATGTATACAGGCACTAAGCCATTTGAACCACGACGGTCAGTCAAAATACGCTGAGTCGCTGATGGGGTCCACAATATGTGTGAATTTTGTAAATTTTTCCCAAAACATCCCTCTTTGTATGCTTTAACCATTCACTCCATAAATCCAAGCTGTAAATTCTAGGTCCTACAAAGTCCCACCGCACAGTCCTCGACCAATATTACCCCTACCGACTTGAGCTTCGGGTTAATGCCGAGGGTAGGCCAACAGGTAGGACAATTTCTATTTAACTGGGCCAGAGTAATATCAGCTACTTATTACAAGCCAGCATCCAAATGATATTACTCAGGGGCTCGATTACAAAGTGGCACCCAAAATTATTGGTTATGGTTCAGAACCATCTGATCCAAAACATAATTTTCTTTTTTTAACATATTTTGACATCTTAAGTTAGGTTAGGTAAGGGTGGCCGTCCTAAAGGACTAGCATAGACACAAAATTGGTCCGTAGCTGTACCACATTCGAGTTTTCTCCTCTTCACTCGCTGAACCATCGTGAGCTTACCAAGAAGCGTTTAAAGTCCCGGATCCCGATCTTACTAAGATCCGTGAGGTCGTTCAAAGGGGAAGTCCCCATAAATTTTGTTCTGCTGTACGCTAGACCAGGACAGGTGCAGAGCAGATGGAGCACATTTTCCTCCTCCTCCTCATCACCACAGCTGCGGCAGAAATCGTGGGCTGGGACACCCAGTCTGCGCGAATGTATCCCAATGAGACAATGTCCCGTTATAGCTCCCACGACCATACCAATATGGTGTCGTCGAAGCGATATCAGTTGGTCTGATCTAAACCGGTCAAGACCAGGCCAGATCTGCCTGGTTATTACACACGAACTGGCGTTAGACCATCTGACGTTCGTTTCTTTTATAGCTTCTTTCAGAAGCAACAGTTTACATGAAGCAAGCGGTATCTTTATATCCCGCCTGCTTTGGGTTATTAGGCGTGCTGTACCCTTGCGGGCCAACTCATCTGCCTTTACATTCCCTGCGATATTGAAATGCCCTGGCACCCACGTCAAGCGGATGTTGAACTGATCAGCCATCTCATTTACAGATGCCAGACAGTTCTGGGCTACTTTCGACGTCAGGGAGTATGATTGTAGCGTTTTAATAGCAGCCATGCTGTCCGTAAAAATGCGAATATCCCTCGTAGATATTACATTATACTTCAACCAGTCCATGACTTCCATTATCGCGATCAGTTCAGCTTGAAAAACGCTGCAAAAGTCGGGAAGACGAAAAGTGAGGTTAACCCCTAGTGCCTCACAGAATACCCCGCAGCCAAACCCTCTATCCCTTTTTGAGCCATCCATGAAGAAGCTTAGCGCCTCATTGTCCATAACCGTTTCGTTCACCCAGTCCTCTCTGGTGGGAAACTCAGTTTGGAATCTCACCTCAGCAGATGGCAAGGGAATAGCGTAGTCGGTAGATTCCGGAATACTTATACACAAGCAGGCCGTTCTTTGGACTTTCATCAATAGTTTAAGGTTGGCCATAATTTTTAACGCTGGCCACCAGACGACAACCCCATACAGCAGTATAGGTTTGACCACTGAAACGTAGAGCCAGTGTACTATGTGGGGCTCCATACCCCATCTCTTTCCAATGGCATTTTTGCAGGAGTAGAGCGCTATAGTAGCTTTCTTTACTCTCTCTACGATGTTTGGTTTCCAACTTAGCTTGCTATCCAAAAGAAGTCCGAGGTATTTTACTCTATCCATAAAGGTCAAGCGAGTACCATTTAATGTTGGCGAGTCACACTGAGGAAGCTTGTGCTTCCTGGTAAAGAGGACCAGCTCTGTTTTCTGTGGGTTTGCGTTCAGTCCGCAGCCGCGTGCCCACTCAGAGAGGTAGCCAAGCGCGCACTGCATGCGCTCATTCAGCGTACTAGGATATTTACCGAAGACCGCAATAGCAACGTCATCCGCGTAAGCAACCACCTTGAAGCCTTGCCCTTCCAGGTTTAGTAACAGGTCATTTATGACCAAGTTCCAAAGAAGGGGGGATAAAACCCCACCTTGAGGTGTCCCTCTGCTCACGTATCTAGCGGCAGACGTCCCACCCAGATAAGCTGTCACGATCCTGCCTCTAAGCATATGATCTATCCAGCCTCTGAGTGACCCGTCTACCCCCAGACCCGCAAGGGCCCCAGTGATTGCCCCCGGTCTGACGTTGCTAAAGGCCCCCTCTATATCCAAGAAGGTTACCATTGAATATTCTTTATATTCAAGTGATTTCTCAATCGGGCCAATAAGGGAGTGGAGAGCTGTTTCCACCGATCGTCCCTTACGGTATGCGTGTTGAGATTCCGACAGCTCGCCCGGCTTGATTCAGCCTCTAATGTGAGCCTCTATTAGTCTTTCCAGTGTTTTCAACAGAAAAGAAGATAAGCTTATAGGCCTAAAGTCTTTGGGATAGCAGTGAGAGCTTTTTCCCGCCTTAGGTATAAATATTACTTTTATTTCAGTCCACTTCCTAGGAATGTGACAGAGTTCCAGGCTGCCTTTGAAGATAACTTCCAGCCAGGGCAGGGTTAAGTCAACAGTTCGCTGGATATCCGCAGAGATAATGCCATCAGGCCCTGCCGACTTGTATCGCTTAAAGCTGTTTATTGCCCATAGGATATTCCGCCTGCTTACTATATGGCTTACGGAGTTTACACCCCTATTTATCATGGGTCCCTCCGGAGCTAGTACCGAGCACTCCGGGAAGTGCGTTTCTAGTAATAGCTCCAGGGATTCCTCACTACATGTAGTCCATGAACCATCCGGTCGTTGTAGATAACTCGGGATGGAAGGACTAGAACAAAGTACTTTGCGTAGCCTGGCCGCCTCCGAGGACTCCTGTATATTGCCACAGTAGAGTTTCCAAGCCCTCGTTTTGACTGCTCTCAGCTCGTACTTATAGGTTTTGAGGACTTCCTTGTAACAGTCCCAGTCTGCAGCAGCATTTGTGTTCTTCGCTTTCTTGAACAGTCTCCTGCATTTCATACGAGTACCTTGGAGTTCCTTCGACCACCAGGGTGGCCGAGATTTACCCAAGGGTCTACTGATAGGACATGCACCTAACATGGCCTTGTTAAAAGCATCAGATAGCTTGGCTTCTAGAGCATCAAGCTCCTGTGTAGATGCAGGAGGTTTTGGAACCGATACCGGTAATAAGTTACCCAGAATGGTTCTGAAACAATCCCAATCAGTTTTCCCCCTATTCCTGAAGGGTGGTTTGCTAGTGGGTTTTGTATCCACTTCGTATTGGAGATAACAATGGTCAGAAAAGGAATGGTCTTCGGACACTTTCCAGTTCAATACCCTCTCCTTAATAAAATCCGAGACAAGTGTGATATCCAGCACTTCTTGTCTATTTTTAGTAATAAAGGTTGGCTTGCACCCGATATTACATATATTTAGGTTAGTACTTAAAATAAAATCAAGGAGTAACTCACCTCGCCTGTTGATATTTGTACTTCCCCAGATTGAGTGATGCGCATTAGCATCACTGCCCATGATGATTCCTACTTTTCGTTTTTGAGCCTCCATTATTGCACTAACCAACCTACCTGGTGGTATGTTTTCCTCCTCGTACGGTAGGTAGGCCAATATTAGCCAGAGATTTTGCCCATCCATCTCGATGCTAGCCACCACTACATCAGCGTTGCTGTAATTAAGTAGTATAAAAATATTCAGATTATTTCTAGCGAGAATGCAGGAACGTATTTTACCTTCATTCTTCGCATGTAGTATTTTATATTTGGAAGTTCTGAGGCCCAGCACCCGGTCACCATTGACCCAAGGTTCCTGAACCAGAACAACATCAATGGACTCAGATTCCATTTTGAGCAGGAGGGCCGCCGAGGCGGCTTTAGAGTGATGGAGGTTGATCTGAAGGATCTTAAGCATTAGATATTGCTTACCTCCACCACTGTTGAATCAGAATCTTCTGACGTCGATTCGTCCGGTAGGAGCGCACAGCGTAGTCCCAATGATCTCGATATCTCCGAGTCCAGGGATAGTGTCTCCTGAGCGTCTTCCGGGATGCTTTGGACATCTGGGTCACCAGCAATAGGCGGGACACCACTAGTGGCTTCCCCACCTGCTGCAGTTGCCCCAGGTCTGTCCGCCTCATCGCGCTTATAGATTTTGAGCGTAATCGCTCCAAATCCATAGCTGACCAGGCCTCCGGATTTTGCCAAGACACCCACGGATTCTCTGTCGATGATTATGACGGCCGATCTGTGATCTGTTTCCGCCTTTACCTCATCTAACCTGGCAATCTTCCAGGTGGCCGTTGGCAGATCCGGATTGCTGATTTTCAACAGTTCCAGGATCTCCCTAGGATCACCCGGCTCCGCAGGAATCCAGGCTCGTGCCCTTGGCCTGCAGGGAATTTCTTCCCTAGTCACCACTGCTAGTTTGGCCCCCGGCCAGACTTCCCCCAGGCTGCCGATCGCCTTTTTATAGAGGGTCACAGACCTCTCATCGGCACAGGCAGTCAGTTTTACGTGACCCCGGTGCCACCCTCCGTCTCGGCAGGACGGAGCAAGTCCTGGGTTCTCCCTCATGATTTTTAGGAAGATGGCGGCTAAGGCCTTCTCCACCTTCCTCCAGTTAAGTGTCGTACGTAATGCTCCCATCTTCTTGTGCCCTGTCAACGACTGCCATGATCAGGTGATCCTTTAGCACCTCGTTGAAGGGCCTGGTAACATTGTCCGGAACCCGTTTCTTTTTAGCCTCCGTAGGCGGTTCATCCTCAGATCTCTGCCTTTTCGGCTGTGAGATCACAACGGAACCCTCCTGCTTTGGCTCAGTGATACGTCTTGCCCACGCAAGCGTATCTTTGTCTCTATCCGTTCTCTGCTCCAACGGAATGTTACAGATCTTAGAGATCATGCGCCAGGCTCTCTTCCTGGTCTGATAGTTTGACACTGCTGGAGGGCCAGCATTCGTGCCTTTGCCCTTTGGTTTCGAGGGGCCAGCCTCATGCAGTCTTATGCCCCTAATTGCACGTTGGAGACCGGGCCTAAAGGCCGATGTCTCCGCAGTACTAGATTCCGGTTTTTTAAGAGCACCGGTCTCTTCTTGTTTTTTATCTGGATCTTCCATAATAGGTCCCACGAGTAGCGGAGAAAGGAGGTCCACCTGTGCAGAGATCCGCAATACATAGGTAAGGCTACATGATCCGGAGGGCGCCAAGTATCCGGATACACCGTTAGAAACTGGGCTAGTTTTTAGACTGGGCCCCCAGCCTGGCCGGTTATTAGCACGGTACGATTAACACCTTAACCCGGCCCAGTTATTTAGCGCCGTGTTTTCGCCTAGTACACCACATGGTGTAATAGTTGCCCGGTGGTCACCACGGGGAGGTAACACGCACACTTGTGGAAGCTGCAAGATACGGAGCTGGCAACAAGTGCCAACTTGATTCCCCCAGACAGCTTCTCACCAGACCACCGACATCTTAAGTTGGTCTTTAGCCTCTCCACGAAAGAAACGAGTTTCTCGTGTTGGCACGTGTTTCTTCATAATTTATTTTTGTAGGGGTACCGTGTTCATCCGGTAGCATCACCTCAACCCAGTGTTTTGAGACAGGACAGGTAAGGGTGATAGTGGCGGAACGTGAACAGAACAACACTGAGTTCCCATTTAATTTCCTCCGTAATAGTCAACTACGTGACACAGAAATTAGTTTAATTTCAACAAATACGAATTTCCAAAATTACACAACAAATAGTTAGGTTTCCCGTAAGTTTCCATCTCGTTTTTTTAAAAACAAATTTGCGTCCATCGTGATGAGTAGTGCAAGTCCACCGAAATTAATTTTAAACCGTCTACAGGTTATCGACTATCTAGTTGTTCCACTTAGGTTCCACTAGTGGACGAGTGTATGATTCAAAGTAGGAACATAAACTTATCGCATGTTAAAAATAAACGGCGAGTTATCGTTCCCAATGTCATGGCACAGTATGTCATTGTCACTCTCACAGTATTTGTGGCAAGCATACAGGTCACGATCACTGGGTAAACCCATGAACGCACGTTCTAGTTATTAACCATAACAAAGATGATCCCTTAAGTATAGTTTAGAACCATTGCGAGATTGGAAAAATAACAATAAATTCATTTCAGACCCTATCCTTTTCCACGTTTAACCCAAAAATTGTTGTTTCATTCCAAGCCCGTAGTGGTTTTCGATGTAGTTAAGCTTTATGATGAGATAGACGAGGAAGATGTTCATGAAGATGATGTTAAAAAAGAGGATAACGAAGAAGATGATGACATCGATGACGATTGGAGATAAATGTGAACCGAAAGATGAGAAAATATAAAATTAAATTCTAAAAATGGTATGATAATCGATGAGCGTTTCGGTCCAAAATTTAAAAGTAAAATGAAACTACCTCGTAATTTTTGCTGCCACCTTAAGAGGCGCAGTATTAAAGTGTTATAAAGTAAACGATCGGAAAAAACAGATTTCCGCTTTCCCATCTTACCATTATGATGCTTATAGTATTGTAAACAGACAATGTATACAGGTAAGATGAAGATAGGTTATTAAACTCCTGTAACTGGCTATAGGGATAGATTAGATATGTAGAATAGAATAGGATACTATAATAGGTAATTAAGTTACATAGGAATAAGACAACTGAAGATAGACCTATAATCATTTTTTTGTAAGAAATAAGATGTGGTGTAGAATGATCTTTGTCCATGGAATCTACATGGAATAAGCAGGTCGTGTTCTACAATTTTCCCTCAAATTTCCAACAAGAGCAAAACGAGCATCCTTAGAGTTCATGGGACGAGAAGCAGTCCGATACGAACCAAATCAAAGAACTCCAAACTGGATCATTACAGATGACCAAGCTGATACAACAACAAACCCACGTATTGGAGGTAACCATATCAATTTGGCCTGTATCATGAAACTCAAACAGCGATAAGATCACTTGTCGATCACGCTGAATGCAAAGAAACGGTCGGAAAAAACAGATTTCCGCTTTCCCATCTTACCATTATGATGCTTATAGTATTGTAAACAGACAATGTATACAGGTAAGATGAAGATAGGTTATTAAACTCCTGTAACTGGCTATAGGGATAGATTAGATATGTAGAATAGAATAGGATACTATAATAGGTAATTAAGTTACATAGGAATAAGACAACTGAAATGTAATAAGATGTGGTGTAGAATGATCTTTGTCCATGGAATCTACATGGAATAAGCAGGTCGTGTTCTACAATTTTCCCTCAAATTTCCAACAAGAGCAAAACGAGCATCCTTAGAGTTCATGGGACGAGAAGCAGTCCGATACGAACCAAATCAAAGAACTCCAAACTGGATCATTACAGATGACCAAGCTGATACAACAACAAACCCACGTATTGGAGGTAACCATATCAATTTGGCCTGTATCATGAAACTCAAACAGCGATAAGATCACTTGTCGATCACGCTGAATGCAAAGAACCGGCACTCCAACTAACTAGGGGAATCTCAATACGAAGCTGCTAGCCCCAAAACAGCTATTCCAAGCGGTAAATTCTAGGTCCTACAGGTTCCCACCACAACCCACGACAAATACTACCCTTACCGACATGAGCTTCGGGTTAATGCCGCGGTAGACCAATAGATAGGACAACTTCTATGTAACTGGACCGGTGTAATATCAGCTATCAAGGCAGCATCCAAAATGATATTGCTCAGGGGCTCGGCTACACAGGTGAATTATAATCTAAAAATGTAGGTTTATTTTGCTGTTGCCAACCATTTATGTAATGAATCTAATGCTCAATAGATAGCGGCCTTACATTCATTTAAATAAATTATTATGCATATGAATTTCAAAAAAGTTAATTTTTCGGGAGTCCGTTTCTCTATTCAGTTTCAACTTCTCTATATTATGTACATAAGTTTTTTTTAAACTAAGCATTCTCATTAAAATAATTCATACTATGTGTATATTCAGCTCATTTCACACTACCCTATAGGTATGTTATAAAACATTTTCAAACTCGCATCGATATACACGAAAACGATTGTACGCGTATGACACAATATATAACTCTCATCTCATCCAGGAAAAAAGACAAATTTGCATAATTCAATGTTATATTGTTTCTTATTCAACTTTTTCAATTTCATTCGTTTGAATAAACTTAAAGCATAAATATACGCACCCATTAATAGCGTAGTATATTTTCTTATTTTTAAAGATGTATATAAGAGAATTGTTTTCTTTTCCTTTTCTTTTTTTATTTGTATGTTTGTTTTACGGGTTAAGAAATTGAAGATGTATTATGTACATATTTATAAGTCACAAGAACGTCTTTCAACGAAATATATTTTTAATAATAAGATCGTTCCAGATATATATATATATATATATATATATATATATATATATATATATATATATATATATATATATATATATATATATATATATATATATATATATATATATATATTATATATATATATATATATATATATATATATATATATATATATATATATATATATATATATATATATATATATACATAAATATTCTTTTATTCCATGAATATATTATTCCCCAATTCTTTTTGGATATTCGCGATCAATAATAAATAATTCGACTGTGCGCGAATTATTAAAATTTATCAACAGAATTGATTATTATAGGTATTGAGTTTGCCAAGAGGAATGCCTGACTCAAACTTAGTCAAAATAACAAAAGTGTGGTGATTACTGAAACAATTAGAGAAACGTGAGGAGCCGCATCCTCACTGTTTCGGAGTTGAGATTATTCTGTAACTATTTGAATCGTATACTCAATCGCGAATTGGAAGTTTTACAATTTGACACTTCATCGGGCGCTAGACAACCTATAATAAATCAGATTCATAAAATTATTCACCTAAACCTGATGCTCAATTCTCAATCTTATCGCACTGGTGCACAATGAACATCTTTTCGAGGGTGTCTACGACACGACTGTATGCGGTACGTTAGGACTAGTTATCATAGTGGTCATCCGGATAACCCCGGATCCTGATTTTCACCAAGGATCAATTATTATATTTGTATATCTTCTGTTTGTTTTAAATTTTAGGTTCAACATTTCAAGCCATTAAATGCGTGAAAAAGATTGTGTTCTCATTCTCCAAATGAAACCTAGCACACTATAGTTACACCTGTGTGGAGTTTCTAGTCTCCCATCAAGGCGCATACTCAGGTGGCGGATAGGAGAAGCCCTCAACCGGTTCACTGGTCGGGTCAGTGGGAAATTAAATATGATCCGCAGACCAAAACTATCAAACATAGAAGCGTCTGTCCACCAGGAGGTGCGGCTTCAATGATGGAAGTGGAGGATGTGCCGAAACGTTAAATTAGCTCGATGAAGCTACCTCAACAAGAGCGAATTATTACCGCCCTCATAATAAGTATCCACACAAACCCAGGAGCGTCTGCCTATTGTGGCAGATTCCCTGGGCAACGGCTGTGTAAAATGTCCTGGCAGTAGGCAAAAAATGCTAGGGCTGGTTGCCCTATATAAAAACTATGATAAATAGTAGTCAGCACAGAAAGGTTACGGTGCAGGGATTCGGAAACTCAGTACCGGCTGCTTTTGAGAGTGAGCAAGCTGGCTCTCAGTCGTCGAAGTCAAACGACCGCAAAGTTTCCGTGATTGGCAACTTGGGCATCGGAGCAAATAATCCCACAAGTCAGCCAATCAAAAATGGATCTAAAAAGGTGGAATCCAATTTCCTTTTGGGAGGTCCACGAAGATAGCCCGGTCTGGAACTAAAAGTTCGTCGGAATATCAACTTCGTAGACCCGACATGTTCTGACGATAGTAATCATTTTAAGAAATTAGGAATGCAAATACGGTACCTAGTTGAAATGCTGGAAAATGGCAAGCGACGTTCTTTACACCAGGCAATGAGAGATGCCATTGAATCCATCCGAAATCACTAGAGGTTTTTTTCGAGACGGAATCAAATATGTCAGTCAGACAGGTGGCAAGGAAAACTAATTCCTCTCAAACATCACCATGTCAAGAATCGTTGATGCAACTAAGCCGACAGTGATTGCCAAATTTCCAAACCTCAAGTGAGGGGTTGATAAAGCAAGTTGGAAGAGTGGACGACGGAGTAATCAAACAGCTACCACTGTTGGAAAAATCTAAACCAACGGGAAGTAAGTAATGAGTCTCAGGTGACTCCACAAGACATTGTCGAAGCTAATGATGTTCCTTTGACATAAAACGTTGAGAGCCGGCAATTAATCCGGAAGAAAACCCGGAAAAGGCGGGAAAACTGTAGAACAGCTTAAAATACAACCCAGAAATCATCGACGGAATAAACTGCGCCCAGATGCCATAATAATCACCAAAACTAGTATACAGTGAGAGACTAATATGTGGATTTAGTACTTATAAGTGAGCAGTATAAGACTCCGCGTGGTAATGAGAACTGGGTGGAAGACAGCGCGGGTAAAGCAGCCATCTGGACAGCCAGTGGAAATCTACCACTTGAACTCCGTACCAAACGACAACATAAGGGGTTCGTCCATTCCAAAATCAGGGGAATACATTATTATAGTTGCTACATTGTACCAGGCGTACATCTAGAGGAGTTCAATGGATTATGAAGGGCGTCACAGAAGGACGTGGCTCTAATATTGATATCACCTTTGCGAGCAGGGCTTTTTCAAGAATAATAAACTGGAAAGTGTCTGATGTGTATACTCACAGTGACCATCGTGCATTGATTTATGAGACGCGTCCATCGTCTACCGGTTAGATTCCAGCTAAGCCAGGTGGCGCGGAAAGCTCAAGAAAAAAGATGAAAAGTGAAGGAAATGGACATGGAAATGTTGAACTTCATGGTTAATAACATCGAAGTCCCAAAATTAAAAGCAGCAGATGGAGCAAAACACCTGATCAAACTGCTAACAAATGTCTGTGAAGCAACAATGCCACGTAAAGGCAAAGGGAATGGATGATCCCCAATATTTTGGTGGAATGAAACAATTATCTACCTTCGGAAGGAGTGGTTAAAACTATGTCGAAAATGTACCCACCAACGAAGCCACACGTTTTATTAACAGTTTAAAAACGAGTTCAGAGAAAAACATAAAGAACTGCGGAGTACATGCCGTAGCACCAGTGTGGCCGGAAATAATGGCGCGAATAGTCCGGTCTCTTTCCTCAACATGACAACTCTACGTTGCATCGAGAGCGGCAAGTCGACAATCAGAGGACCACAGCGGTCACTGATGATGATGTCCTGCAAGCGGCATCCACATTAGCAACAAATAGCTCACCTGGTTTGGACGGCATTCCAAACATTGTAATAAAGGCTGCAATAAATAAAACCCAAAAGTATTTCATGATATTTACTCTGCGTGTCTCAAAGGAGGAGTATTTCCTGTGCAATGGAAATGTCAACGCCTGGTGTTAACCCCGAAAGGTGACAAACCACCGGAGGAACCTACCTCGTATAGGCCACTGTGCATGTTGCATACAGCAGGAAAATTTTTGGAAAGGATAAACTTGAGCAACCGACTGGAACAATATACCGATGACAGTAGGACCCTGATATATGAAGCCGAAGCGGGGCCCAAGACGTACACTATAACCGGAGGTGTACCCCAGTGTGCTATTCTGAGACCTTTGTTATCGAACGCTATGTACAATGGGATCCTGGAAGTTCCAACGCCCAAAGGAACCACGATTGTAGGATATGCAAATGCCATAGTCATTGTAGGCAAAAAGACAGAAGATGTTGTGCATAATTGTAACCAGGCGATTGCTAACGTCATGAATAAGGCTTGACAATGGATCTTGCCATGATGTTAATTATCATCTAACTCAGTTGAACAATATAGCTACAGGCTGCGAGATCTATGGTTAGAAGTATAAACCATTACGATTGGGTTTCTCTTGGGAATTTTAGAATTATCGGCCAATATTTTTTGCTTTTTGTTTAGGCGGTTAGAAGTATGTATGTATATACTATATATGTATGTATATACTATATCTCTACAATGAAAGACGCTTGATATCAACACGCATGATGAGTATATAGTGTAATTTCTTTATTAAATTAACACTATTTTATTAGTTAGTTTTTATTAATTATTCTTTATTTTTAAATTCTTATAACAAATAATTTTGTATTTTTAATTATTATTTATAATTATTGATATTATTTATAATACGAGATGTGGTTGTATTTTGATTGTTCGTATAATACTAACATTTTGCAAATCATCGCGAAAAGATCATTGAACTGAATTGTCTTGGTTGCGTACAGCAGATATATCTATAATCGATATTCTCGCGTATCGAAATATTTTTATTCAGCAACTGAGCAATGTCTCAAAACTAAGCGGCGCGGACATAAATATTTTTACGGCCGATGCTATTTTATTTAAATAATTGTTATGCCGCTACAAGTACAATATTTGACTTTACTGAATTTTAACCCAAAATTTTGTGAATCTGTCTTCCATATACAAGTCTGGTTTCCATGGATATTTATAAATCTATCGGCTGTGTATATTGGTAGCCTCATGTCTAATAATTGTAAAATTTAAATTTAAAACAATCAATTGATAAACATAAAGAAATTGTCCAGTCGTCTAACATAAATATCCACATTCTACGAAAAATTCTTCGTCCACACACAAAATCTTTAAAATAAGATTTTACAATACAATGATCTAAAAAAAAAAAAAAAATTTATCGTAGGTCAGTACAATTTCTATCTTGACCTTTTCATCATTTTGTTTTGTTGTTGTGTTTCGTTACAATTTGAATTAACTGAATGAATGACTTTTATCAATGCCTTCTCGAGAAATACATACAATATACATACGTATATATACACTTACAGGCAGAACCCGATGAAAGGAAGAAAACAACAATAATCTAAACGTAAATTTTCGACATACTATTACGAAAGTGGAAATGATAGAAAACGAAAATACATAAAAGACAAGAAAATTCCTATCATCATGTCGTCATAATACATTATACAGTGAGATCTGTCTAACAATATGTTTTATAGGTATCTTTGTATGGTACCAATAATTTTTTTTTCTTCGGACGTACTGTATTTACAATTAGTTTCCTATCTTGACACAAGCGTCGCATTGTATGGACAATGTATTTATAAAGTTTATAAAGTGACTTTAAAATGAAAGCTTTTATCCATTTTGTAATTTATTCTATTTTCAATAGATGGCACTGAACATATTTATGTTAAAAGCACTAATTTTAGTACATATTATTATTAACTAGATTACTCTGTTGGAAATGAGGTTTGTTCCAAAATGTATGTATGTTTTTTTAATAAGCTGTGCGTTAGTTAAATTTCAGTTTAATTTCCTTATTTTGTAACTAGTGCCAGGCCAATTAGAGCGACTAATTATGAGTATAAGTACTATCCTAGTCGTAGCCGTTAAACTAATTGTTGGAATACTTTTGAAAATATATACATACGATGCTGAGACGAGCAATTCAGTTGCGAAACGTTTATTATTGTTTGCATTAAAATTACGACTGTGGAGAGGAGTCGGATTAATGTGCGGCGTATTAATTGATTTTGTTTTGATATTAGTCAATTCCATGATTCTCAAGCCATTTTCATGATCCATTGGACCAGATATTTAAAAACTCTTTAAAAAAGTAAGTTAATCTCCAAAATCCAATGCAGAAAATACGAGAATGTGTCATCGTTAAATTGTTTTGACTGGATTTGAATTCAGTGAACGAAAATAAATTAATTTGAACTTTGTATCAAACGTTAACACTATTCAAGTTTAGAACAAACCCCAGTCATCGCGCGAGACCACTCTAGTGAAAAATTTAAGAACCAAGTACTTGTAAGCTTTCAAGTAAAGAACAAGTAGTTCCATCTTTTGAAGATATACAAATCTAGAAAGTCAATAAAAATTAAACTTTTCGTTTATGTAAAGAAACTTCAATGTGTAATGTGAAGCCAGTATTTGAAATACCAGGCAAAGGCCAGTAGAGAATTGACACTTTTTTCTATGAGTATCATCTATATCGTTGGACGATGTGCTAAAATCAATAATAAACCAATAGCCAAATTCCACATCTAAAGCTTTTTGCAAGTTGCCAATGAATACACTCATTTAAAATTTTATTCCGTAATAGCGAGCGATTTTCTCTTGTCGTCCGAACCTCTTACTGATGCCAAATACACGAAATGGAAGGTCGAAGTTCTGAAAGTACAACAACTCAGCAATTAGAGCAGTTCGCGTAATTTCTTTAAAGGAATTACTGGATTACACCATACTTCAGGCCTGCATCAAACGCAATTCAGGGCCGGGATGGAAACCTCTGTGTCAACATCGACGCAGTACTTGACGCATGGAGTGGACACTTTACTGACCTGCTTGGTGTTCATCATGCGTCACAGACTGTTGTTGACCCACCTCTAATACAGACTGCGGAGATTTACATTGAGGAACCATCCCATGAGAAATTCACTAGAGCCATGAAGAGACTTAAACGACACCGTTTACAAGGGGTGGACAGCATTAATTCGAAGCTCTTGCTATTCGGAGTTTCTATCTTCAAGGAAGGACACCGCTTGAGGTGCGAAAATTATCGCGGTATAGCTCTCCTTTGCACAGCATACAAGTTACTGTCCTACATTCTTTTGAATAGAATCACCCCTCTAGCGGAGGGCTTGGTTGGTGACTATCGAGGAGGATTTCATCCGAATCAATCAGTCATTGATCAGGTCTTTTCGCTGTGAATGATTCTATCTAAATATTATGAGATATCCAACTCCGTACGTCAGGTGTTCCTAGATTTCCGGCAGGTCTATGACTCGACCAACCGAGACACAAACTCTCTCGGGTCTGCCCTGGAAGGAATTTCAAGAAATTGGGTACAACTGTGTAGGATGACAGTGAAGTAGTATAAATCCTGTTTTAAAGTTGAGAACAGGCTAGCGACAATTTTTGAAGTTAACTCGGGTGTTCGGCAGGGAGATGCTCTGTCCCTGACACTCTTTAATCTCATGTTGGAGTACATCTTTCGTAAAACTGAAACACTTCAGCACAACATATTATATCGCTCCAATCAGACTGAATAGCGACGAAGTGGAGGAAATACTTGTTCCGCTTGTAAAGTTTTCAGCTTCTGTTGGATTCCAGATCAATGACTCCAAAGCAAAATATATGATCTCTGGTTATAGGACAATGGCACACCAGATTTTAGTAGTGGCCACTACACGTTTGACGGAGTAAGGAGGTTCTAATATTTGGGCTCTCTTATCACTCACGATAACAGTGGAGTGAGGATATTAAAGTGCGGCTGGCAGTTGGCAGTCGTGCTTTATGTCCTCTAAGGCCACTGCTAAAATCTAAACAACTATCAAGAGGCTGCGTTGATCAGGCCCATTGTTATGTTTGAATGTGAAATTTGGCTGCTGACGGATGAGTGCGAGAGATGGCTCCTTATATTTGAGAGAAGAAAATCAAATTGCGAAGTAGATGGTACATATACCGAGCTCTGTACAGTATCGATATCAGAGATCTGATGAAGATCCCCGATATTGTACATGAAATAAGATCTCAGCGAGTATGCTGGCTCGGTCACGATTTGCGTACTGATCCAGAACAAATTGTGCAGCGACGATGGCTCCACGATGTAGAAGACGACTTGGCCTCTTCAGATTTTCTTAGACAGCCTGAAACCTTGCTCATGATCGAGACGGTTGGAGTAAAATAGTTGATCCACGAAATAGATGAATTTGCTAATATTGCTCAAGTTGTCTGTATGTTCACTATAATTAGCATTACGTGCGATTATAAGTGGCAATATAAGCAACTATATAAGTCAACAACATATCTAATGATCTAGCGAGATGGTTAAAGCTACTGGGTTTTATAAACTTAATATCGTGAACTGATAAGGCTACATCATGATTAGTTTTGGGAAGAGGAATGGAAATATATAACACTGTCGCAGGAACATTTATGTTTCTTCTTGGAATTTACCAGCGCCTTAGATTAAGTGGTTTTCGATTTAATAATAATAATTTAGTTACTAGATCCCTTATGGCTTGTAAAAATTATTTTCTTCAGACAATTCCACTAGATTATTCAAATTCAGTACGAGTAGCAAACTGCGAGTAAACTGTGTTGCTCAAAAAGTTTGAGTCAAACAACACAAAAAGTAGAGTCTTTTGAAATTAGAAAATATAATTCAGCCTAAGTAATAGTTTTGCAATAAACTTTCAAATAAAAGGAAGTGCAATCATTGTTTATCGGTTTGGGAAAAAACTAGAGTTACTAGATCTGATCCTAAATAAAAAATAGATACAAAATTGCTGCACAATAAAACACAAAAGCTCTCTTACGTTTCTCAACCCATAAACAACTTTAATCCGATAAATTTATAATTTGGACAAACCAGGCGAAAAGTCGAAATAAAATATAAAAACCGTGTGAACCGTGAAAACTCTTGCTACGATTTCAAGCTGTCATACGACATTGACATATGACATTTGACATTGACATATAATTTTTAGCTTTTATACTTTTTGTTTAAAATTCTTCAAGCAAGGTTTTTGGAACATCGTACCATATAGAAAGTATCTAAATAACGCCATGGGCTGAGAATTAATTCTGTATTTTATTCAAATTTCTCGCCTTGTTTGTTAAAATTAGAATCTGAACTATAATACGATATCATTATTAACATATCCTTTAACGCGCGGCCTGGGTCGAGGTTATGAAGAATGCCAAGGCACTGCATATACTCTATACAGGCGAAGAGTATTAACGTCATTTGTTTCAGATGATATATCCGTATATTTGTCGGTGACAATTAAAAACTATCGGTGGCAGTAAGATTTATTAAAATTTCGAATTAATATTTTTAATTAAATTACATAAAAATATTAACATTTGATTAATAAATTTTTAATTATTTCAATAATAAAATTAAAATTGCTATTAATGTTACCTCTATTTAATGATTTTGATTGGGGATTATCAATATTTCCAACATTTCCGAACTAAATTTTTGTTTCTTGACGTAGCTCATCTTTATTATAAATTAAATAGTTATCCTATCTAAATTATACAGATATCCATTTAGCCAAATTAAATTAAACGATTGTGTTCAAACTCAAACTGAAATTTCTATTTATATATTTGATCGGTTGTCTATGATCTATATAAGAGTATACAACGAAATTGAAAGTAATTTGGCAAATTTTCAGTGCTGTGATATCTCTAAACAAATTAATTTTTATTTCAGAGATTGGCCAATCCCCAATAGAAAGTGTGATTAATTAAAATTAACCGAAATATTAATTTGCGTATTTGGAGTTCGTTTAATTTAATTTTTGAAATGAAATAATTTTATATGAGGAAATTTATTTGAGGAGGTAGGTGGGAAAAACTATTACCTTATTGAATCTATTTCCTCAGACATAAATTTAATTTAATTCCAAATTTTATTAATTAATTAGCTAAATATATTTACAAATTAAAATGGTGTTGAAAAATTAAATAATTGTTTTAATTTTGTGTTTTTTTTAAATAATTTCATTTTTATTAATTTTTTTTTACATATCTTAGAGATTGTCTTAAGGCAAAACCAACATTTTTTTTATTTATATATTTTTCATGAACATAATTAGTGATTTCGGAATGCCTTTCGCATTGATTTAAATTTTTATTTTTTATTTTTTTAAACCGTCACCAAGCAAAGAAGGAACATTTGAATTCTTATAGATTTTTTTTAAGGTACATAACATTAAAATATAATTTAATTAGAAAATATATTATAAACATAACAAAATTTTTTTTTTATAATTTTTGGTCTTATAAGTTAAGTTGCTTTTCGTTTTTTAATTAAATTACAAAGATCACACAAAAAAAAATCAAACAGAGCACAAGTTGAGTAATATTTCAGGTCGCAATATTTATTTAAACATTTTCGAAATTGAATAGTTGGAATAAAAGAACTTTAATGTAGCTAATGGCTTTTTACCATCTTCGTCACAACCTTTATTTACTATTTTATAATTTGACGAAACTGAGTCAGAACATATCAGAAGATAACTGGTTCGAAGCTATATGGGCCATGCAAATGGCCACGAGGATAGTTTTATCAGTATTTCTGAGCAAAACTCAATTATAGCAGTATTGTGGAAGAATGTACAAAAAAGATTTAGAATATGAGATTAAACTACAACAACAATTCTAAGAAATGCAAGAGTTAATGCAAGAAATCATCAAATATTTCTCAACCAAATGTTTCTCTCACAGATAGATATAATACTCGAACAATAAATATAGTTGATAATTCTAAAGAGCGGACATGGTATTATTATGAGTAATCCCAATTCAATAAGAAAAGAAATATTTCCTTTAAAATTTTCGTTGGAAATGGAACCACAAACTATTTTAGCGGGCTGATTGGTAGCCGATGTGGACCACAGAAATGTCGAACTTACCAAAATATATGAAATATCGGCCGACAAGTCAGTTACTATAGACGTAGACGCTCTAATCGTAGTACGTTTCCAAAGATACTTTAACCAACCCTAACAGATCCACAACCAGCTGATTTGTTGCGTTGGAAGTTGGTTGAAAAACAAGGCAATCAAGAAAACTGTCCACTTTGCAACAACGAATTTCGCTATAGAGGGAGAGCCTCATTACGTAACCAATGATCAAATGACTAAATCTGTATTTATTGCAGAAACGAAATTAGCTCAACAAAATGGTTTGCGAAGCATATAAGTACGGAAAAACCACGAACCTTGTGGAATATAAAATTAATCCTAAAGTGAAAATATTCTGTAATAGACTAGCTAAGTAAAATTTATTCGCATGTTATAATTCCCATTTTCTTAACATTTCATCTTAACCACATATGCTTGCAACCATCGATCACAAAATGAAATTAGTTTCAGCAGATCACCATTTTGAATTTTAATCTTATTCGTATACGATTTCAAAGCGTCAAGCACAAATCGAAAATTTTAAAAATCGAAAACTATGTTTTTTAGTACTCACTTATATATAATCTCGATTAGGACATATTTAATTAACAATTAATTAGCCGTCCCATTTGCTAGTTATTCGGTCCATCCAACAATCCCAATCTTTTCATTGAAGCTGTGTTCGAATACACCATTTCTAATTTCACACAAATCGAAAATTTTACACAACGAATAAACACGTTAAATGATAATTTTATGGTAATCACCTATTTACAATTTAATTACGATAAATTTAATAACAATTAACTACATTTTTGAACTGTTGCATAAATACACTATTCAAATATTTACATATTTAAATAAAATTTCCGCGACGGTTTCCATTACACCAAAGCGTTTGATTTCAATTTGTGGTGGATATCGTAACTATTAAAAAAAATTTAACTTTCGAATTGCGCCATTTTCTTAACCTCGGGGTATACAACTAAATTGTGTTATACATAATTTTTGTGTCGGAAAATTTTAATCAACGAATATACACGTTAAATTATAATTTTACGGTATTCACTTATATACAATTCAATTACGATATATTTAATCAACTATTTATTATATTTTGAGCTATTTTAAACTATTCAAATATTTAACATAATTAAATTAAATTTCCGCGATAGTTTGACGTTTAAAAGATAATGAACAACGGCCATTATACTAAAGCGATATGATTTGAATTTGTGGTGAATAGCGTAACTATAAACAATTTTTAAGCTTTCGAAACGCGCCATTTTCTTAACCTTGTCGGGTATTCAACTAAATTGTGTTATACATAATTTATGTGTCGGAAAATTTTATACATTAATTTAATAATTTTTATCAAATAGGGATAGCGTAACTATAAGCAATTTTTAAACTCAAAATCTTAACCATAGTGTGCTCATCGCAAAATTTAAAAGGTGTGCTTTTCGAAATTAAATTCGTTTATAGTTAAGCTATTCACCGCAAATTACAACAGTGTCACTTTTTCAATTCTAATTTAAATAATGTTAGAACAGATTAAAATATATATATATATAGTTCAAAAATATTTTTAAATAAGTGATTTGATTACTATAAAAATATAGTTTAACGTAGCTTATTCGTTGAGTAAAATTTGTACTTTCTGTGTGATATTTAAAATCGTGTATGAACTTTTATTTCGAGTTTTTGTAGGTAATGCTTGGAAACATGTTGTTAAGATGAAATGACAAATCTGGCCTATATTGTCGGCAAATTTTATTGCGGATGAGGCACCTGAACAAGTAGATGTAACTTTGTTGAGCGCACAAGTGCACTTGAGTTGGGTATCACTATTGCGTTAATTATATGACGTTCTATATCAACTTGTGACCACATGACAATAAATTTATTTTTGTAATTTAATTAATTTATTTATCACATTTGGTAAAACATCAAAACAGGGATTGAAAGAACTCGTAGTTTAATGCGTTTCCAAATTGAAATATTTCAAATTTGGTGCGTGTTTCTGTTTGAAGTGACAGAAAAAAAACATCAATTTAACCACGTCGCACTTATTGATGCGACGAAATTTGATTTAAAATAAATTTGCCACACACTTTGACCCAAGTTTTATAGAAAAATATAAACATAATTGTTTTGTTGATTATCTAAAATAAATTAATAGCTATTTCAATTGAACAATTTGAACAATGTTTGAATAGGAATTATAGAGAATTATACAAAGTAATTTGAATTTGAATACGCTTGAAGCAAAATTAACTCAACAATGTCAAATTACTTTAACAAGTTTCATTGTAATTTAAACAAATTTTTGAAAGAATTTTTATAAAAGAAACTGAAAGAAATGAAGGAAAAATTAGAAAGTTGTTTTGCTTGAAAATTTTTACTAGAATTTACAAAAGTTTGAACAAAGTTTGATTGAAAATATTAATTTCCTTTTTTTTTTTACTGATTTCAATGATTATTCGGGTTTATTCGATATTCAACGAATAACGGCTATCAAAAAATAAATTAATCGTTATTTTATTTCAATCCCTGTTTTCTCCTTAATTTAATTAATAATAAATAATTTTTTTTTTAGAGTTTCTCTGTAATTTTAACAATTTTATAAATAGATATTTATTTTTTTTGATTTAAAATTCATTAGGATTATAAAATATATATATATATATATACATATATATATATATATATATATATATATATATATATATATATATATATATATATATATATATATATATATATATATATATATATATATATATATATATATATATATATATATATATATATATATATATACATATATACATATATATATATATATATATATATATATATATATATATATATATATATATATATATATATTATCTATATATATACATATATATATATACATATATATATATATATATATATATATATATATATATATATATATATATATATATATATATATATATATATATATATATATATATATATATGTATGTATATAATTTATAAATTACACATAAATTACACATACGGTATTTTTATTATTTTGAAGTGAGGAATAGAAGGAGGATTCTATCATGGATGATCTTGGTTCGCGGCCAATTCGCAGGTACAAATAAATCATTACTCTATATAGTGAACAATCGGTTTAATTAACTGGCCATTTTATTTTTAGAACCCGTCATTTTTGTTTATGTCCAAGAAAATCTTTCATCTATCACATTTAAAGAAGAGGCGGGAGGGGGGGGGGGGCGGGGGTAGGTGTTGAAAAACACACAGGAATATATCGGGAGTTATTGATATTGTTTCGTCAAACCTGAACGTGACAAATCCGTATACGGGGTTTGGACTTGAGAAGTCCGGTAAAATAATTTTCCGCAATAAATTGTCAAATATTAATCTAAACTATAGAAAAAAGTGGTAAGGTTTTTTGTCACAAATTGATCGCCCTTATAAAAATTTTGTGTTGGCGAATTATTTTGGACGGAATTGAGGTGATGGAATTGTGGGTGCGGTTAGGAAGGGGTAATCTTTGCGACCATCACGCCAGAAGTCCCATTTTAGAAAACCAAAATATTTTATATTTTTATTCTTGGATTTGATTGTGTCTGAGTTTATGCCTTTCCATAAAAAATTTGTGCATAATATATTTTAAGAAATACAAGGAGTTTTCTAACGTGAATATCCACACCAGAAATCCTATTTATTTCCTATTTTATTTTGCCACACACTCTACTGTGACTAGAATAGGCGAAAGTCGGCCAACTGTAACCGCAATATATCTCAATATATAAATGTTATATGATCAAGTTATAGAAAAGATTTTCAGAAAACCCGACTTTTATCACGGAACTAATTGAAACAAACTATAATACATATTTTGGCCCAGTATCGAGTTTGTGCACACTCTACATTGGCTAGAATTGGCCAGTATTCCGAATATAACACATTTACGGTTTTCTGATGGAATAGTTGTATGGATGATTTCTGGAAAACCCAAATCAAGAAACTAATTGAAACAAACTATAATACTCATTTTGGCCTCGTATTATAGTTTGTTTCAATTAGTTCCGTGATAAAAATCGGGTTTTCTGAAAATCTTTTCTATAACTTGATCATATAACATTTACATTGAGATATATTGCGTTTACAGTAAGCCGATTTTGCCCTATTCTAGTCATAGTAGAGTATGTGGCAAAATAATTTAGTTATGCACAATGTGGCACAACCGAATTATATATTAAAAAATGAAGGTAATATATTAAAGGAAATAAATGGCATTTCTGGTATGATAATCACGTCAGAAAACCGTTCGTACTTCTTAAAGTATATTATGCATACATTTTTTAGCGAGAGGCACAATCAAATCCAAGAATAAAAAATATAAAATAGTTGGGTTTTCTAAAATGGGACTTCTGGCGTGATTCTCGCGCAATCTTTCTAGTTAAATATGCACTTGTACCTAAATTATTTACATTTAAAAATCGATTCATTATACATGATAAAGTTCTGCAACCCATTCTAGTATCGGCGCGTTTCACTAGAATGGTGTTTGTAAGCTGTGCGCTATTGACGTTATACGAATTTCCTTTATTATTTTTTGTCTTAAGTATTAATATTTAGCACAGCCTTATTTAATTAATCGATACCGCGGGTCGTATATCGCATTATGAGTCAGCATCTTAGCAAAATGTTTTGGTCGGGAGGTTATGGGATATATATTTGAACCAAGGTTGGGTGAGCAAAACTTATCGCTCTATCTTTTGTCAGCATTAGTGAAATGTTAAAAATGAACAGATATTTCAAGAAAATATGACTGAGCTGACTAAACTTTTTAGTAATCCTATGTAATGTACTTTTTTAGGATCGTGCTTGCATTTCCACAGAAACATTTGTGACCCGCGGTTTTAAATATTAAACATGGCTGAGTTTAACCAGATGGGAATTGTTAGATGGTTAATATGTGATATTTTTGTGCCATTATACTTGTAAGGAATTACAATATGTGCAAATCTATTGATTTTATATATATTCAAATTGGAGTTTGATAGTTTTTAAAATCTTTTTAGTGCATTTATAATAATAATTTATAGTTTTAATTACCTTTAACAACCTTTTTCGTTTAGATTTTCGAATAAAATATATATATATATGTTTTTGTTTTAATCTAAGAGTTTGAATATTATACAGATGATGTAGCATGACAATCGCTATTTATCGTTAAACTCGATGCTCTTAAACTTAGCGATGCTAACGATAAATTACTACGATATAGTAATGGCCCGGGGGATGGGGATGTTGTTACCGTATTTATATTACTACCGTCTATATTACTACTCTCGCCGCACAAATGTAACCGTGATGTAAGTAGTTTATTGCATGCGGGACATGTTCGCGATGACGTTTTATCCCGGCGGCGTAATATTTCTTGGGCACATCTTTAAGAAAATATTATTATTGTTAGATAATAAATTAACAAAATCATTTAATTACCTAGCATGTAGGATATGAGCACAGGGTAACGCTTCAAGTGAATCCATTTCAGAACCAAATGATTTTCCGCATAAACCACATAATAGCCCGAGTGCTTGTTCGGCTTGTTTTGCAAGGCGGGAATGTGTTTTAAATTGTTCCTCGTCGCCGAGTGAACGATATATTAGAGCGAGTCGATTTCGCACTTTAAGAACCAGCAATTTAGCACCAACACTGCTGGCCACTTCTAATAATCGTGTATTAAATTCTAATGGACGACAATTACATATTTTTTGTTGTAGTCTTAGGGCTTCAAGGCAACGTGCGGCACCATCCATTGCCTCCATTTGTGACATACGATCACCTAATGCTGCTGCTGTTCCCATTGCTAATTCGTATTGTCGAAATGCTCTCTGCTCAAAATAATTTTAATAATTATAATCTAATCTACTTATATATAAATATCTAAATCTATCTTACATCGATATCCATTTTCTTGCGAAAAATATCACCCATAATCCTGATACTTCGTGTATATGTAGCTTGATCACCGGATATTAATGCTAGCCTCGTAGCTTCTGTACAATAATCCTGTGCGTCACCTAATTCACCCTGTTTCCGTAATGCCGACGCCATACGTAATAAAGCCGCACGATGATGGCATGAATTTAAATCACCTAATTGTAATGATCTTGACAGATCATATGCTTTGGCCGCGTACCGAGCACTCTTATCGCTATCCTGTAGGCGTGCAAATAGTTCCGATAATGTAACGTATACTTGTAATTCGAGCGCCGGGTCATTTATCGCCAATGCAATTTTATGAGCACCTTGTAGACCTTCAAGAGCACGAGAAAAACCGCCCATTTCTAAATAAACAGCAGCAACTGTTAAATGAACTAGTCCACCGGTGCGACATTGCGTACCGCATTCATTGTATAGAGAATGTCGTGCATAGCTCAGAGCTCTAAAATAACATAAAACATATAAAATTATTGTTTGCGTGGATGTGCCGTATCCAGGGCCTGAATGGTCGAATTATATACCGTTCCAATCCACCGAGCCGCTCATGAGCTCGGGCTAAATTTAAATATGCTTCAGCTCGCATAATTGGCGAATCGAGTTCTTCGGAAATTCCTAATTGACCATGACTATATTCCAATGCTTCTCGATATTTTCCCCAGTCCATATGGGCCTGATATAAATATCCTAATAATGTAAATCGATCTTCTCGCTTTGATGTTGCTTTCAGTGCGCTCAACCATGTCCGGACCGCAGCATTTTGATAGTGTTGCTCGTACAGTCGAATTCCACGTTTAATTTTTCGCCGTGCCAAATATTGTCGTATACTATTCTGGCACGCAAAAAAACAATTGAATAACGAACTTTTTGACCGATTAAATGAGTGCCGCGGCCATATTGAATTACCATCGAAACTTAAGCCACCATGACCCGTTGAATCGTTTAGTGGGTGCCTTGATCCATTTGGAGATGCCAGGAGATGTGTCGCCGACAGCTTATGCCCATTTGCAGGACCACTAAAATGTTTTCTATGTTTTGTTTTGCTTTTAAAATTTGGGTTAACACTTGTGACACAATTTTATTTTTTTATTTTATTTTACCTGATTAGATCTCGATTGGCGATACTTTCCCATGACATGACTCCGTGGAATAAAATTTTACCAAAGTAAAAAATTTTTATGGAATTTCAATAATATTTAAAAAAAAAACAATTAGTTCTAAATCTCTTTGTCGATATATTTTCCTAAATATTAATATTCCTTTATTTTTATTTGTTGGTGAAAAATTTGTAAGTATAAATTCTTTCCAAAATTTTATTTTCCACCAAACGAATATTTTCTTTTTTTTATCAGCAACCTTTTTTTATTTTTTTCACACAAATTTTTTTTCTTATTGCATTGAACCATGTTTGGTTCAGACTTAAAACACACACACACATACAAATTGATAAATTATTAATTAAACAAATTAATTTATTTTTGATAAATAATTACAAATAATTGAAAACAACAACAAAAAACACTTAAAAAGCAACAGAGCAAGGCTACGCCCTTTCGACTAGAATCAAAAATCTTTATACTCGGATCGTTTTGATTCAACTAAAACAAAATTTTATGAGATTTTTGGAAGATGAAAATGTGTACACAGATGTATACTCTCGCTCTTATTTTTCATCCCTAGCCAAATTGTAAAATACAGTCGGGGCAAAAGTTCTTGTGTAATGTATAAAATATCGTGTTAATATTAAAATTGTTTCGCTTAGTATACACCCAACCCCAAATATAATATGAAGATTTGCTCTACTCACATTTTTATTGTTGTCCTCCGAACAAACCCGAATAAAATGGGAAATATTTTATCCCTAAACATTGAATTTTGAACCTCTTTTAGTTCTATATACTCACACACCTTAATGTACTCGTATATATATATATATATATATATATATATATATATATATATATATATATATATATATATATATATATATATATATATATATATATATATATATATATATATATATATATATATATATATATATATATATATATATATATATATATATATATATATATATATATGAATATTTATATATAAATATATATATATATAATATATAATATATATATATATATATATATATATATATATTATATATATATATATATATATATATATATATATATATATATATATATATATATATATATATATATATATATATATATATATATACATATACTATATATATATATACATTCCACATTCCAATCTAAAATTATTCCACATCGCAATCTGGAAAAATTTCATATTCCAACAACCACTTTCCAATTTTGGAATTAGAATCTTGCCTCTAGTATTTATAGAGAGAAGAATTTCTAATTAAGATTGTGAATTTCTAAATCTCATGTTTTGGAATTTATAATTTTGTTTCTGGAATTTAATGCGGAATGGAATTTTTAATGCGAGTTATAAATGATAAAATATAAAAATGGCTTATTTATGGCATTATACCTTATGGCTACTTTACTCGTAATCAAATTTTACGAGACCTAATTTGCAAATGATCGTAAAACTTATTTGCTGATTCAGATTAATGATCGACAATGTGTCACTTGTGCATCCATTAACAGATTTTTTTAAATTTAACTGTGGGCACGCAAGCGATTTCAGGTTCGTTTTAATTGCGATGTTATTAATCGTACATCAATAAAATTAATAGTCCAATAAATTTGTAGGTTTAAGCGCTATATACAAACCCACTGATTTGTGCCTGCAAGATTGAATGATAATCTGTCTGATCTAATTTTTACAACGAACTTGATCGTGTTAGGTCGAAAATGAATTAAATGTCAGAATTTTTTTCTAATAAGCTAACTAATTTTTGTGTTAATCGTTTTTTTACCCTATAGATAATAATAATCACTCCCTTATACATATATTCTATTTCGATTTTCGACTAATGTTTCGAAAAAAATAATTTAAATGAAGAGCTGTTTTATATATTTTGTTGACCTCAAAAATTATTCACAGATGGTACATCAAATATTTTATTGATTAAAAATGGATTTCATTTAACACCATCTATGTTATATTATAACCAACTAAACGTTAACACAACAAGATAAATCATCTGACGTATATAATGTAAAACAACGAACCAAAAACACGTGCTTTATATCGGTAAGGAAGAGCCCGAATAAAATTAATCAATAAATAGTGGTTAGTGGCTCCATCATGGTATTTGTTTAAATATGTTTGTTTCTTTGCTAATTTGGAATACATTTTTTTGTAACAGGGTAGATTTTCAATTTGGTTATTAATTTATATTTGTACTCACCATTGTTGTTTAAGGAACTGCTAAATCACCCTGTGAAGATAAGCTGTGCGTTAGTATAAGTTTATTCCAATAGATGACATGTAAATATTTCTATTTAAAATTTAAGATAATTGTTTAATGATAATTTTGCTTAAAGCTCATTGACCAAACGCTAGTTAAGCTTTAACTTAACGATT
This sequence comes from Tipula unca, assembly GCA_951394425.1. Taxonomy (NCBI): domain Eukaryota; kingdom Metazoa; phylum Arthropoda; class Insecta; order Diptera; family Tipulidae; genus Tipula; species Tipula unca. The sequence goes on along the minus strand of OX596383.1, from coordinate 16,037,598 downwards.
TCAATTGACTCTAAAAGCTCAACGTTCAAAATGTCGCTACGCATACTTATAAAAATTAAATGTATAGAAGATATAAAAGATTCGAATTACAGTTTAAGAATTTAAGAAACAGATGGCTATAGTAGTTAAGGCTATAAAAACCCATGTTTCAATGAACACATGTGGAACATCAACTTCATTTGTATGTGATGAATCTATATTGAGCCAGTTTCTAAAATTTTGTACATTTTCTTATAGTTTTGGTGACAATTCAAGTCAGGCATAGTACTCGTACAGAAAATTTAAAAATTCATGTGAAACTCCCTAAATGATAATTTTAAAAATAAATTGATCGTAGTCAATGAAAACATTGCTGCGCTGTTCGTTAACCGATCCAGGTGACTACCGCATATTGTTAGAAAAATACATCTCAAGAAAATACGTAGCGAATAGCTATTTCTGTTAGTGGACAATCTGCGTTCCATGACTTTGATTGGGGGTTGTTCTTCAAAAGGATAATGAGGCAAGTTTTCCCAGTTCTCGCGTGATCTGAATTAGTGTTCGTTATTAGTGTTCACTATTTAATTAATTTAGATTACATTTATATGTGAAACCTTAACATTTAATATATTTAAAGGTTCATCAGTCCAAGTGGATTTGCTCTTCTCAATCGCCCAAATCGCGGCAGTTTTAATATATCCCTGGCCAATTTATTGGGATGTGTTTCTAGTTCTGAGTAATATCTCGAACGAAATTCTCTAATGGTTTCTTTGATAGTTTTAATTCCAAGATCATCGTGAGTAGGTATTGTGGCGCTTTGTCGTGGGAAAATTTGTAATTTGACACCTGACCTTGAAATTTGATACCTTGACCTAGAAATTTGATACCTGTGGGGAAAAAAAAAAAAAAAAAAAGTGAAATTTGATACTGCGGAAATAAAAAAAAAAAAAAAAAAAAAAAAATTGAAATTCTATGAAAGTCAGTGACCCTAAAAATTTACACAAGGTCATTGACTTTTATGGAATTTCAATATTTTTATTTCCGCAGTATCAAATTTCACTTCCAAGAATTGTGACGTCATAGCATTGTGGGAAAAAATCTGATGATGTGTGAAAATATTTAAATTCTAAGAAAAAAATTAAAAAAATTAAATAAATAAAAATATATCGATAAAAAAAATAGGTACGAACTCGGTGCGGAGCGGCGGTATTATGAGGGTTGTACTTTTAGAATGTAGTACAGGTTTTTAAAAATAAAAAAAAAATAAAAAATTGAAATTTAACACTATTGAAATCTGAATAATATGATTTGTCGTTGTTGTTTCGTATGAACACGATCAAACATGAATTTTTGTTTCTGGAAAATATTAATGTATACATCATAACAACAACAACGAATCTGTTGGATGAAAATTGAACTAATATAATATATAATATAGATATCGCCTACACATAATTTTTTATTTATTTATTTTCTTAGACGATATGTATTGAAATTCTCTATGTAGGAAAGATAAGGAATTATTATTTTTTAATTGTTAGATGATGTCTGTATCAGACTACAACCTTGATTTTATTAATGAAATTTCATGATAGTAAAGGTTTTAAAAAAAAAAAAAAAGTGAAATTTAACACTATAGATAAGAGAATATGACTTATTATTTTGTATGAACACGATCAAACATGAATTTTTGTTTCTGGAAAATATTAATGTATACATCATAACAACAACAAAAACGAACCTGTTGAATGAAAATTGAAGTGATATAATAATATAATATAGACAACGCATACACAAAAAAAAAAATGTACATGTTTTCGGCATTGTATTGATGCGATTGAAATTCTATAAGTAGGAAAGATAAAGAATTATTATTTTTTAATTGCGAGATGATGTCTGTATCAGACTACAACCTTGATTTTATTATTGAAATTTAACGATAGTAAAGGTTTAAAATTAAAAAAGTGAAATTTAACACTATAGATAACAGAATATGTCTTATTATTCTGTACGAACACGATCAAACATAAATTTTTTTGTTTCTGGAAAATATTAACTTATACATCATAACAACAACAACAACGAATCTGTTGAATGAAAATTGAAGTAATATAATATATAATATAAATATCGCATACACAAAAAAAATTTACATGTTTTCGGCATTGTATTGATGCGATTGAAATTCTATAAGTAGGAAAGATAAGGAATTATTATTTTTTAATTATTAGATGATGTCTGTATCAGACTACAACCTTGATTTTATTAATGAAATTTCACAATAGTAAAGGTTTTAAAAAAAAAAGTGAAATTTAACACTATAGATAAGAGAATATGACTTATTATTTTGTATGAACACGATCAAACATGAATTTTTTTGTTTCTGGAAAATATTAATGTATACATCATAACAACAACAACAACGAACCTGTTGAATGAAAATTGAAGTGATATAATATATAATATAGATAACGCATACACAAAAAAAAAATGTACATGTTTCGGCATTGTATTGATGCGATTGAAATTCTATAAGTAGGAAAGATAAAGAATTATTAATTTTTAATTGCGAGATGATGTCTGTATCTGACTACAACCTTGATTTTATTATTGAAATTTAACGATAGTAAAGGTTTAAAAATAAAAAAAAGTGAAATTTAACACTAAAGATATCAGAATATGATTTGTTATTGTTTTGTATGAACGTTTTGTTGTAAAAGGATATTAGAATAAATTAGGTTGCACACTCACATATATAAATATCGGAAATGATCAAACAAATAAATACATATATACTACCGAGCTGGACATTATCATACAGAATAAAGATGATCATACAAGAATTTTTAGTTACAATTTCCGATATAACTTAAAAACGATAAAGTTTTAGAAATTACTTTAAACTGATATACATATGTATGTATGATGCATTGTACAAGTGTATATTTAGCACGAATAAAAATTTATCTGATAAAATAGTATGCGATCCAAATGTAATACGATAATATGTTGAATTTAGTGGTATTAGGGAAATTTTCTATATAAAAAAAAACGTAGTTACCAAACTCATACGTTTTGTTGTGTACCAATCAGTGAAATTGGTGTTTCGCTGGTTTAGGGTGAAAATTGTAACATTACCAGGAAATTTTGACCAATATGATCATACAAAAGATGAATATGATTTATTGTTTTTGTATGAACACGATCAAACAAGAATCTTTCTGTTTAGAAAAATTGTACAAATTGAATTAAAAAAAAAAAATTAATAAAAAATAATTTAGAAATATAAATATTCTAAAAAAAAACTTTTAGAAAACAAATATTATTATTTGAAAAAATACTTTCAAAAAATGTAACATATAAAAATATGTAATATGAAATAATTTATTCTGTAAATATAATTAAAATTTATTCCTTTTAGAAATTTTCCGCATATAATAACTTTTTTTATTTTAAAAAAAATCTTAAAATGTGATATCATAACAACAATAAATCTGTTGGGTGAAAATCGAAACAATACCTGGAAGTTTCGACAAATATGATCGTACAAAAGATGAATATGATTTGTGGTTTTGTATGAACACGATCAAACAGGAATTTTTCTGTTTTTAAAAACAATTATACAAATAACCTTATGTATACCAACACACTTCTTTTTAAATATGGATTACTTTTTAATATACTATTACGAACGATTCTTAGTACAACTAAAAAGATAGTTACTGATCTAAATTTTTCAAAATTAATTTTTCCTACTAATTAGAAACATAATTACTAATCACGAATTACAACAAAAAATTTAGGTCACTAACATGTATGTAAAATAATTTTCGTTGTGTATTTTAAGTTATACGAATAGAAGTGTCCTATTGAAAAAGTGTATCGTTGTTGAAAAAAAAAAAAAAAATACGGTACAAATTCGAAAACTTTTCTAGTTGTAAATTTTAATACCCGTTTAAAAACAAAAACATTTTTTAAGAGAAGACAACGAGTAAACTCATTTAGAAACAACCATTTACAGAGATCGGTCGCTTAAGAGTATTTGGTTCTGATTTTTAAAAATAAAAATATTTATCAAAATAATAAATAACACTCTCTTCATAATGTCAATCGATAAACATCAAGTTGCACGCCTAGTCTCGAAAATTATATCTGAAGAGTTTATTCGGGAAGGAATGTATGGAGTCTGTCTGCCTGCGTCTTTATTGCTCTTTGACCATTTAAAGAATTTTGGTATTAAAATGATGTATGGAAAGATGGTATACGATAATTTGGTACTTGCACCTATACATATATGGACCGAAATTGATAATGTGAAATATGATCCGACAATTGCTATCAATGAAACATATCTGACACAAGAAGAAAAATCATTTTTTGATGCAACAGAGTATAAATATTATTCAGACGACCCAATTTTTACGAATCCAGAAGATCATGCTATAATGAATGTATTCTATGAAGTAAAACATACACAAAATGTTGCTGATTATTTTGAGGTATCTCCACCAATATTAAAAACTATTAGAAATAGAATTAATGATAGAGTTAAGATAATCTTAAAACAACACACAAAAACATAAAAAAAAATAATAAACTTAAATCTTAACTTATGTGTTTCATTTTTTTTGTTTCGGTATTATTAATAGTATTATATTATGTTTTTGTTATTATTTGATTATTTTTCTTATAAATATTAGTTTTTAATTTTATATTGTTATTTTATAATAAAGTTTTTATAAATTTATTTCTATACTTTACTGAAATTGATTTGTGGAAAAACAATTTAAAAAAAAATTTTTGTTTAAATTAACATTTGCAAATTCACGTTAATAAAAATTAATTTAGAAAATAAAGAAAATTCCGCACACACAATATTTTATTTTATTTTAACTATAATGAAAATGAATAAAATATTTATCGAGGGACAAAACAAATTATATAAAATAAAACTTATTTATAAAAAAAATTAAAAAATTAATTATTTAAAACAAAAATTTGTAAAATTAGAAAATTATTCATCGATTTGTAATACATGCTTTCTATATGTAATATTAATTAAAAAATTAGTATAATTTATTCTATAAGTATAATTTTAATATATGTATATGAAGAAATTTTCGGTACATAATAGTAGAAAAACATTATAAAAAAAATTTAATAAAAAAAAATTGATAATGAAAAATAAATAGAAAAATTATAAAAAAAAAATATTGATAATAATAATTTTAGACAAATGAAGAAAATCTCAATGTAATGGAAAGGTGGAATTCCGTAACCAAAAATAAAAAAAAAAAAAAAAAAAATGTAAATAACAACACTAAAACGTTGTTTGATATGGATTTTTTACAGTTTGTTAAAATTCAAGATCTGGCAAGGCAGTGAGCAGGAGGATGAAGAGGAAAAGCTGCGAAGAAGAAAGAAAAGATTTTATTTTTTTTTTAAATGGGTAACAAGAAACATGGTGATTCTAATTATCTTAAGCTTTGTAGAATTTAATTCTGAATAAAATATTAAACAGTATATGTATGCATGTTTGCAGTAAATAATATTAATAATAACAAAATATAGTATTATGTAAAAATAAAAATAAAAAATAAAAAAAAAAAATATATATATATATATATCTGATTTATTATTTTTATTTCATATATGATATAAAATGCGTGTTTTTAAATTATTTTTTTTTTACAAAATTATTAAATCATCCAATTCTGTCTCTATTACATTGCAGTATATTTAAGTGTTGAGCCCATCTCTTCTTGACACTAGCGACGAACCCAAATCCTTTTTCTTGTCGGAGAAAGCTGCATTCCGGGAACCAAAAAGCATGTTCTTCCCAAGGGTTATCGGTGAAATTCCAATCACCTAGAACCCCACCACAGCTGAAACATTTCAGTTTATCATCTATACCTGTGTAGTAAAATCCGGCCGACGATACTGCTTCGTGATCAATGAAATACCTCATCCATCGAGATTGATGGAATGAATTTAACCGATCTTCTAGTTTCCTCATGTACGGAACATTATCTTTATACTTCAAATCACAAGAACTCATGTTTACTTTATTGGAATCTTTTGAAAAATAATTCGTTGTCGTATGATCTATTTCTCGTCTACGATCATCAGAAAAATTTTTGGAGTCAGTTTCGATAATACTACTTTGAAAGTTTGTTGAATCTACGAACGGATTAGTAAACATCTTTGCTACTTCTAATTTTTTAAATGACTCACTTGTTTATTGTTACAGTTTTAACTATTTACTAAAAATTGTATCAGGTTTGAAGTCAATATTTATAAACATTTAAACTCATTACGTCTATGATGACCAATGATCACAATCAGAAACACGAATAAACTTGATCGACAAAAATTCACGTAAACCAAACAAACAACAAAACTAAAAAAAAAAATAAAATAAAAATAAAAACAAGATCAGACATGATTCGCGAACGTTGTTTTACCCTCCTGCATTATGGTCGTACAAAAAGATGAATATAATTTGCTGTTTTGTATGAACACGATCAAACAAGAATGGATTTTTGTTATTAGATCATATGTAAGAGAGATTTATGTTGTAATTTAATTTTTTGTTTTTTGAAAATAATATTAATGTACACATCATAACAACAACAAATCTGCTGGATGAAAATTGAACTGATATAATTTAATATAGATATCGCCTACACAAAAAAAACTTACATGTTTTCAACATTGTTTTAATACGATTCAAATTCTATATGTAGGAGAGATAAAGAATTAATTGTTTTTTAATTGTAAGATGATGTCTGTATCAGACTACAAGCTTGATTTTTACTATGTATACTTAAAAAATTTGGAAAATGTGAATATAAAAAAAAAGTTAATTTTAGAAAACAAAATATTCTTATTTGAAAAATAAAAATACTTTCAAATGAAAACCTCAGGGAGCGATCGGATTCAGACGTCGGACATCGGACGTCCGACGTCAGGCGTCGGACGTCGGACTCGGACGTCAAACGTCGGACTCTGACGTCGGACATCGGACGTCCGACGTCGGACGTTGGACGGTGCAGTTCGTACGATGGAATTTGATCGTACTGTTAAGTTGGTCGCTTGAAATTATTTTATTTAAAAAAATTGATATAAACGTCTTAGATTAAGATAAAAATTAATGTAAACGTCTCTAATTTATATAAAAATTGATGTAGACGTCTATGATTTAGATAAAAACGGATGTAAACGACTATGATCTTTATAAAAATTGATGTAAACGTCTATGATTTAATAAAAATTGATGTAAACGTCTATGATTTATAATTCAAATGCGGTCATGTGCGGTGTCCCCTTCGGGGACACCGAACATGACAGTGGGTAGCGTACCTGCGCTCCGCGCAGGTACGGTACCCACCGCATTTGAATTATAAATCATAGACGTTTACATCAATTTTTATTAAATCATAGACGTTTACATCAATTTTTATAAAGATCATAGTCGTTTACATCCGTTTTTATCTAAATCATAGACGTCTACATCAATTTTTATATAAATTAGAGACGTTTACATTAATTTTTATCTTAATCTAAGACGTTTATATCAATTTTTTTAAATAAAATAATTTCAAGCGACCAACTTAACAGTACGATCAAATTCCATCGTACGAACTGCACCGTCCAACGTCCGACGTCGGACGTCCGATGTCCGACGTCAGAGTCCGACGTTTGACGTCCGAGTCCGACGTCCGACGCCTGACGTCGGACGTCCGATGTCCGACGTCTGAATCCGATCGCTCCCTGAGGTTTTCATTTGAAAGTATTTTTATTTTTCAAATAAGAATATTTTGTTTTCTAAAATTAACTTTTTTTTTATATTCACATTTTCCAAATTTTTTAAGTATACATAGTAAAAATCAAGCTTGTAGTCTGATACAGACATCATCTTACAATTAAAAAACAATTAATTCTTTATCTCTCCTACATATAGAATTTGAATCGTATTAAAACAATGTTGAAAACATGTAAGTTTTTTTTGTGTAGGCGATATCTATATTAAATTATATCAGTTCAATTTTCATCCAGCAGATTTGTTGTTGTTATGATGTGTACATTAATATTATTTTCAAAAAACAAAAAATTAAATTACAACATAAATCTCTCTTACATATGATCTAATAACAAAAATCCATTCTTGTTTGATCGTGTTCATACAAAACAGCAAATCATATTCATCTTTTTGTACGACCATAATGCAGGAGGGTAAAACAACGTTCGCGAATCATGTCTGATCTTGTTTTTATTTTTATTTTATTTTTTTTTTTAGTTTTGTTGTTTGTTTGGTTTACGTGAATTTTTGTCGATCAAGTTTATTCGTGTTTCTGATTGTGATCATTGGTCATCATAGACGTAATGAGTTTAAATGTTTATAAATATTGACTTCAAACCTGATACAATTTTTAGTAAATAGTTAAAACTGTAACAATAAACAAGTGAGTCATTTAAAAAATTAGAAGTAGCAAAGATGTTTACTAATCCGTTCGTAGATTCAACAAACTTTCAAAGTAGTATTATCGAAACTGACTCCAAAAATTTTTCTGATGATCGTAGACGAGAAATAGATCATACGACAACGAATTATTTTTCAAAAGATTCCAATAAAGTAAACATGAGTTCTTGTGATTTGAAGTATAAAGATAATGTTCCGTACATGAGGAAACTAGAAGATCGGTTAAATTCATTCCATCAATCTCGATGGATGAGGTATTTCATTGATCACGAAGCAGTATCGTCGGCCGGATTTTACTACACAGGTATAGATGATAAACTGAAATGTTTCAGCTGTGGTGGGGTTCTAGGTGATTGGAATTTCACCGATAACCCTTGGGAAGAACATGCTTTTTGGTTCCCGGAATGCAGCTTTCTCCGACAAGAAAAAGGATTTGGGTTCGTCGCTAGTGTCAAGAAGAGATGGGCTCAACACTTAAATATACTGCAATGTAATAGAGACAGAATTGGATGATTTAATAATTTTGTAAAAAAAAAATAATTTAAAAACACGCATTTTATATCATATATGAAATAAAAATAATAAATCAGATATATATATATATATATTTTTTTTTTTTATTTTTTATTTTTATTTTTACATAATACTATATTTTGTTATTATTAATATTATTTACTGCAAACATGCATACATATACTGTTTAATATTTTATTCAGAATTAAATTCTACAAAGCTTAAGATAATTAGAATCACCATGTTTCTTGTTACCCATTTAAAAAAAAAATAAAATCTTTTCTTTCTTCTTCGCAGCTTTTCCTCTTCATCCTCCTGCTCACTGCCTTGCCAGATCTTGAATTTTAACAAACTGTAAAAAATCCATATCAAACAACGTTTTAGTGTTGTTATTTACATTTTTTTTTTTTTTTTTTTTATTTTTGGTTACGGAATTCCACCTTTCCATTACATTGAGATTTTTTTCATTTGTCTAAAATTATTATTATCAATATTTTTTTTTTATAATTTTTCTATTTATTTTTCATTATCAATTTTTTTTTATTAAATTTTTTTTATAATGTTTTTCTACTATTATGTACCGAAAATTTCTTCATATACATATATTAAAATTATACTTATAGAATAAATTATACTAATTTTTTAATTAATATTACATATAGAAAGCATGTATTACAAATCGATGAATAATTTTCTAATTTTACAAATTTTTGTTTTAAATAATTAATTTTTTAATTTTTTTTATAAATAAGTTTTATTTTATATAATTTGTTTTGTCCCTCGATAAATATTTTATTCATTTTCATTATAGTTAAAATAAAATAAAATATTGTGTGTGCGGAATTTTCTTTATTTTCTAAATTAATTTTTATTAACGTGAATTTGCAAATGTTAATTTAAACAAAAATTTTTTTTTAAATTGTTTTTCCACAAATCAATTTCAGTAAAGTATAGAAATAAATTTATAAAAACTTTATTATAAAATAACAATATAAAATTAAAAACTAATATTTATAAGAAAAATAATCAAATAATAACAAAAACATAATATAATACTATTAATAATACCGAAACAAAAAAAATGAAACACATAAGTTAAGATTTAAGTTTATTATTTTTTTTTATGTTTTTGTGTGTTGTTTTAAGATTATCTTAACTCTATCATTAATTCTATTTCTAATAGTTTTTAATATTGGTGGAGATACCTCAAAATAATCAGCAACATTTTGTGTATGTTTTACTTCATAGAATACATTCATTATAGCATGATCTTCTGGATTCGTAAAAATTGGGTCGTCTGAATAATATTTATACTCTGTTGCATCAAAAAATGATTTTTCTTCTTGTGTCAGATATGTTTCATTGATAGCAATTGTCGGATCATATTTCACATTATCAATTTCGGTCCATATATGTATAGGTGCAAGTACCAAATTATCGTATACCATCTTTCCATACATCATTTTAATACCAAAATTCTTTAAATGGTCAAAGAGCAATAAAGACGCAGGCAGACAGACTCCATACATTCCTTCCCGAATAAACTCTTCAGATATAATTTTCGAGACTAGGCGTGCAACTTGATGTTTATCGATTGACATTATGAAGAGAGTGTTATTTATTATTTTGATAAATATTTTTATTTTTAAAAATCAGAACCAAATACTCTTAAGCGACCGATCTCTGTAAATGGTTGTTTCTAAATGAGTTTACTCGTTGTCTTCTCTTAAAAAATGTTTTTGTTTTTAAACGGGTATTAAAATTTACAACTAGAAAAGTTTTCGAATTTGTACCGTATTTTTTTTTTTTTTTTCAACAACGATACACTTTTTCAATAGGACACTTCTATTCGTATAACTTAAAATACACAACGAAAATTATTTTACATACATGTTAGTGACCTAAATTTTTTGTTGTAATTCGTGATTAGTAATTATGTTTCTAATTAGTAGGAAAAATTAATTTTGAAAAATTTAGATCAGTAACTATCTTTTTAGTTGTACTAAGAATCGTTCGTAATAGTATATTAAAAAGTAATCCATATTTAAAAAGAAGTGTGTTGGTATACATAAGGTTATTTGTATAATTGTTTTTAAAAACAGAAAAATTCCTGTTTGATCGTGTTCATACAAAACCACAAATCATATTCATCTTTTGTACGATCATATTTGTCGAAACTTCCAGGTATTGTTTCGATTTTCACCCAACAGATTTATTGTTGTTATGATATCACATTTTAAGATTTTTTTTAAAATAAAAAAAGTTATTATATGCGGAAAATTTCTAAAAGGAATAAATTTTAATTATATTTACAGAATAAATTATTTCATATTACATATTTTTATATGTTACATTTTTTGAAAGTATTTTTTCAAATAATAATATTTGTTTTCTAAAAGTTTTTTTTTAGAATATTTATATTTCTAAATTATTTTTTATTAATTTTTTTTTTTTAATTCAATTTGTACAATTTTTCTAAACAGAAAGATTCTTGTTTGATCGTGTTCATACAAAAACAATAAATCATATTCATCTTTTGTATGATCATATTGGTCAAAATTTCCTGGTAATGTTACAATTTTCACCCTAAACCAGCGAAACACCAATTTCACTGATTGGTACACAACAAAACGTATGAGTTTGGTAACTACGTTTTTTTTTATATAGAAAATTTCCCTAATACCACTAAATTCAACATATTATCGTATTACATTTGGATCGCATACTATTTTATCAGATAAATTTTTATTCGTGCTAAATATACACTTGTACAATGCATCATACATACATATGTATATCAGTTTAAAGTAATTTCTAAAACTTTATCGTTTTTAAGTTATATCAGAAATTGTAACTAAAAATTCTTGTATGATCATCTTTATTCTGTATGATAATGTCCAGCTCGGTAGTATATATGTATTTATTTGTTTGATCATTTCCGATATTTATATATGTGAGTGTGCAACCTAATTTATTATTTCACTTTTTTTTATTTTTAAACCTTTACTATCGTTAAATTTCAATAATAAAATCAAGGTTGTAGTCAGATACAGACATCATCTCGCAATTAAAAATTAATAATTCTTTATCTTTCCTACTTATAGAATTTCAATCGCATCAATACAATGCCGAAACATGTACATTTTTTTTTTGTGTATGCGTTATCTATATTATATATTATATCACTTCAATTTTCATTCAACAGGTTCGTTGTTGTTGTTGTTATGATGTATACATTAATATTTTCCAGAAACAAAAAAATTCATGTTTGATCGTGTTCATACAAAATAATAAGTCATATTCTCTTATCTATAGTGTTAAATTTCACTTTTTTTTTTAAAACCTTTACTATTGTGAAATTTCATTAATAAAATCAAGGTTGTAGTCTGATACAGACATCATCTAATAATTAAAAAATAATAATTCCTTATCTTTCCTACTTATAGAATTTCAATCGCATCAATACAATGCCGAAAACATGTAAATTTTTTTTGTGTATGCGATATTTATATTATATATTATATTACTTCAATTTTCATTCAACAGATTCGTTGTTGTTGTTGTTATGATGTATAAGTTAATATTTTCCAGAAACAAAAAAATTTATGTTTGATCGTGTTCGTACAGAATAATAAGACATATTCTGTTATCTATAGTGTTAAATTTCACTTTTTTAATTTTAAACCTTTACTATCGTTAAATTTCAATAATAAAATCAAGGTTGTAGTCTGATACAGACATCATCTCGCAATTAAAAAATAATAATTCTTTATCTTTCCTACTTATAGAATTTCAATCGCATCAATACAATGCCGAAAACATGTACATTTTTTTTTTTGTGTATGCGTTGTCTATATTATATTATTATATCACTTCAATTTTCATTCAACAGGTTCGTTTTTGTTGTTGTTATGATGTATACATTAATATTTTCCAGAAACAAAAATTCATGTTTGATCGTGTTCATACAAAATAATAAGTCATATTCTCTTATCTATAGTGTTAAATTTCACTTTTTTTTTTTTTTTAAAACCTTTACTATCATGAAATTTCATTAATAAAATCAAGGTTGTAGTCTGATACAGACATCATCTAACAATTAAAAAATAATAATTCCTTATCTTTCCTACATAGAGAATTTCAATACATATCGTCTAAGAAAATAAATAAATAAAAAATTATGTGTAGGCGATATCTATATTATATATTATATTAGTTCAATTTTCATCCAACAGATTCGTTGTTGTTGTTATGATGTATACATTAATATTTTCCAGAAACAAAAATTCATGTTTGATCGTGTTCATACGAAACAACAACGACAAATCATATTATTCAGATTTCAATAGTGTTAAATTTCAATTTTTTATTTTTTTTTTATTTTTAAAAACCTGTACTACATTCTAAAAGTACAACCCTCATAATACCGCCGCTCCGCACCGAGTTCGTACCTATTTTTTTTATCGATATATTTTTATTTATTTAATTTTTTTAATTTTTTTCTTAGAATTTAAATATTTTCACACATCATCAGATTTTTTCCCACAATGCTATGACGTCACAATTCTTGGAAGTGAAATTTGATACTGCGGAAATAAAAATATTGAAATTCCATAAAAGTCAATGACCTTGTGTAAATTTTTAGGGTCACTGACTTTCATAGAATTTCAATTTTTTTTTTTTTTTTTTTTTTTTTTATTTCCGCAGTATCAAATTTCACTTTTTTTTTTTTTTTTTTTCCCCACAGGTATCAAATTTCTAGGTCAAGGTATCAAATTTCAAGGTCAGGTGTCAAATTACAAATTTTCCCACGACAAAGCGCCACAATACCTACTATCGTGTATATTACTATTTCGAATGGACCACGGTTCATTGGTAATACTACGAACTATTTTCGCTTGGGTGCGTCGCAGAAGTTCTCTGTTTGACGTGCTGGTGGATCCCCATAACTGAATACCATATGTCCATAAGGGTTTGATTATCACTTTGTGCAATAAAACTCTATTGGTTAATGACAGCTGAAATTTTCTTTCCATCAACCAATACATTTTGAAAATTTTTATTTTTATTTGTTTGCGCTTTGCTACAATATGATTTTTGCCCGTTAGCCTTCGATCCAGGTGCATGCCTAAGTATTTAACCTTGGGTTGTTGAGGAATATTTATATCGTTTAATTCCACTGGTGAGCAATTGCGTTTGTTTAGCGTGAATGTGACATGAGTTGATTTGTTTTCGTTGCCATGTCTTTTCAGCCAGTTCTCGGTTTTGTTTAGATGATTCTATAATTCCTTTGAAGCAGTTTCGGAATTTTTGTGTGGCACCAGGACGGCCTATCATCGGCAAAGGTTGATATGACCACCTTGTTGGTTACAGGTAAGTCAGCTGTGTACACCAGGTATAATATTGGTCCTAGAATGCTGTCATTTAAAAAAAAAATCATTTAAACAAGTAGTTGCATTATTTTGTTTAACCATGTACTGCCTTTGAAGAAGATAGTTTCCCAGAACTGAGTGAAATTACTTCGGTAGAAGTTCCTTAATTTTGTATACTAGTCCATCATGCCAAAATTTTTCAAAGGCTTGTGCAATGTCCAAGAAAGCAGCAGAATAATATTTATTTTCCTCGAATATTTATTTTGCTCTTGTTATGTGGTACCATGTTGGTTTCGAAATCCAAATTGATGGTCTGGAATAATATGCCGTTCTTCTAATATTGGTTTCAATTTCATTTTTCAAATAATTTTGATATTGTAGGCAGCATGCTTATTGGACGATGATGATTATGATGAAATCTGAGTTTAATTTCCAGCTTTATGTATCATTGTGATCAATGACATCTTTCATTTTTGAGGAATATAATCAGTCCGCATGATTGCGTTGAATATGAATGTTATTAATTGTATGCTTTTGTCTGGCAATTCCATTATCATTTTTCCGGTAATAAGATCATGCCCTGGTGCGTTTTTTGAACTTTTACAATTTTTAATTGTATTCTTAACTTTCTTCCATATATATAGAGCATGGGTTTGAAGGACAAATTATTTCGGACTATCCATTTGGTCGGGTAGCACGAAGTTATTTGTTTCTTTGTGTGGTGCGAATACTGGTGTTAGATGAGCAGCAAAAGCATTGTCGTTTTCTTCATCGCTCGATTTCCAGTTGGTAGTCTAATCGGGTGATTCGAGTTTGTTGGCCTTTTCTTCTTTTTTGTTGCCTTCCACAAAGAATAATCTGTCCTCTTGGTTGCCGAGAGTTCTTTTAAATAATTCGGGACACTCTGGTTTTCTTCTTCCCGCAATGCAAATCTTAGAGACTTAATAGCTCGATTTAATTTCCATTTCAACAATGGTGATTTTGTTTCATGCCGTCTGCGGCAAATTTTCTGCTTTTCCTGGATTAGTTCCTGTATATTATGTGACAGTTTATTAACTTTTTCAGTACTATTTAAAAGAGATGTAGCCTTTTCAGCAGATAAAGTCAGTACATCCTTAAAATTTCCTTCCGCCGCATCAACATTTGCTGGTGTGCTAAGAGGGATATTCAGTATACAATTTTGTTCGACTAGCCTTTTATATTGATCCTAATTAGTTTGCTTGTTTTTAAGCCGTTTTGGCGCTTCTATTCTTAGGACGCCGGTGCTTTTACAATTACAGGTGCGTGATCAGAAGACAGATCATAGCAATCGGAGGCCTTACGTGGAATGCCTTTAGTTACACCAAAGTCAATTAAATCAGGAACTTTCATTTTATCTGTGAGCCAGTACGTTGGGTGACCGGCTGATAAGTCTTCCAGGGAATGTTCTTCTATAGCTTCATAAAGTTGTTTGCCTTTCGGTGATGTTAATCTGGAACCCAGATGTTCGTTGATTGGATATGTTTTTTCTCATATTTCATAAATTCATAGTGTTTTAATCTTGTTTTTATCAGTACTACTATGGCTCTATGTGCTTTTCCATCTGGGTGCTTCGTGTCATAAACAGAGTACCCATTATTTTTGAAATAGTTAGTTTTGGTGAAGTGTGTTTCAGATATTAATATTATGTCAATATTGTGCTCGGTGAGGAATGCTTGAACCTCCTCTTCATGTTCAGTCATTTTTGATTTTTAACGACTATCTGCATCAACGTGTTCATATTCTGCATTAATAGATTCATGGTTGTCTCCAACATTGCCATGATGCTTTGCATCTTTCTTCGATTGCTTGCACTTTAGGAGTGGTACCCTTAAGGATACTTGCATATGCAACCTCTTGATGCACACTACTGTTAACAGTTGCTTTTGGTTGGATATTTTGTGCGTTATGATATGAAACTTCTGGTCGTACTTCTGGTTTAGTAGAAGGATTAAGATTAAGCATTCGTTGCTCTGCTTGCTACCTTGGATTTATTCTTCTTTTCAATTCTTGGTAAATTGGACTCCCTCTATAGTTTGCAGTGTGATTTCTGCCACAGCTGCTGCATTTTCTTACTGATGCTTCCGTTTTTTCTTTGTTGCATGCATTTGAGTTACGGAGTTCATCAAAGATAACACAAACATCGCGTAAAGTGCAATATGCTTTATAGTGTGTCCATACTCTCGGCACTTAACACACTGTACCGGTCCAGTTCTTTTTCTGGGTTCCTCAATGGTAATTCTTCTATGCAGTATATATTTTAAATCAAATATTGCATATAAAATTCTCCATTAGTAATGAACTCGATTGTTTTTGCGAGCTCTCTATTTCATTCTTTCCTCAAATAAATTGGTGGCGTTTTAATTCAATTTTTTCATTTTATCAACATATTGTATGCTTTTATGTAGTACAAACGACTACAATTATGCGAAACAAGATTCCTATCAATATTAGCCATACATTAACTAACACTTCATCGTATCCAAGCCTTAACATGTAGCCAAACAAGGTATCTCAACTATTGAAGATATACTCATGGTTTTAAAGGTGAGTTATTATTATAACAATCAAAAGAAACATTAACTAGTCCGGGCTTCCAATTTGAACTGGGAGAGTCCAGTAGAAACTGCTATAACATCAACCATTGTTGTAGAAATTGTCAAAGCAGAAATTTAGTGAATTGTGCAGGTTGCTTAAATACCTAATTGTGCAGGTTCCTTAAATGGCTAAACGAACACGACGTGCGGAAATATAAACTACGGAATCCCAATTTATAATCTATGAAACTATATGAATCAATAAATATATTAAATGTTCAAAAATATGTATGCATTTCGCGCGTTGTATACACATAAAGTTAGAAAGGATTATAAAACTGTAACAGAAAAGCTAGTTTTGTGAAAAACCCATAAATTTGTAGCATCGCTTGAGTAGAAGGAATAAAGTAGCCAAAACGATATATAAAAATGAATCGTGTGAGCACTGTCCACCTTGTCCACTATGACTACATACACATATTAGGTTACATACAAATATTTTGGTTTTGGATAGAATAATTCTAGCAAGTTCAATTAATTATTACATTCTTTAAGCTTAAGTCTAGTTCGGATATAATTTTATATATCAAAATTTAAATTACTTAAAATTGTGATTTAAAACGACGTTTGAAATTTGAAATGTTCAGCCATAATTCTTAATGTTTTATTTAAATTATAATTTCAAAAATCTATGAGCAATTTTTTTTTGAATTTTATTTAAATTTATGATTTAAGAATTAATAAATTTGAATTTTTAATTCAAATTTATTAATTCTTAAATCATAAATTTAAAATTTTTAAATTTATTCAAAATTTAATTTATTCAAGGATAATTGATTTTTTTTTAATTCTCTACGCTTGTAGACGCTCGAGTTTTGTTAGGCCATAATTCTAAAACTGCTACCAAAATTTAAAAATAAATTTTAAATACTTCAATATGTTTGGTTCACTGAATGTATGTACATAATCTAAGGTTTGATTTCAATTTCTATTTCAAATTTTTGAAATATTGAAGTTTTAAAAATAAATTGTTTGTATTCGCCACGGTTCTAAAATTTAAAATGGTCAACATTTTTAACATCGAATTTTTATGTATAATTCGGTAAATTTTGAAATGGTATTTTACTTAACTACAAAATTCAGAGATTTAAAAATTGAATTTTTATTTTAAAAATTTGTTTACCTTAAACAAAACATTTACATTTTTTTTTTATTTTTTTTATTTTTTTTTATTGTTTTAAATATTACAACTGATTACATATATCATCTAGTAATTTCTCTATCTTTCTTATGTTCAATTTGCAGAGATATAACCCATTAGTTAGTCTCTAAAAATTTGGCCACCCTATTGTAGTCTTCCCAATTCCAGTGGTTTCTTTCTTTGGAGCCTTCGTACTCCATTTGTGTTACTCAGCATACCACGTAACTCAACATTTTCATGTTGACCAAGCCGTTGTATGTGTTTCTTTGCATGAATTGTTATTTCTTCGCTGACGTTTTCCATCCGGAGGTCCCTATGTAGGTTATCGTTTCTTATGTACCAAGGAGCGTTCACTATTCCACGTAACACTTTATTTTGAAAAGCTTGTATTATTTTAATACGGGTTTTC
The DNA here is from genome assembly GCA_951394425.1 of Tipula unca. NCBI lineage: Eukaryota > Metazoa > Arthropoda > Insecta > Diptera > Tipulidae > Tipula > Tipula unca. Next base: position 16,019,087 of record OX596383.1, on the reverse strand, counting down.
TTAGTACAGCCCCAAAGCTGAATACCATAAGTCCATATAGGTTTTAAAACTTGTTGGTATAGTAGCAACTTATTAGGTTTTAGGAGTTATCTCCTATTTTATACTTTTGTTATCCGGTTCGGATATCCACGTTAAATAATATTGTAACACGTTTTAATTTTAATTATATTTATTTTATTATTTATAATATTTTAATTATTTGTTTATTTATTTATAACTTTATTTATTTATTCAATTTGTTCAATTTGTTATTTATTTATTTATTATTTATACAATTTGATTATTATTTTAACTAATAATATTTTATATATATTTTTTGTAATCACCACCGACTGTCAATAATCAAAAACGCGTGTATTCTTTCGTGGAGGTAAAACCGCAATGGACGCAAAAATGTTTGTTGTTTTTTGTTTGGTTGTGACGTCGCCTTCGTGTCCAAAATACATGTCGTATTTTGGAGAGGGAACAGATGCGCCGGCGGCGGTCGACATTGCACTTATGTTAAGTGTTGCATCACCGAATTGTTATTGCGTGGTGATGTTGTTAGATGCCGACATGCTTTACTATAATTGTTTTATAGTAGTGGTTCGGCTATTAGATAGTGGTGGTTGGATAGATGGATATGTGATGGGGTTAGTGAACTTAATTCAAATAAGTTGGTTTATATTTGAATTTCACTAATTATTTTGTTTGTGGCAGTATCGAATATCGGTGAGTCGAATATTCGAGCTGCTACAGTACCCCCTCTCCAGATGAGAACCCATAGGTTTTGAGACGTTATACGTTGAACCGGACGGTTTTATATGGTTTGCTGGCTGATATTTGATCAGCTGTGTTGAGAATACCGTAGGCCGGTTTCAATCTGTCGATTGAGATTGAGTGGTGTTTGTCTTTGATTGAGACAATGAATTGCTTGCGTAAGCGGCGTATAACTTTGTATGGCCCATCGTATGGAGATTGTAATCCAGTACGAACCTTATCAACCCGGACAAAGACGTAATCGCAATTGTTGAGCGATTTTGGAACGAATATGTTGCTTTCATTCGTTGGTCTTGTTGCCGTGGGGATAAGATTTTGCATGGTGGTGCGGAGTTGGTCGATAACTGTGTCGGTTGTGGATGGAGACGGTAGAGGATGTTCGATGAAGAGCTCACCGGGTAGCTTGATGGTTTGACCGTAAACCATTTCAGCTGGTGAGCACTTCAGATCTTCTTTAACCGTTGCTCGAATACCAAGTAGAACGATTGGTACTTCGGAGCTCCAGTGAATTGTGTTGCCTCGGGCCTTGAGAGCAGCTTTGAGCTGGCGGTGGAAACGTTCGACCATGCCATTGGCTTGCGGATGGTAAGCCGTTGTACGTATACGCTGTGAGCCGAGGAGTTTCGTTAACTCCGAGAAAAGCTTCGACTCGAATTGGGTTCCTTGATCAGTGGTGATGTCAAGTGGAACGCCAAATCGTGATACGTAGTTTTGAACGAATGTGGTGGCAATGGTTGCTGCAGACATGTCGCTCATGCAGTACGCTTCTGGCCATCGAGTGAAACGATCGACACAGGTGAGTAGGTATGAGTATCCATTGGATGGAGGAAGTGGTCCTACGACATCCAAATGAATGTGCTCAAATCGACCAGGTGGAATTGCGAATTGTCCAAGGGGCGATTTTGTGTGTCGCTGGACTTTCGATTTTTGGCAAGATAAGCATGCTTGTGCCCAATGCGTCACGTCTTTGTTGATGCTTGGCCAAAAGTATCGAGCAGTAATCAATTTACGAGTTGCGCGGACACCAGGATGTGAGATACCGTGTAGTGTGTCGAAGATGGTTCAACGTAGTTGCTCTGCGATGTACGGGCGATTTGCACCCGTAGATGTTTCGCAGTAGATTTCGAGGCCAGGTAGTGTGAAAAGCTCCAGTTTCAGTGATGGACTGGCGTGACAAGCAGAACCAGAAAGTAAATTCTGAAGTTCCAAGTCTGCTTTTTGCGCTTGTGCGATCTTGTTGCAGTCGAAGTGAGTCTCGACTGTGGCCGTTTCGTTTGATGTTGTTCGCGAAAGTGTATCCGCGACAACGTTGTCGGTACCTTGAGCATGCTGGATGTCCGTGGTAAATTGACTAATATAATCCAAGTGGCGTGCTTGCCTTGGATTGCGTTCAGTTTTAGACTGAATTGCTCGAGTGAGAGGCTTGTGGTCGGTGTAAATTGTGAAGTCCCGACCCTCGACAAAATATCTGAAGTGTTTTATTGCTAGATATATTGCGAGTAATTCCCGATCGAATGCAGAGTATTTCTTTTCGGCATCCGAGAGCTTCTTTGAGAAGAATCCCAGGGGCTCCCAACACTTGTCGTTGTACTGTTGCATGACTGCTCCGACAGCAGTGTTTGATGCATCAGTAGTAATGCTGAGCTTTGAGTCGCTCTGTTGATGTGACAAGAGTGTTGTGCGTGCCAATTCAGCCTTGATTGACGTGAATGCGTGTTGACATTCGTCAGGCCAAGAGAAGTTCTTGGCGGTTTTGGGCTTACGTAGTAGTACTGCCAGGTGGCTGTGAATTGGGTTGAGTATTTCAGCGAGCTTTGGTATGAATCGGTGGTAGTAGTTTACCATGCCGATGAATCGCTGAATACTCTTGATTGAGGTTGGAGCTGGGAATTCTTTAATGGCATTGATTCGGTGTTGTGACGGAAGGATGCCATTAGCGGTGATCTTGTGGCTGAGGAAATCAAGAGTGGATGCGCCGAAGACGCATTTTGAGGTGTTGATATGAACATCAAACTCGACAAGTCGTTGGAAAAGTGTTTCCAGATGGAGTTTGTATTGCTCCTCAGTTTGAGATGCCACAAGAATGTCGTCTATGTAGACGAAAACGAAGTCGAGATCTCGAACGACTTCGTTCATGAAGCGCTGAAACGTTTGTGCGGCATTGCGTAATCCAAATGGCATTCGGGTGTATTCGAAGAGGCCAAATGGTGTGGTGATTGCCGTTTTGAAAACGTCTTCAGGTGCCACGGGAATGTGGTGATAACCTCTGATGAGATCAAGTTTGGAGAAAACTTTGCAGCCATGCAAGTGCATGGTGAAGTTTTGAATGTGGGGTATCGGGTAGCGATCCGGTATCGTAACCGTGTTTAAACGCCGATAGTCCCCACATGGCCTCCAGTCTTGATCTTTCTTCTTGACCATGTGTAATGGACAAGAGACGGAAGATGTCGATGTTCGACAAATTCCTAATTCCACCATGTGTTGAAATTCTGCTTGTGCAGCTTTGTGACGCACCTGATCTAGTCTGCGTGGTCTCGACACGGGAAGATGGCCTTCTGTGACGATGTGATGAACCACGTTGTGTCGGACTGGCATTTTGTAGTTCGGCTCTGCTGTAAGTAGTGGGTACTTTTTGAGCAGAGTGCCGTAGCCGTTGTCGATGTTAAAATGGATCGGTGTTGGTGTGTTAACACGAACCATTGTGGCGTTTATTGACAGCTTTGTAGCTGGATCAATCAGCCGTTTGTGTTTGACATCGACAAGAAGTCCGAATTTGCTTAGAAAATCGGCGCCAATGATCGGACGGTTCACTGCAGCTAGTATGAAAGCATGCGTGAAGCTTCGTTTGAGTCCGATATCCACGTTAAGCAATTTTGTGCCGTACGTGTGGATGATTGAACCATTGGCAGCCGATAAGACTAGATCTGAATTTCGATTTGTTAATGTATAATTCATTTTGAAATTCATGGCTGGAATAACCGAAAGGTCAGCGCCAGTGTCGACTAAGTAGGTGAGTTTGTTGTGTCTATCGTACATAAACAAACGTGACGTATGGGGTGTGTTTGTGGTCAGGGGAGGCATGTTGCTCTCAACCCGTGACTCTAAAAGTTTTTTTGATGGTCAATGCCCATTTTTACGGCGGCCGCGGACGTCGATGGTTGCGACGTGATGAAGTTGCACGGTGGCGTGCATTTTCGGGCGGCTCTACCAAATTTTGCGTGAAACCAGCATTTACCATGTTGGTACGTGTTGTTGCTGGGACTGCGGGTTCCATTTCGTGAGGGAGCTCGTCGCCCACGCGAACGGCTTCGACTTCGGAGAAGCCCGTCGAGTCTGTACTCAATTCTCGACAACCTTGATTCGAGTGAGTTTGTTGTTGTTGTTGTGGAACGGGGAGTTCTGTCTCCACTGCGTTCCCTTGATTGCCGGTATGGTACATTGACTTGACTGACGCTTGGTTGGTTGATGTTAATGACATCATACATTTTGTCGGCAATTCTGACTAACATTTGTGTCGTGGAGGATTCGGGCTGTGCCACCAGCGCTATCCGAATCAACTCCGGCATTTTACGAATCCACAAAGATTTAATGATATTTTCATTAAAGTTGTTGTTAGCCAGTGTTTGTATGTGTCTTAACGCGTCAGATGGTGTGCGGTCGCCCAATTGCTGGCCTGAAAGCAATTGTTCAAGTTGGCGTTCGCTCGATGGTGCTAGGCGTTCTAGCAGCGTCTCTTTCAGTTTATTGTATTGGTTTGTTGTTGGTGGATTAAGCAGAAAATCGGAGATCACATCGCACGTTTCTGGCTGTATAGGGCTGACAAAATTTGCATGTATTTGGTTTTGTCAGCTGTAATACCTTGTAGCCCGAATTGAATTTCGGCTAGTTGAAACCAGGTGTTTGGTCTTTGAGGCCAGAAAGGTTGAATGGCGATTCGTTGATGTGACGCTGCGATTTGTGGACTAGCGCCTTCAGGCGTGGTGTCCATGCTTTGTGGTAGATGTTTTGCATCTTCGGTCATTTTGTTCTTTTGTTAAAAACAAACCAATACAATAAAAGAATACAACAATACAATACTTTGAGAAACCCCCGAATATGGAGTTCCTTTCGTCCTACCTTTTATTGGGGGGGCTCGTTAAAATTTAGAAACAATAAAACTGTTTAGATCATGCGCGGTAAAAAAATATTTTGTTTTAGGTTATGCGAGGTGAAGTTTGAAAACAGCGGGGTTTTGTGTCACCGTTGTGGTTTGTGGTCTTAAGAAAAACCGTTTTTATTATTCTTTTTTTTTGTATTTAACCACAGCGGTGATGGCGGGAGGACGTGCAGCGAGAAACGACCAGGTGTGTGAACGATAGTGGTGGTGGAAAAAAATATATATAATGAAAATTGACTCTACGTTAAAGTTTGTTAATAATGAAAAAAAATTGATTCTACGTTAATATAATGAAAATCGACTGTACGTTAAAGTTTTATAATGAAAAAATTCTACGTTAATATAATGTTTTGAAAAATTATAATAGGAACAGAGAAAAAAATTAATTGGTAATTTAAATAAAAAAAAAACTCTTATCTTGTTTGTTTTGTTGATGTTGTTGCTGCTGATGAGTCGTTGCGGTGAATAGGTACACCGATTGCTGCTGCTGCTGATGGTCCTGTTGCGGTGAGGGTAAATCGCTTCACCGTTTATCCCGCGTTGCGTGTGTGGGTCGTCGCCTACACCACGTTTCGGTTGTCTTGTTGCGCGGATGCGTGTTTTTTTCTGCGGTAAAAACCGCTATCGGAGTCACCACTTTAGGAGTTATCTCCTATTTTATACTTTTGTTATCCGGTTCGGATATCCACGTTAAATAATATTGTAACACGTTTTAATTTTAATTATATTTATTTTATTATTTATAATATTTTAATTATTTGTTTATTTATTTATAACTTTATTTATTTATTCAATTTGTTCAATTTATACAATTTGATTATTATTTTAACTAATAATAATAACAGTGTAAAAGGCCATTACTGGCCCCTTACTGAATCAACAATCTGGCTCCAACGGTTTGGATCCTGAGCTTGGTCTTCATACTGTCTTAGACAATCTGAAGAGGCCAAGTCGTTCTCTACATCGTGGAGCCATCGTCGCCTGCAACGACCTCTGCGCCTACCATATGGTGGCTCTCCTTTCAGAGATCGCTGCACAATTCGTTCCGGATCAGCACGCAGAACGTGACTGAGCCAGCGTACTCGCTGAGATCTAACTTCATGTACAACATCGGGGATCTTCATCAGATCTCTGATCTCGAAATTGTACAGAGCTCGGTATGTACCATCTATTTCGCGTTTAGGGCCGTAAATCACACGCATGATTCTTCTCTCAAATGTAAGGAGCCATCTCTCGTACTCATCCGTCAGCGCCCAACTTTCACATCCAAACATAACAACGGGCCTGATCAACGCTTTGTAAAGCTTCAGCTTCACGGCACTTGATAAGTGTTTAGATTTTAGCAGTGGCCTTAGAGGATACAAAGAACGACTGCCAGCTGCCAGCCGCACTTTAATATCCTCACCCACACTGTTATCGTGAGTGATAAGAGAGCCCAAATATTTGAACCTCCTCACTCCCTCAAACGTGTGGTGGCCACTACTAAAATCTGGTGTGCCATTGTCTCTAAAACCAGAGATCAGGTATTTCGTTTTGGACTCATTGATCTGGAGTCAAACAGAAGCTGAAAACTCTACAAGCGGATCAAGTATTTCTTTCACTCCGTTGCTATTCAGTCCAATCACGCATATGTCATCTGCATATGCAAGCACTTGATTGGACTGGCGATATAAGATGTTGCGCTGAGGTGTTTCAGTTTTACGAAAGATGTACTCCAACATGAGATTAAAGAGTATCAGGGACAGAGCATCTCCCTGCCGAACACCCTAGTTAACTGCAAAAATTGTCGATAGCCTGTTCTCAATTTTAACTAATAATATTTTATATATATTTTTTGTAATCACCACCGACTGTCAATAATCAAAAACGCGTGTATTCTTTCGTGGAGGTAAAATCGCAATGGACTCAAAAATGTTTGTTGTTTTTTGTTTGGTTGTGACGTCGCCTTCGTGTCCAAAATACATGTCGTATTTTGGAGAATCCTCTTTATTTAAATTATATCTTGGAGGACAATAAATTGAACAGACATTGAATATTTTTTTATTGTTAAGATTAATGCTGATAGTAGCTACCTGCATACTTTCTTCTTCAATTTTTATTCCCTCATGATGTTGAATATTTTCTTTCACAAATATTGTTGATCCCCCTCTTGCTCTTTCTGCTGGATGTAAGAAACGTAACCACGTATTTTGGTGGCTTTCTGATATTAAACATATATCAATTTTTTCAGTATTTAAAAAGATCTCTAACTCTGGAATATGTTGGATTATTCCATTTGCATTCCAGATTACAATTCTTAATGTTTTACTTATCATATTAGTTTAGTATTATATGGATGTTATTTCATCCACTGTTTCTCGGCTATCTAGTCGCCTGTTCAAAGCATCTATGGATCTCTCTTGTCTTATAAGCCGTGTATTTTGCGCTTCGATGCTTTTAAATATTTTTTCAAACATAGATGTATCTTTGGAGTCTTTGAAATTTACTGATTTGTGTGGGGTCGTACTTTGTAGCCCGGATGCCACCACTTGTGACAACGACTTGCGATTAGTTACTTTACTCGATTAGATGTGGTAAAGTTTCCTAGGTTGGTGTTTACGCTATTGGCTATCGGCGTTTTATAATATGATGGACCTTGCCGTGATTTGTGTCTAATTTTTTGTAGTTCTTTAGCTACTATGAACCCTCTGTAGTTTGCAGGATGTTGCTCTTTGCAGTTCACACATGTTGGAGGGGAATTTCTATTTAGTGGACATGCCTGAGCAGCATGCCTTCCAAGGCACTTTACACATCTTGGCTCACTATTGCAGTATTTTTGCGTATGGTTAAAACCTTGGCACTTCTTGCATTGCACTATAAGCTCAGTGGATTTCCTCATAAGAGAGAGTGATTTGGACCAAAATCAGGGATTGATTTTCAACGAATGAAATCATTGCCTGTAAATGGACTGCATTTTGATATAGCTTGGTTGGAACGTCTTCAAATATTTAAAATGTAAAACATACTCGTTCATTGATCGGCTGATCTGGTACTTCTGTGTTTCATCCTACAGTACAAATTCTTGTTCCAGTATATGTCAAATTCATGTACCGCCATGAAGTTGTCCCATGGCTTTATTAAAAATGTATGATTCTTCAAATGATTCAAATTTTCACATCCAAACATAACAACGGGCCTGATCAACGATTAAGTAAGCTTCAGCTTCACGGCATTTGACAGTTGGTTGGATTTTAGCAGTGGTCTTAGAGGATACAAAGCACGGCCGCAAGCTGCCAGACGCACTTTTATATCCTCACCTACACCCAAATATTTGACCTCCTCACTCTCTCAAACGTGTAGTAGCCACTACTAAAATCTGGTGTTCCATATTCCCTATATCCAGAGATCATGTATTTCGTTTTGGACTCAGTTCAATCACGTATATGCCATCTGCATATGAAAGGGCCTGATTGGACTGGGAGTATAAGATGTTGCGCTGAGGTGTTTCAGTTTTACGAAAGATGTACTCCAACATCAGATTAAAGAGTATCGGTGACAGAGCATCTCCTTGCCAAACACCCCAGGTGAGTGGTTTCATTTTAATCGCTGCATTGCCCTAGTAAATTCCTCATCGGATGGATCGTCAATGTAAATCTCCGCAGTCTGTATTTGAGGTGACTTAACTACAGTATGTGACACATGATGAACAACAAGCAGGTCGGTAAAGTGTCCACTCCATGCGTCAAGTCGATGTTGATACCTCTCAGACAGAGTTCACACAGTCAGACTGGTAATAAGCTTCCTCAATGTTGTTGCTGACAAGGTTCTGATATCATTTCTTTTGATCTTTATTTATCAGGCCTTCACAGTCGAAACGTTCCATACTTTTCGCTGTGTTACCGGACCTGTACGAAATCTTCTATGGTAGCTTTGTAGCGACCAAAAAATGATCACTGAGTACGTATCGGTTCCCGCAGGGTTTTCACAGGATTTTTTAAAATACCTCTGACAACACTAGCGAAAAAATCCATCCGAGGATTTTTACATTTATACTATCCCAGAATTTTTAAATATGTAAAATTTATTTGGTTCTATAAAAAAAATTCTTCTGGCGAAGTCGTTAAAAAGACGGCTATTTTCTCATGTCAATTAAGTTAAGGACTCTGTTGGCCATCATTATGCATAAATATATCGCCTTTGTGAACTTTTGAAAGAAAAATAAAATAGAAAAATAAACGTATGGCAAAGCTTTTGGTACTTTGGTAGGGACGACCATTTTCTCTTAGCGAATGAGTTTGGGACTTTATTGGCCTCCGCTATGCCAGCGTTAATAATTTTATGACCACTGGAAAATTTACAAAGAAAATTTAAATCAAATTGAAGAAAAAAGAAAAAATCGTGCGTCAAAGCTTTTATAAAGACGGATTTTTCTCATAACAATTAAATTTGGGACCCTTTTCGCCCCCACTGTCAGTGCTATCGTTGATAATTTGTTCACTGTTCAAATTGCCGCTATATAGATAACTGTTTCACAATTTAAAACTTTTCAAAGAAAATTAAAATTGAAGAAAAAGTCTTACATCAAAGTTTAATCAGGGTCGGCTATTTTCTCATAACGATTGAGTTAAGGACTTTGTGGCTCACCACTATGCCACCGCTGAAAATTTATGATCGTTGGAATTGCCGCTATATGAATAAATATATCGCCTTTAGTAGACGGCTATTTTCGCATCGCGATTGGGTTTAGAGTCAGCTCTGATAATATTTTAATAGTTGGAATTATGCCTTAACGGTCAAAAAATTATCAACGCTGGCATAGTGCGGTGGCCAATAAGCTTCCAAACTGAATCGCTATGAGAAAATAGCCATATTTTCAACGACTTGGCCAGAAGAATTTTTTCTATAGAACCAATAAGATTTCACATATTTAAAAGGTTTAGGGTGAGTATTTCGGTTCCAACTGAAGATTTTTTTTAATGACGAAAAAGTCTGGGATAGTATAAATGTAAAAATCCTGGGATGAACAAACTGTAAACATTATATATTTATAAAAGGTCTAGAATGGAATTTTTTACGCTTGTGTATCAGAGGCATTTTTGTAAATTCTGGGATGAATTCAACATGGTAAAATCCCTGTGTTCCTAGAGACATCTTCTGTGAGAAATACTGCTCTTGGCGTGTAAACGTAATAAACTGTATCGGATGACGCCATAGGAAGTTAGAACGTTTCTCCTGAATACTTTGTTGAATTTAAGAGCCCCTTGACACCGTGATCCAATTATTTTACAAAATTTGTACAAAGTTTCAGACGTCCAGTTTTATTCAATGAAAGCTGATTTACATAGTACCGTCCGGATAGCATCCATCTCCAAACCCTCTGATTGCTGATTTTATCTAGCTTTTTTGGGTATGATTCAACTTCAACAAAAAGCAATGTATTTTAGCTTGAAATAAAAGTATCAAACTCCACTTTCATGGAATTAATCCAACTAGAAGCCCTACTCGGTTGGAATATACATTATACCAACTGCGACATCCTGCGTATTGGAAGAACTTTAAAATTCTAACATTTTTAAAATGGTTTCTATGTTTATTATGTTCTGGATTTTTGATATCCGACGGATAGTTTCAATATTTACTAGATAGATTCTAATTATTATATTTTGATATTCCAACATTCAACCCTTAACACATGTATTATTTTGGAAACCTATCATTCAATATTTCATTACATAATAATTTTGAGCTTTGTTATTCGGGCCAAATATTGTTATTCATTAAATTGCCGAAAATGATTGATTGAGTGTGCCTAAGGTAACTGAAAATTTATTGAACATCGTGTTTTGAAATTTGATAGTCTTTGTCAAACGAAATTTCGTAACGTGAATTTTTAGAATTTGAATTTCGATATTTTCCAATCCGCATCGAAATTTCGATTCTCTTCATCGATTAATCGTTTTTTCTGAGCCTCTTCACTACAATTGAAAGTATGTACCACCAATACCAAGCCGTATTTTATGATTAAAATAAAAGACCCTTACTTTTTCTAATTTTGACCCTCTAACTCCGCGTTTTCTTAACGCAAATAATAAATTTGAATCAAAATTCATTCAATCACCCTTTCCGCTATCATTTATTTTCTGATGTTCTTTGTTTCAAATTTTTTTTTTCGTTGTTTTGTAAGAAAAAAAAGGGTGAATTTTAAGAAAAAACGCGAAAACAACAATAATTTCTTCAAACTCACCCTTGCGCTAGAATTTTTTCCGTACAAAAAAAATTAAAAAAGGATTCAATACTACTGAAAAGATAAAATGTTGGGCAAAGAAAATTGTATTTTGATATTTTCCCGTTTCTTATTTTTTTATTTTTTTTTCAAGTATTATTTGATCGATTTGAAATTTCCATGGAAACTGTAATTATAATAAATGGATGTTTATTCTTATTATATTGGATGGGGTGGAAGGACGTACGGAGGGCGGCAATGGTTATTTTTTTTATACATTTCGGTGGAATTGAAGATCGGAGTATATATTTTGTCACCCGGACTCTCTATAGTTAGATTTTGTACGACAACATTTTTCTTAAATTGTATACTTACATTTTCCTTCGCGATTTTTTTCCTCGTTTTTTTTTTTAAATTAATTTTCTTTTTTTTGTGTTTGTTATCAAGCAAGCATTTAATGGACGAGCACAAAAAGTAATGGAATATTTTTAAAAATCCAACACAATAAAATGAAAAAAAAATAAAGAAAAGTGGAAATTAAATGTGATAGAGCGAGGGTGGTTCCTCTGACATTTTGTACAGTTTCTGGTATGTATCTTAGCACAATGTAGTAAATATCTAGGGGGATTTAAAATTTTATTTTTTTCCATTTTTGTCGTTCAATAAAATGGAAATTAGATTGATATCTATTTGGAAAGCCTTTTCGTTTATTTTTAATTGTACATCTAAGCAAAATGTATACAAATTTTATTATTAGAATATACTGAAACACTAAAATGTCTCATCAAGCTTATGCATGCCTCCGAGTGATTGAAGTCACAGTTTGATCCATGTATCTGTGAATGAGCTGAAATAATGGAAATATATTAGTCGCAGAATATTTAAATTAAGTATATCGAGTGTCCAGGCAACTTGTACAACTTTATTAGTACTAAATGTAGCCTGGAAAATGCAATAGACATATTCATATTCATATTCACATATTCATTTCATACCGTCAGCGTCAGCATGCATAGAATGGCAAAGTTTATGCGGTATTGACTATAGTCAGGTTGTTGATAAAATTTTATTTTTTGGAGAATAGTAATCCCTTTACAATCTCTTAAATGAATCTCTAAATATTGATTGTAATTTTTAAATCGAATGGAAAATTTACATAATAATGACCTGACCTTAGGCAATCTCTCTCTCGATTTTAAGCCTATAAATTACGTTTATATATGAACAGTTAAAGTGCTTTGTTCTAATTTTTGGGCTAACATTGTTTGGCTTAAGAGGCTTAATAAAGTTAAAAAAAATACTTTGACAATATTTTGTAAGAGTGAATCCGCAACATCCTCATCACGTCCATAAAATATTTAAAAAATGCCTGAGTCCGTCCGGTATATATATATACAAGTGACGTAGTTCCAATGTATTTAATAGGTCGCGGCTATTGAATTCATAAAATTCAAATTTTCTGTTATAGGCCAGGTTTACAACGGGTTATAAAGAAATCAATATTGTTTGGAGATAAATTGGTAAATGTTTGTTCGTAGTATTGTAGAATTAGAAGAATTGGTTTTAACGAAACGTAGTCGCACAGCCTAAACTATTCAGGATACACATTACATTCTACATTGACAAAATAAAATATGATAGGGTGAATTATGGTGTTCTCAAAATGGTAGTCCCAGCAAATTTCGAATAGTATTCATTGCAATTTATATCGGAAAATTACTGTCTTAAACAATAAGAAGGTACCAGCGAGCAAAGAGGCATTGAAACTTATGTATAGACCGAAGACATAAAAACACACACACACATACCAATTTGAGCATACTAATAGCTTATTTATGCTTTATATTATGTATATACTCGACCAATTTCGTGTTATATTACACTAAATTTGGGTTACGGAGAATCAAAAATTTCCATCTCAAATCATAAACCATCGCAGTTGCCAGAAACTATTCAACAATTTGGTCAATTGTGGAGTAAACGGGTCACTCAGAGACTGGATAGATCAAATGATTAGAGGCAGGATCGTGACAGCTCATCTGGGTGGGGCGTCTGCCAGTAGGTAGTGAGCAGAGGTAGACCGCAAGGTAAAGTTTTATCCCCCCTTCTATTAAATTTGGTCATTTAAGACATGTTACTAAACCTGGAAGGGCAATTATGATGTTGTTATTACAGTCTTCGGTACATATCCTAGCACGCCGAGTGCGCGCATGCAGTGTGTATACTCGGCTACCTCTCTGAGTGGGCAAGCAGTTCCGAACTGAATGCAAACCCACAAAAAACGGAGCTGGTCCTCTTTACCAGGAAGCACAAACTACCTCAGTATGAGACGCCAATATTAAATGGTACTCGCTTGATCGTTGCGGACAGCGCGATATACCTCGGGTTACTTTTGGACAGCAAGCTAAGCTGGAAACCAAAGATCTTAGAAAAAGTAAAGAAAGCTACTGTAGCGCTCTACTCCTGCAAAACTGACATTGGAAAAAGATCGGGTGTGCAGCCTCACATAGTACACTGGCTCTAGGTCTCAGTGCTCAAACCTATACTGCTGTATGGCGGTTGACGTTTGGTGGCCAGTGCTAAAAGTTATGAATAACCTGAAACTATTGATGAAAGTCCAAAGAACGGCACTCAGGAGTACACCTACTCAAGCTCTGGGGATTCTCTTTCATCTCACTTCCTTAGATCTTGCTGCCGAGCAGGTTGGACCTCTTACAGCCATTCGGCTCAAATCCATATCTAGTTATGAACCTGAAACAACATAGGGTACTCATCCATCCTGTGCAACTTTGGTATTCCTGAAACTATCGGCTACGGTATCCGTTCGCCATCTGTTGGGGTGAGATTCCAAATTGAATTTCACCTGAGAGAACTGGGTGAATGAGCCGGTTATGGACAATGAGGCACCAAGCTTCTTTACGGATGGCTGCAAAATACAATTTATGGGAACTTCCCATTTGGACGACCTGACGGATCTTAGTAAGATCGATGTCAGGAGCCTTCAACGCTTCTTGGTAAGCTCAGGATTGTTTGACGAGTGAAGAGTACGGACCAACTACGGACCAATTTGTATCTATGCTAGTTCATTAGGACGGCCACCCTAAAGTAACCTAACCTCATTAATTAATTTGATTTCAAAATTATGGTAGATTCATTTCACTGCAGCTGATCGTGGCTCCAAGAAAAATTGATATGAATATTAATGTATAGACCAAACCCGGTTTCGGATGTCATTAGTCCTCTAACGCTCGGTCGGCAGTGCATGCTTCAAAGTAAAAATGAAATAAAAATTAATAAATTAAAATACATTCTTTTTAGATGATTTAGAAGAAAAGAACTCGATATTATAAATTCCAAAATTTAAAATTAAAATGAAATTAATTTGTAATTTAGAATTGAATTTAAAGTAATAGCATTTTAAATATCTTTTTCGAAATTCTAGATTCTATATAAGTTCTTCAAATCCCAGGCCAAGATTCGGAATTTTAAAGTTTCAAATTTTCTTAAATTTTAAAATTTCAAAAAAATTGCTTTTAGTCTGTAAGTTTTGCCAGTTTCGTAACAAAAATATTATATTTCTGTTTTGCATAAGCTGAATGTGTTTCAAATTAATTTGGGCCATAAACGCATTTGATGATGTTGCAAAAACACATAATAATTGTATCTGTTGAGAGTGTAAGGTTATTAGTATATAAGAATTCGTATTTTTCGTCATTTCAGAGCTCTATATTTGAAATTTAAAATTTCCATTATCCAAATTTTAATATTTTAATTTGATCTGAAATTACAAATTAAAATGTATTTCCTTTCGAACTCAATTAATTATTTATTATCTTAAAAAAAAATATTGTTTTATGAGAGCATTCGCACAGAGTTTAAGACCTATATAAGATTTGAAGAAAATTGTATCGTAAATCCACCAATTTATACTGACCTTGGCTACTTACAACTTGTGAGATTAAAATTGTTCTAAATCCATATATTTTGTTGTATATCCATAATATGTTACAAGTTTGAAAATTATACGACAAACTAAAAAATATTACTGGTATTTTCTGAAAAACTATTGGACGTATCAGAAATGTTATAAATGTAACAGAACCTATATAATAATCTCAAACATTTAATTTCGGAATTCTAAAATCTAAACAAGTTCTGTAAATTACGTGATCCAGATATAAAAATAAATTTAATAAGTTTTCAACTGTCGCGAATTTTATTTGAATGCATTGAATTATTTCATAAAGGTATTTCAGACAAATTAAAATTGCCTGGCAATTTAAACGCAGATGGAGCAGTTTTACTTTCTTCCAATAATTTTGTCAATTTTGTAAGATCTTCTTACTTTTTATTATAGCATATTTATAGAATGTATTTTATGTATTTTCTCCATACCTTGCTGTCCATCATGAAAAATTTGTTTGTCATAATCCAAGATTTGGTTCAGATTGCTATAACCTATTTAAGATATTGTATCTAGGCATGCCAAAAGCTTTGTGAGATAAGAAATATGTAAGAGTATAAGCAAAATTTATAGCATTCTGAATTGTTAGGAGGTGCTCTAAAGATCTATCTAGGTGAATAACGGAGAGATACCTCTTAAAAATACTGATATACCTTCCTGTTTTATAGATCGAATCGTTACCTCATCTAATCCGATTTATTTTTGAGTCTGTACATATATAAAATGAGTGAAAATCAGATGAATTGATGTTTTGATGTCCGAAATAACCTGATACAAATGAAGATTTATTTTTGTTTAAGAACAAATCTAAAAAAATCATCTCTTTTAAAAATTCTCCCATAATATTTTTGGAACCTCTTATCACTTCCAAGAAAAGTGTTTCATCATGTTTATTTATTTTTAAATCTGCGTAAAATATCTGAAAACCACTTTAATCGGGGAGGTGTAAGGAGTATATATGATTTGAGAAATGTGAAGAACCATTTTTAAAATCAAAACTCATATCCCGAGAATATAGTATATCTGACATAAAATTTCGGAATAAATAACCCTCAACATGCTGGCCACAACTCTTAAGAATTTTATCAAAAAAGATCGGGTTTCTAAAAAATCGTAAAATCGTTAATGGAATTTTGGCCAAAATTATGAAGAATTTACGATTATTTAGAAATTAACTCAAACTTCATACAATTTCCGACTCGGATTTTTGAATATTTAACAAATTTAAGATTTTTAATATTTCTTTTTAGAAAATGATCGCGATTGGATTTAAAGTTTTTTCGAATTTTATTGATTTTTTTCAAAAATTATCATTATTAAAGTAAAATTTTCGAAAATTTTCTGTATTTTGACGAGATTCATAAATTTTTAGATTATCTAGTAATAGAACTTTGGATAATATTTTCAATTTTTCATTTGTTCAGCTCTTCAAATTAATTTAAATTTAAATGTGTGAAGTGCGAGTGTGAATGTAAAATAAAAATTTCGTTATAACGAATTTTTATATTTTTATTGTGAATTATAAAATTAAGAGAAGTTAGTTGTTTTACTAACTAACCGGTTTCAATTTTAAGTTAAATTTAATGTTAATTAAAGATCTACTGATATCTAAACAAAATAAGCAGCATTCCTCGAACTTGGTAAACAAATAAGGAAATCTATAATCGACGGTAGTATTTGAAATTAAAAATATTCGATTAAAGCACAGTTAAAAAAAAGGAGAAATTTTTATTAATTCTTGAGCGCTTTTCGTGCCCACTCCAAATGACCACTTATTAGAAACACTTGAAAAAATTCGGAATCTTTAATATATATGTATTTCAGTTTTGTTACTTAGAATCAAAAATGTCCTGTGCTAAGTACCTGAAATCCTATATTTTGGAAAATCTGAATAGGTTTCCGTTAGACTAAACCTACGCCTGTTTTCGACTATAATAGCTCCTTATTAGACAAACTCGATAAAATTCGGGCACTTCGATATATGTACATAATACTTACTTCAATATATATATATACATCTATTTCAGTTGTGTTACTATGAAGCAAATTTGTCTAATCCTAAGTACCTGAAATCCGAATTTTGAAAGCCTATATTTCGGAAAATCTGAATTGTTTCCGTTAGACTAAACCTACACCTGTTCAAACACTTTTTGACTATGATTGCTCCTTATTAGAAACACTCGGTAAAATTCGGGCACTTCGATATACATATGTATGTATTTCAGTTTTGCTACTATGAACCAAAATTGTCTAATCCTAAGTACCTGGAAGCCGATAAATCTGAGTGGGTTCCTTTAGACCAGACCCACATCTACTCAAACATTTTTGGCAATGATGGCCTCTTATTAGAAACACTCGAAATAGCCGAAAAATGATTGAATAGGCCATACCAAAATTGTCTAATCTTAAGCACCTGAAAGCTTATATCGCTCAAGTCTTAATCAAAACTACTACTTTTTTAATGTGTTGTTTAATTGAAAATTGCCTAATTCAAATACAAAAACAGAGGTATGTAGGTATGTATATATAGAATTCCTTACTTGTTTACCTTGTTTTAGTTTTGAATGCTGCTTATTATGCTTAGACATTAGTAGCAGATCCCTAATTAAATGTGAAACCGTATAGATATTTAAAAAAATCACTTAATTTAATAATTCAGTTTGTAGATGTTAGACTTATACAAAAAATAATTGTTTGAAAATTATTCTAAACAGAGATTCTATCAAATCGTCGATGCTAAAATTGATTAATTTTTTAATAACTTCTCTTCCTCATTATTTTCCGATCAGTATGAGAAACGAGATCGTGCCAGCGTAACGAAATCAGACCATTCATTACAAAGCTATTACGCTGTCAGAACATCGTCTTTCTTTCACTTATAGATGTTCTTCTACAGCATAGCTTGTAGAACAAATAACTTTGTTTAATTTCAGTGAGAATATGTACACAAATGTAACAGGCTATACGTCTAATTTCTGTATTTCCTAAACCCAAAAACAAACGCACGCTTATATACACAAACAAATAAACACACACATACACAATTCTTAAAATAAGCGGCCACAATTTTTCTTATGAAACACAATACAGAAAATCGTCCCTGCCCGATTCTTAAAACGAGTAAGAAAGCAAGATACTCACAAAATTAAATTAAATAAGAAAATCACCATAGAATGGGTCAAAATGTTTGGGGAGGTGCGTGGGGGTTGCTTTAAAGGCTATTCTAAGTAATAATAAGTAAAAAAAAATATTTTCTTTAAATTTTCCATTTTCTTAAAGGAAATTAATAAATTTTATGTTTGAGAGCGGGAGGGTTGAATGGAATATAAAAAAAAAATAAAAAATGGAAGAGGTAGATTTTCCCGTTTTTTATTTTATTTTACTTTCTTTTTTTTTGTTAAATGGGTAAGGGTCGCGAGTAGGAGGAGGGTATTTTCAATATAAATTTGAGTATTTTTTTGTATAGGGCTAAAAAATAATGGAGTTGATGATTTAAATTGAAAAAAAAAAGAAAAATGGCAACCATATTATTAAAAAAAATAAATCTTTTTCCACATTTTCTATTGTATAACACAAAAATTCACTTTTTCACATTTTCTATAAATAGACAGTATTTTTCGATGGAAATAAATTTTTGATATCCGTTATAAATTTTCTTCGAGCAAACTATATGTTACCGGGATCAACTTCAAACTATAATTGAGATAATTTTTCTATTTTCCGATAGCAATGACCAAAAATTATTACAAACTGGCGGCCCTTCGTAATTGTTTTTTTTACTAATTTCCATTATATACTTTTTTTTAAAATATTTTACTAAGGGAGAGGGTTTTCTAATAAGGGTCCTATTAATATTAGGTGACCTAACCGGTTTGACCAGTTATTCACCTTTTTTATTTTGTAATTGGACGTGCAATTTTATAACCCTATGGTCCTTTATTTATGCAGACAGATGTGAAAATAATTTTGTTGTACAAATAAAGATCCGTATGATCCTTTTTTGTGTATAGTTCAAATGCATGCATGTGAGTGACCGCGAGAACAAAATTTTATACCGTTAACAACCCTTTTTATTATTTAGGAGAAATCCTTTTTATTTATATGTTTTTTTGTTTGTGTGTGCGTGTGATGTAAAATATTCTTGAGAAAGGGTCGACGGTAAACGGACAATATATAACATGTTAAGAATCTATATTTACATACATACATAAATGTTAAAGGATATATGTGAGAACACATATGGTTCGGTAAGAAAATAATAAGAAATATTTCATCCCTATATGTCCTTAAATTTTTGACCATAAAAAAAGGGTTATAATGGATTTTCAAACAATAGGATCACACATCGTTTTATATTTCGATTTTTATCTAATTTGCATACTCAACTAACCGGTCCTTATAAAAATATTATGAAACTTCAATGACCCCTTAATTGAAAGAAGGGTCATATACGTAACTCATCTTATTTTTTAAAATAAGGGATATAAAGGTTTCTTGACAGTGAAAACCAAAAAATTAACGAACTTTTTGTAAATTTCATTTTCATTCAACTTTAAATAACTATGTGTATAGTAAAACTATTCCATGACCTAGTTTTAAAAAATTAAAAAATAATAAAACGTAAACTGAAGACTTTTATTTTTTGGAAAATATAAGTTAAACAAACTAAAATAAAGGAGAACAATTTTAAGAAAATTTTCGACTTTAATTATATAGCGCTTGACACGACATATGAACCACGGAGCCGCCTTAAATGAGCCTCTCATTTTATTATCGATTCATGGTCCGTCCATCACACAAAAAGTAAAAGCGGAAAAATTGATTGTTTCATTTTCCATAAAAATAATTTAATTTTTCATATCTCCCTCAATTAATTTTTTACTTTTCATGTTTTTTTTCTTTCTTTAAGATAATAAAGTTTACGAGAAAATTCTTATTTTTAATTTTCTAATTTACCAATACAACCTCGAATAAAACAACAACAAAAAATTAAAACAACAACAATAATGAAAAACTGAAGAAAGTAAGGGAAAAATTTGTATTCTGTTTTTTTTTTTTTTTTGAAAAATTAATTTGGAAAATTTCAATGAAAAAAAAGCATTGGAAAGAGCATTAAATAAATGTAGATTTTTCCTTTCCGTGTATTACTAGCCTCGTTGCCAACTTTCTTTTGAATAAATAGCTGATAACATCAGGATAATAGACTGTTCAGGTGGAAGAAAAGAAACAGGCTTGGCACAGAACCACTAGTTCAACTGAAACTGGATACCCTTTAACTATGATAGTTGGGTGTCAGGACTAGATTTTCCACTTTCGCAATTTATTTGCCATACATTTCTTGGGCGGCTTGCTTTGAAAGACCTATTTGGTGAATCGCTGAATTTAAATCGTCCAGTGAATTACCTTGCTCTAAATACAGTTTATGAAGTTTGAGCTTTCCACGTTCTTTCGATAGTGTATACAAATCCTGTTATTTCGTTGGTTATAGCCTCAACAGCTAGATGCTAAATTGGAAGTGAGTACGATTAATACGGGAGCTATAAAAATCTTCAAAAATATATATTTAAAAGTTGAATGACACAAGTGTGACAAATTTCAAGGGGAATAATAATCCAGATGCTTTATTATTGGAGCTGATTTCAGCGCGATTTGAGCACTTTGTCGCTCATTTTAATGGTGTGAATATTTTCGGTTTGCGTGGTTCGAACAGTTTGAATTCTCAATTATCAAAGCAAACCGTCGGGCTGAAGATTTTTTCACTATAGTATTCGAATGGCTCAGGCAAATGGACGTGCCGTTCCCAAAATACGTGGAGCTTGCAAACATTTTTCACAGCACAATAGTTGAACCGTCTCTATATTGTTTTAGTGTAGAAGAAACTTCTACGTTCTATGAACCATGGGCTATTTCTCGGTTTCAGAGAGGCAAAGATATATGATTCGGGGGGAGACTGCCACAAGTTTATCAAGATAAATTCAAATGCAGCATGCTACATTAACTGGCTAACTATGTGTTTGTCATTCTGGAAAACAAAAATTAATAACTTTGATAACTTTCAATCTATGGCATTTGTAGTTTCCAAAAAAATCGGGTGCACACTGTACACAGACACGAAGTCTAATAATAACGTATCACAACAACTTGAAATTTGCCTCGTTACGCATTCCTCTCAAATTACCTTCTTATTTTGATTAGAAATTCTGGTATTGTGTGTTGTGCATGCATTCAGAAATGGCAACTATGAGTACATCGTGTATTGCTCCTGGTTAAATTTGTTGTCCAGAAATACCTTCAACCAACTTGGGTTACATTCGGCACTGGCAAGAAATTATGATTCCCGCGATAGCTCACAAGCTTAGAGTCCTTGTTTATTGAAAACCTACGAAATTTCTTGTAGCATTTAACGATAATTCAAACTACATACTCGTTTTCCAATCAAATCAAATTATATGTACATGAAAGAAAGTATATTCGCACTACGACGGCTGCCAAAATACATCACTGCATGAGATGGATTACTTTTCAAATATCTAATTTATTTTATTTTAGCCCGATGTTTTTTTATACAACGATTGCGAATTCATTTCTATTTTAACTGCCTTAAACGTCACAATAGCTAATTTTCTGAGTTAAATGAATTTTCTTGTACCATTTCCTTCTCCCCCTTCTCACACTCACCGAAAAAAAACCAACACACAATATTGTCGAAAATTCAAATTATTTTCCTTAGCTTGGAAATTTTTTTTATCAATTCTCATTCACACCATAAGCAAACAGAATTGTTTATATACAAGGACTGTACATTTTTAATTTTCTCCTGCCTGATAAATAAGAAAAGGAAAATCCTTATATATTTGTGCGCTCATTTTCATTAAAAAACACAAAAAAATAAAAAACAAAAAAAAAAATTATAAAAACGCCAACAACATTCTATAAATGTTGTTTTGTTCAACTTCCACCCACCCATTAAGAATTTTTCCTCCAATTCTCATTTTATATTTTTTTAATTTTCCGATTGAATGTGTAAAGTGGAAATTTCACGATGATGATTATTGTTTATTTCTCGTGCTTGTTGTATTTTGTTATATAGATATATATAGGCATATATAAGTCTTAAATAATCAGCTAGTTGGGTCAGTTTCAGTTTGGGAGCGGTCGATTTGGTAGGAAGCTCTATATGGTGTGATTTTATGTTTTTTAATGAAGATATTCAAAGCCCCACTTATTAGTTGGCCAGCGGATGAGTACGAGAGATGGCTCCTTACATTTGAGAGAAGAATCATGCGTGTGATTTACTGGCCAAAATTCAAAGTAGATGGTACAAACTCTGGTAGATAGAGCTCTGTACAATATCGAAATCGGAGATCTGACCAAGATCCCCGATATTGTGCATAAATCAAAATCTCAGCGAGTACGCTGGCTCGATCACGTTCTGCGTGCAAATCCAGAACTAATTGTGCAGCAATCTCAGAAAGGAGAGCCACCATATGGTAGGGCAGAGGTCGCTGCAGGCAACGTAGGCTTCACGTTGTAGAGAATGACTTGGTTTCTTCAGATTGTCTTAGACAATATGAAGACCATGCTCAGGATCGACACCGTCCGATTCAAATATTGGGTTTTCCATTTGGGACTTGACAACTTTGAACTTTCACTGTGAACGCACCCTTAAACAAATATTTAAACTGTCAGTGTCAAAAGATTCAGTATAAAGACAACATTTTCATCATGAACGAACAACGTTTATAAATAATTAAAATTTATTACAAAAATTTTGAGTCGGTGACTGGAACTTGAAGAGCGTTAATTCCAATTTCATACTGGTTGCCATTGGTCGTTTTTTTTCGTTGATGAAAATGACCATCACGTTAAAGTCAATGGAGATCGCTACCGAGATTTGTTGCAACGTTATATCTTTGGTCAATTTCATGAGCTAGATATTAATGATATATGGTTTCAACAAGACCGAGTGACACGAAACACAGCGGGTCTTACAATCGACTTATTGAAAACTAAATTCGGTGAACGTGTTATATCCAGAAAGGGTTCTGCAAATTGGCCGCTTAGATGGTGTCTAGAGGTGTTATTTAACACCTCTAGACTTTTTTTATGGGGCTACGTAAAATCATTGGTCTATGTCAACAAGCCGGCGTCATTAGAGCAGCTCAGAGCCAATAGTGAACGAGAAATAGCGGCCGTTATCGTCGAAATGAGTGGCCGTGTCATCGAAAATTAGGTTCAATGAATCGGCACCTGGAAACGTGCTCGTGGTTGATATATGAACGATGTCGAATTCCATACATAAATGTTTTGATTGTACTTCAAGCCAATAATAAAATTGGAAAAAACCCGAACTGTTTCAGATCTACAGTCCAAATATAATAATTTTTTCAAAATTCTTCAACCAGTCTAAACCAACTAGAATCAAGTTTACTAAATTCTGATAGAATTTACTATTCTCTACAGAATTTAGAACTTTTATGATTTGGAATAAATTTGTTTGCCAATCCAAGATAAGTCTATATTTTTTGGTGGCGTTAGAAAAAATCTAAATTTGTTGTAAACGAGACTCGTTTATCTGATGGAGTTTGTTTTTGTTCTCGATTAAATTGTTTGTTTCCTAATAAGATTTAAAAATCAAAAAGATAGGATTTTGAACAGAGGACCTAAACATAGATACATGAACTCGTGGACAGCTCGTGAATCGGTGGAACAAAATTTTAAAAATGGGTAAAATTGTGTTTCTTTAAAATTCTGTAAAAAAACAGTAAAGTGTATAAGAATTTAGTTTTTTTGGGTTTAAAACTCTAAATTATACGTAATACACAGATTTGCGATACAAAATTTTAAAATCGGTCAAATTTAATAAAATGAAAATAGAAAAACTTTGGTAAATTTAATCCTCTTAAACATAAAGCATAGCAGTTGGTCTAATCTATCCGAAAATATAGTCAGGAGTACATGGAAATTTGTAGAATCGACGGCAAATTTGTAAAACATTCAAATTTCAATATCCGTATTTAAAAAAAATCAATTGTTTAAAACCAATTTAAGCAAATTTATGTATGTCTATCATACAACTATCCAATAAACTTAGGCGGATGAAGTGCGAGTGGCATCTTTTTTTAAATTTTATTCTTATACCGCAAAGTGACGTAAGCAGCCATCAACGATATAAAACCCGCAA
Source organism: Tipula unca (assembly GCA_951394425.1). Classification (NCBI taxonomy): domain Eukaryota; kingdom Metazoa; phylum Arthropoda; class Insecta; order Diptera; family Tipulidae; genus Tipula; species Tipula unca. The sequence continues at coordinate 15,994,822 of OX596383.1, read as the reverse complement.
ACTATTTTAAGCAAAACCTCTACTTTAATAGAGATTTTTAATTATGAATTTAAATGTTACAAATTTTGAAAATATAATCGTGCACATATCCAATTTGGTTGCTTTAGAGTAACGAATATTGTAAATTCCGTTAAAACTTATACAAAATATCTTGGCGGGCCTAATACCAAATTTCTATTCTACAAGTTAAGCAAAGTTGAAAATCTGCTTAATGGAGGTTTGGAGTTGAAGCAATTAAAAATTCAAAACTATTAAAATTTAACGAAAGATACTTTTAGAAATGTTGGAAGATTTTATAAACATAGGTAATTTTTAGAGTTGGAATTAAACTTCCAGAAAGTTTTTTTTTCTTTACTCTGGGAATTGAATTTGAATTTTTATAATTTAAATTAGTAATTTCCGAAGCATGAACTCTTAATAACCGTTTTATAAACTTTGGCAAATTTTGGAAATCGTCTATACGCTGGAACTCTAATCAAATTTAATCAAATTTTATCGAATCTTATCAAATCTAATCAAATCGAATCAAATATAATCGAATCTTATCAAATCTAATCAATTCTAAACAAATCAATTCAAATCTAATCAAATCTTATCAAATCTAAACAAATCTGATTAAATCTTATCAAATCTAATTAAATTTCATCAAATCTAATCAAACATAATCAAATGTAATCGAACCTTATCAAATCTAATCAAATATAAACAAATTAATTCAAATTCAATCAAATCTAATTAAATCGAATCAAATCTAATCAAATCTAATCAAATCTTATCAAATCTAATCAATTCTTATCAAAGTTATTCAATTGCAATCAAGTCCACTAATGAAATTATACCAAATTAAATCAAATCTAACCAAATCAATCGAATCTTATAAAATCTAATCAAATCTAAACAAATCAATTCAAATATAATCAAATCGAATCATATCTAATCAAACCGAATCAAATCGAATCATAACGAATCAAATCGAATCAAATCAAATCGAATCAAATCTAATAGAACCTAAACAAATCAATTCAAATCTAATCATATCTTATCAAATCTATTAAACTGCAATCAAGTCCACTAATGAAATTTTATCAAAGCTAATCAATTTTATGAAATCTAATCAAATGAAAATTATTGAATTAAAATTATTACTAAAATTGCCAATAATAAATTTAAGATAAATTTGAAATGAAAACAAACCGATAAAACAGTTTGAGACTAGTTTGAAATGAAAAAGAAAACTTGGTAAATGGACAAATTGATGATCCATAATCAGATTTATTATAGGATTGAAATGAATTAGTTATCAGACAAATCCCAATTGGCCCTATTATTATTAAAGTTGGCTGGAACCCAAGCAGGTTTGGCCCTAAGTTAGTTCAGCAGTAAAATTGTTTGTTATTGAGACGAATTGCGAGCTTTTTTCTAGCGGCCCTCCCTGAATAATCATGAAATGTACATAAAGTTTATATAGTAGCGGAGAATCACGACTGGTGATATAATTGCAAATCGTCTTGCAGTGCCATCACTCAATGTATTATCCACATTTAGTACTTATTTCGTCTATGATTAGTTTGAAAAAAGCTCCTTCCAAATTCTATTGTTCAACATATCCAGTAATTTGGCCATACGCCTACACTGTTTGTTGCCATTCGGATATTTGTATTTTTCGCAATTAAAACCCAAGGTTTATAATGAAACCCCGCGGCAAGTCTTCTAACAATTTTGCCATCTAGGCTATATATTGTCTTTCGAAATTATTCGATTACAAAAATTCAACAACAACAAAAAATATAATCCTGTCAGTGCAAAATATTTTTTTTTTCACTTGATGTAAATGCCATTTAAAATTTTAAAGCAGTGAAGAAGATCTACTACCCACCCCCCTGTTTCAGCTTCCTCGAAACTTCCCTTCCCTTCAAAAAAATAAATAAAAGCGAAAAAACGACTTGCGTTGCCCAGTCCCAATTTTTTACTTTAAAAATTTCTCGCGTTTCTTGATTTTTTTTTCTTATTTGAATTATTACTGCTTTAAAAATTCTAATAAGAAAAGGGTTGATTTTTCCGAGGGTTTTTTTTATTTCTATTATTTTATTTTAGAAGGTTGAAACCTTCGAAGAGAATTAAAAAAAAATGTTCATGGATTTTTTTTTGGAAGGGACAAAAATTAATATTTTTTATTTTTGTTTTGGTCGGGGTGGAGGGAGTTTTTTTTATATATTCGAAGCGGGTAGTATAGAGGGTAGTTTTGTTTTTAAATTTTATTTTTTTGAAATAAGTTTTTATTTGCGTAAAATTAAAAAAAAAAGAAAACGCGTTTTATTTTTAAAAAGGGGAAATTTATCGAATGGATTTTTAACATTTCTATGATCTAGAACTAGATAACAAATTTTTTTTTGTATCATGAACATTTCGCAATTATGTATACGGAAACCAGTTTCCAGTTAAAATCTACTAACCAAAGAGTTCCACAGCATCTAGAACTAAGAATTGAATCAACGATACACTAGACATAGTTTTTCGTATCACTAAAGATTTTACAATTTTTTGTAATTTATTTGCTCAAATTTGGCTTATTTCTGATGAAAGCATCACCTTTAAATTTAAAGCCCAAAACTTTTAATACCTCTCGTCAAAAATTGTAATTGTAATTTCGAAACTCATATTCTCACAAATGCTATATCGACTCGCTGGACTGGATTAATTTTATTAAATTTAATATAAAAATTCGAATTTTAATTTCAAAAACAAGTTTAAATTTTTATAAATTTTATAAAAATTTGAGATATTTGAAAATAATTAAACAATTTTAAATTTCGAATCTATTTTTCCAAAATTCTAAATTATTTTGTTTTTCTAATCAAAATTAAAAAAATTACTTGACTTTGAATTTCGATTGATGGAATTAAAAAAATTTAGTTTTCTTCAACAATGAAATTTAATTAAATTGATATTTTGCGAGTTTTGAACTTGTGCAATTTTAAGAAGTTTACCATTTTGGCATATCAAATTGTTTTCAACACACCGTTCCACCCAGTCTAGGCAAACAAGTTGATGCCATAATAATTGGCAACACAAGAATAGTGGAACAAGATTTTCCATGCTTTCCCAGAACTGAAATAAAAGTACTTACTACTTACTTACTAAGTACTTACTCTGATAACTATTGATGATGGTCATAAACGTTTTACGAAAACTTGACTCAGGAATCGTTATAGGCAGTTAACCGTCTTGAGGCTGGCCATAATTTTAATACCGTAATCAGTGGCGGCTTTAGCATGTGCGGGGCCATAGGAAATTTTTCATGTGAGTCATATTTTAATTTGCAAGATACTACTATTTATAAATATTTAGCGAAAAGATTACATATTTAACCAGATATTATACTTGTTTCTCAAGTGTGCTTCACGCAAATGTACTGCAGTATATCTGTACCGCGGGTAACCATGGCTGCGTGACATTTTTGCCATCATTAAACAATTGTACTGCAGTATCATTTTAACTAAATAAATCAAAAAAAATAATAGAAACATAAATCCATTGACATCAAACAAATACTGGAATGTACATTGTATAGCACCTATGCATGATGCATGAGTAATTTTCGTGTGTAATTAATTTTTTTAACTAATTAATTAATTAATTTAACTAATTTTAATTAACTAATTTTTTATTTCGTGTGTATTACTATGTGAGTGCTTCAAACAACGATAAAAAATTAATATTTTACGAAATTTTATCAAAAATTCAGCTAAAATTTGATATGGGGAACATTTTTGTATATCGCTTTGGCTACTGTATTCCTACTATAGTTAAAAATTTCCACAAAACCATTTTTAGTCAACTCGTGAGTGTTAACGAATTTTTAACTTACTCCTCGGCCAAGCTTATTGAATGGAACGAGAGTGATTAGTTTCATAATATTTTAATATCGAAATTGTTTAACTTATTTAAGAGGATACCATTTATTTTTTAGGATACAATTCAAAATTAAATTTGCATACGTCTTTTATATAGTTCGAATCGATTTTATTGAATTATATGGATTCACGATAGTATATATACTAGAATATATCGAAGACAAATAAATCGTGAAGACGTGTTTGTCTTCTCATCAAAAAAAATCTGAAATACGAAATTCATAATTAATGTATTTCAATTTAAAACATTCAATGACAAGGAACAAATTTTTAATTAATGACAAAATAAAATAAAAACAACAAATCTTTAAATAAGGTACTTGCATAATTTTCTTTAACGTCTTAAAGAAATAAATAGCACTGTTTATATATAGATATATAAGTCAAATGAACCAAATCTAATTTAAATTAGAAAATTTGTAAATGTATAAGATGGAAAAATTAGTTGTTTTACATGAAAGTTCTCTCTTGTTTTCCAAACAATAAATATATATTTTTTTTTTTTCAAAAAACGTCGTTTACTTGCAGTATATAATTATGGACGTATCCGTGGTCAAATTTAAGAAGCCAGCTCGCGATTTTATATATAAATATTTTTTTTAACAAACTGCTCTAAATAAATAAGAAAAGAGTTTTATTGATTTTCCATGACATTAACAAATTCTATTTTAAACAAAAAAGAATGTTTTCCATTCCCTGAAGAAAATGATCGAAAGTATCACCTCATCATTCGCAGGAAAAACACAAAATATGTATATAAGAAAATCATGACGATGGAAATTATTCGTGTCCCCTTTTTTATTTAACCCTAAATAATTTTTTTTTAATTTTTTTTTTTTTTAGCCTTCGTAGATTGTGGAAGTTGGTGAAAAAAATATATAAGACTCACACCCCAAACCCAAAATCTTATGAACACTAAACAGAATACTCTTCTGTGTGTGTGTTCGTATTCAATTCAATTTTCTTTTTGTTTTTCGTTCCCATTTTTTATTTTATTTTATATATTTTTCAAGCAAAAGAATATGACAATAATAGGGCTTATACCCCCGCACCCTCTCTAGCTGTATACATGATAAAAATATTCAACCCGGCCTGTTTTGATCATTAAGAACTAAAAAAATAAAAAAATTGAAAAGAGAATATCTGCTAAAAAAAAAATCACTCAAATATTTTTGAGTTGAAATTTTTGTATGGTTTTTTTTTTATTATTTAAGAACGAAGGAACACACTGGAAACCTAAACAATGACTTGGAAAAACAAAAAGAGAAAAAAATTAAAATAAATTTCCCATTTTTACTTTTGCGAAGAATAAATGAGAAAAAAAACTTTTAATTATGAAAACAATTTTTTGTTGTTGTTTTGAATTGAATTCAATTTATCTGAAGGGAAAGAAAAACGACGACGAGAGAAAAACTCTTGGATATATATAATATTAAGAAAAATTGCTACATAATTTTTTTTCTCGGAAATTTCTGTGTTTTTGAAATGAACAAATCAATCATATCTTCTGATTGCGACACAAAGAAAGAAAATGTCCTATATAAGGGAAAGGGGGGGGGGGGGAAGGGGTGTGTGCTAGGAAGACGATATGGGAATGAGGATAAAACATAGAATTTTAATTGGTGAGCGTGCGATAAATTTGACCAGCTTGACCCGGGAGTGGTCAAGGTCAAAATCGGCTTGTTTTGGAACAGAATAATTTTTAAAGATCTGTTTTTGTGACATTCGTGTTACTTTATATTTATTTCAAAATTTTGAATGCTGCTGCGAGTTTTTGCCATAATGAGGAAAAGGTTGTTAAACATATAAATTTGCCTGCATAATTCCTAACGTCTACAACATCGTTATCTACTATATAATTTAAAAGTGATCAGACTCTGGAAGCAATTTTGGACCGCATGCAAGATTGGACTGGTACAAAAGTACAGCTTCAACCTCTGGAGACTCCACATTTTATTTATTCGTAAATCGAAAGAATATTAACACAGTGGGCGGCAACATTATCTATATAATATCAATGCGACTGGACCTTGGAGAGTCGAAAATCACAATCATAAAATGCAGAATATAATCTGATATTTTGTATAATTTCCGAAATTCAATGACTATTCTTTACAATTTTCTTGGGAAAATCCTAGGAAGCTAACACCATAATGATATACATATATCCCAAGATGTTATTAGAGCCAAGCTATCTGATAAATATTTCAATTTTGGAAAAGTAGGGGATTAGGGGGTTAGGACAACAATGTTTGGTATGACCACAAGTAGGTCGATTATATGGTTTTTCCGAATTTTCTTGGGAAAATCCTAGGAAGCTAACCCCATAATGACAAATTGTAAAAAATGACATTGGGCTTAAGCTATCCGAAAAGTATTTCAATTTTGGAAAATGTAGTGGATTAGGGAGTTTAGGACAACCATGTTTAGTATGACCTCATGCATGTCGATTATACGATTTTTCCGAATTTTCTTGGGAAAATCCTAGGAAGCTAACACCATAATGACATATATTCCAAGATGTCATTAGGTCTAATCTATTTGATATGGTTATATGATTTTTCCGAACTTTCTTGGCAAAATTCTAGGAAGCTAACACCATAATGACATATACTCTAAGATGTTATTGGGTTTAAGGTATTCGAAAAATATTTCAATTCTGAAAAAGTAGTGGATTAGGGGGTTTAGGACAACCATGTTTGGTATGACCTCATTTAGTCGGTTATATGTTTTTTCAGAATTTTCTTGGGAAATTTCAAGAAATCTAACACAATAAAGACACATATTCCAAGATGTTATTAGATCCAAGCTATCTGATAAATATTTCAATTTTGGAAAAAGTAGGAGATTAGGTGGTTTAGGACAACCATGTTTTGTATTACCTGATGTATGTCGATTATATACCTAATGACATCTTGGATTAATGTAATTAAATGTCATTATGGTGTTAGCCTCCTAGAATTTTCCCAAGAAAGTTCGGGAAAATTATATAATCGACATACATGAGGTCATACAAAATATGGTTGTCCTAAACCGTCTAATGTCCTACTTTTTCCAAACTGAAATATTTTTCGGATAGCCGAGATTTAATGATATCTTGAGTACCACGCCAATATGACGTTGGCTTTCTAGGGATTTTTTAAGAAAATTTGAAAGTTTATTTATTCGGTATACATGAGTTAAAAATTCACATAATCGGGTAAATTATTAGGTTTGTCGGATTATCTGAATAAAATATAATATTCTCACTTACACATGTAAACATTTTTAGGATTTAGAACAAACTTCATCCGTCTATATAAAAGTGTGAATTTTGTTCTAAAAAAAATCCAATTTTAATTTTTTTAGGGCTGATTTAGGACAAAATCCACGTGAATAAATTTTAAAGTGATTCCTCATATATCGATTTTATTCAAACATCTAACTAATTGGGCAAAAAAAAATTATCGGCATTTCACCCAAAATTTTGGAAAAAAGTACTAAATTAATTTTTAATTCAAAACAAGTAAAATTTTAATTGAACGTTACGAGATGCGAATTATAAGCGCACAACGTAACAATTTTACAACAAAAATAGTATCAATGTCAGATTGAAATATATTTTTCTGGGAAATCTCTGGATAATGCATTGTTTTAGGTCGAGCGTGTAAAGAACTAAATTTGTGAGCTGCTACCGTTGGGGAACTTATATGAGACTGTTTGTGCTGAGATATCTTTGTGGGTTGGCAAACGTATACACATATATATATATATATATATATATATATATATATATATATATATATATATATATATATATATATATATATATATATATATATATATATATATATATATATATATATATATATATATATATATATATATATATATATATATATATATATATATATATATATATATATATATGTATATTCGTGTGAGGTAGCTGAGTAGCATAGATGATGAATTGCGACCAGATCGATTTCAGCAGTTGGTCTCAGCATAGTCTCCAAATATTTTAAACGGAATATTGATTAAAAGTCCAGCTACTCGACGGTTGAAGCTGATTTTTCACATTATTAGAAGTACGGGACTGTGCTAGCATTTGAAATTTTACCTCCATTATAATGGAGTGCCATTTGTTGTGTGGAAATTCGTCAAATTCGAATAAATCGAGATCAAGTTTGAGAAACACTGAGTTTCATCAACTTCACCCCTATTATCCTCGATGTACAAAACTAAAAATTAAAAGGAGTTCACATATTTGGATATAAAAATCCAGCCAATCAATTTAAATTAAGTGCACATGCATCTATTTCCCCTTACGCATACATGTATTTGTTTTTATTTAAGGGTTTAATTCTAATTGGATATTTTTTATTCCATGACCGGATAATATTTCGACTAAAGAGATACAACATGACGACATATAAATATAGCGGAAATATTATGTACTTGCATTGAAAGCTTTAAAATGAGCCATCTACCAGCGACTAGCACTATTTCACAAAATTTATTAATTTTTTTATTTTATTCAAATTTCGTTTACTAGCTAGCACTCCATAGATGGAGTTGTGAGTACGATTTTAACGATTTAAAACATTACTTACCCTCTTAAATCGAAACCAAAATTTCATTCATTTCTCATTTTCTTGTATTTTACAATTTGAGTATTTTATATTATTATATGAATGAAAAATTGAAAGAAAATTGGGTTAAATTCTCACACTTTCCTGATACAAAATACGATAATGTTTGACCAAGATAAATAAATAAAAAAAAATCTTTTACTATGTAGATAAGAACCTGGATACACACGTAGATACGTAAAATTACCGATCATCGAATTTATATTGAGAGCCTCAATTTCGTGTCTCCTAAATTTTACACAAAAGTAAAAGTTTTTGTAGCCCATATGACTTCATTTGGTTATGCCAACACGTATTGGAAATATTTTAATGTATATTTTGTGGTGAGCAATAAAAATTCAAACTCATTACGAATTTTAAAAATATATTTCGAAAAATTTTGAAAGTTTTCATATAATTTGTTAACTGTTTCTTTTTGAGGTTTGTAATTGGTTAGTTGTTGATTTTAATAACCAAAAATTACTTAAAATCGTTCGGAGCATTTATATTTAAATAACTCGTAAGGCTTTTTCTTTTAGAAAAAAATTCTCAATTTATGAGTAAAAGAGATTGCAGACTTTCGAATGAAAATTTGATAAGCATGGCTAGAAAAAACCACAGAGATGGGAAATTAGAAGACACACCCAGAATAATAGAATAGAATTATAAAAATTAAAACAGGATTCTTAAAATTGTATGCGGCAAGATTCTAACCGAAAATATGAAATACAACAACTATATAATCCAGCCACAACGAAAGATGAGTTCTACGATATCTATAGTCTACACGCATCGAAATGACATCAAAATTATCCGAGGATAATTCAAACCAAATATTAAAACTGATAATACTGAAATCGCATCAATATTCTGCACGAAAAGAGACCGGAGATAAACTCAACGATTATTGTGTCGCAAATCAGCTATTCAGGTGGCAGTTAGTTCCTACATAAAAACATACACAAATAAACTTGAACATTGCCAGATATTAGAACCAAGAACCAAATCGATCATGCTTAACCTTCATTATAAAATGTCAGTAGAGCAATGAGAGCAGAAGATGGTCCGCACCAACGGGCAATACCAATAATCAAAGTCAAATTAGTCGCTATGAAACACACAAAAACTATTTTGATTATATTCACCATCGATATAGGTTGAGAAAGAATGGAAGAAGGACAGAAAACCATGGGAGTAAAGTTGATCCATGAAAGAAAATTTAGGAACACCGTCAACTTAAGCGGCAATTGGTGCATTAACCACAAGCTAAATATATACGCTCAAAATAAGTAAATTGTGAAATGCCTCCGTCCATGTCAATAAATACTCCTTTACGGATGTGATACATCGAAACACACCACGTTTACCATCAGATTTGATGTATAGGAAATGCTTAATTAAATATTTCTGACCAAACACAAACATAAATTAAAAACTCTGCGGCAAACGAGGTAAACAGACATTAAGACAGAAGTTAGAATGCGCAAATGGAAATGGATCAATTAGAGTATGGAATCCGTAAGGTTTAAACAAAGTAAAGGAAGACCCCCAATGACCTAGACGAGAACGGTGTTAATGGACGCGAAAAAGCGGTTATAACTATGAAAGATGTGAAATTACGAGCAGCTTTTCTAAACAGTTTGTTTAGATTTTCAAAAATAATTTGCTAGTTGATTATAATTGGTCGCCATCAGCTATGGTGCATAGTAAGTTAATGTCATATTTTCGGATTGATTGATTTCATTTTCAGACAGTCGAATGCACAGCCCATAAATAAAAGGTTGATGAATTCATCTTTTAATTTTCCAATCTTAATTTGATAGCCAAAGATATCATTCGAACAGGTTTATTTTTTTTAAAGGATTGATATTCATTATAAATTTTTGAATCCCTTTCCAAATAACTGTTGGTCAGCACAAAAAGGGTCTTTATGACTTTGGCGTTCGAAAATAATTGTGTTTCCTTCGAAATAAATTCAAACAGGTTCCTAAATATTAAGGATAATCCATAATAAAATGTTTTATCTCACACATTTCTTTTATATTAAGAAATCTTGTTTTTCAAGGAAATTCCACGATGGGAAAATTTCGAGCAGAGAGATGATTTTAAATTATATTTGCACTAAGGACATTTTTTGGGTTTGACAGATTTAGTTGCAACTAGGGGTTGTAATATCAATAATAGATTAACAATCTTTTATTACAGCGGGCCAGAACAGGAATTTTAGGATTTCATCCGGGCCGCAAAGTCAAATACAAAAAAGCTTAAGTTCTCCCGAGTCGGTATAGATCTTAAAGCTTAAACGTTCTGAATTCTATACTCGGGACGAGTCATCAAATTTTGCAATATTTTTATATTCTTCTTAAAAGTCTCGCGCATTGTGGAGATAGTAAAGAAAGTAAGTTATTTTTGTTTTCCAACTGAAGAGGGAACATAAACAAATTTAAAGTTCAGCTTTGGTGAAGATGAATTGTTAATTCATCTTCACCAAAGCTGAACTTTAAATTTGTTTATTTTCCCTCTTCAGTTGGAGAACAAAAATAATTGATTTACAAAAAAAAAATATTTAAAGTAATACTAGCTAGCCGCCGTACTTAAATAACTAGAGCCTAGAGGCGTTACAATAGTATTAGCAACTTTTATTTGTTTTGGTTAACTCACAATTAATTAAAGATAATTTCGCAACATTTTCGTATACTTCAAGAATAATAATTCAAGAAAATAAATAAAAGGTGGTCTAGTTTGTCTTTTAATTTTTCAACCTTATTATGATAACCAAAGACATCATTCGAACAGGTTTTTTTAAAATTACAAATCTTTTGATCCCTTTCCAAATAACTATTGGTCAGCACAAAACGGGTGTTTATGATTTTAGCAATCGAAAATGTGTTTCCTTCAAAATAAATTCAAACAGGTTTCTAAATATTAAAAATAACCCAAAGTAAAAAAAAATTTTCTCACTCATTTCGTTTATATTAAGAAATCTTGTTTTTCAATAAAATTTCATGATGAGAATTTTTCGAGTATAGGAACGAGATTTTAAAAGGAATTTGAATTAAGAAGGAATTAAATCATACCGCAATCACAAATTAACCAATTGGGGTATATTCTCTCTCGAGCTAGTTTGTTTACTTACGCCACCGAGAGTTACTAAGGCAATTACGAAAACTCGTGTCCTCTTATTATTATTTAAGGCAATTACGAAAACTCGTGTCCTCTTATCACTAATCAAAACCTTTCTGGAAGTCAGACCTTACAAAATTAAAGAAATCTAGTAAGAAACTGAAGAACAAAGCAAAAAAGTCTAAGCGACAGATTGATTGCGTTAACTTCTTCATGGTACAAAAGGAATATAAAAGAAGTTTAAGAGCCGCTCAAGGAGCCTCATGGTTGAACTTCTGCGAGGAAACCAACAGCTTATCTGCAGCCGCTGAAGTCAATAAAGCTTTGGCTAAGAACAGTGTGTGTAAACTTGATTATCTTCATCTACCGGATGGACTTTCTGTTCTTTTTCCTTACCGAAAGCTGGTAAGTCCCATTATATTTACAAACCCTAAGTCATTCTCGCCTATTTAGGCTGCTCTAAATTTTCCTTAAAGCTCTGGAAAGAATCGTCGATAAATTCATTAGATATTGCGGGAGCTTTCGATAGCACTGCGTACGCTACGATATTTTGCATATTGCGGGAGCTTTCGATCGCACTTCATTTGCTACAATCACTACTGCCTGTACCAATTTTGGTATTGATCGCATTATCTTAAAGATTGAATCCATGCTCAAGTCTCGCTCTGTGGATGTGGAGCTGGATGGGGTGTTAGTTTCTATTAAAATTACCAAAGGCTGTCCTCAGGTAGGTGTGCTCTCACCTCTGCTGTGGCTTTTAGTCATTGACGAGTTACTTGTAAAGCTGCAGCAATCTGGCAACATTGCACAGAATTACGCAAATGCTCTTGTTTAAATAGTTTCAGTATCTTATCCAACCTAACTCAGCATGCCTTAACTATTGTGGAGGTATGGGTGTCAAAAAGGGTCTGCACGTCAATCCTTCTAAAACTGATTTAATTTTATTTACAAAGAGGAGGAATACTCTTGAACTATATGTTCCCTTTCTCTCTTTTTTGAAGAACGTGCACCAAATGTAACTACGTCAAGCACCTTGGTGTTGTCTTGGATAGTATAAACTTTCCTGGAAGAATCACCTGGACTACAAGCTTCAAAAAGCAACTGCCATATTTTGGCAATGTAGAAGGGCTTTTGGCAAATCCTGAGGTTTAAGCACTAGGATGCTTTCTTTCATTTATAAATCATACGGTAGTATGCTTCCATTGTGTGGTGGCCAGTGTTTAACCTAAAGGCTTGTTTAGCCAAGCTTAATGTTCTACAAAATCTTGCTTGTAGAGCCATAACTGGAGCTATGCGTTGAAGTCCACTTTTTGCTATGGAATCCGTTCTTACATTGCCTCTGTTACGCACCTTTATTTTAGGCACAGCCTGTTCTGCAGCGTATCGCCTGAGGTACATTGGAATATGGAATATTTTCGGTTATATCGTAGGACATAGACAAATTTTTAAAAATTATTCTTCATGTTTACTAGAAATCGATATGGTTAATGACAGACTACTGCCAGAATTCCATTTTTCAAATTTTTTCTGGGTGGCTTACTCTTCGAGTGTTCACAGGATTTTTTCAACAAATTAGATGAGTCCTTAGTATTTTTTTCTCATGGCTCGCGTTCTGACCGCAGTGCAGGTCTTGGAATCTACTGTCCTTTGACTGTTCCGAGACTTTTCGTTAGTATTGTGTTTCAGTGTTTTGAGGCTTTGAATTTTGCTGTTACAAACCAAATTATTTTACTGTGTACAGATAGTAAAGCTTTAAGAAATCCCTTGATTGTTTCCAAACTCGTCAAGGAATTCAAACATTTCATGAACCTTCTTTTTTCTAACAATAAAGTTACGGTCGCATGTGGGTACCGGCTCCTTGTGACATCGTAGCCAATCAGATCGCGGATTGTTTAGAAAAGCCCGTTCCCAATTAACTTTAATTGGTCCTAAACCAGCGGTTCCTTTATATTTGAACTACGGTAAGAAAGCTATAGAGGATTACGCTTTGAAAGAAATAAGATTTCAGTGGGTTGAGACTCTTAGCTGTCGTAAGGCGAAGTATTTCATTAAGGAGCCCAATTTGAGGCCAACGAAGTTTGCTTAATCTTTAAAAAAGGAACAAGCTTAATTTTTGCAACTAAATCAGCAATTCTCAATGTTCATATGATCGTGGATCATATGAAATTGATTTAGAATAATTTATCGAATTTAAGAAGAATTAATAGAGTTTTGTAGAACAATTCGCGAATTTTAAATACATTTTGGGAATTATAAAATTAAAAAAACTAGGTAATAGTTAAAGACAAATTCTCAATATTTTATTACTTCAAAAATAAGAATTCAGGGCGATTTTTCAAGATATTACACATAAATTTAAAACTCATTTTTGAACTAAAGAGTTTGAAGTTTTTATCAAATGGGTCAGCCCTTAGGAGGAACTGATGAAATATGTGAGGAAAGCATAGTTGATATAGGTGTCAAAATCAGTAATTGAATGCATAAAATTGTGATCTGGTCCGCAGAGTACTAATAATTGGATAGCGCTGAATTTAATCATGATTAATATTTTGTTAATTTTAGAGTTTTTGAGAATATTTGTAGATTGTATTGGATATGAGAGCTACAGAGCCTTAGCTTTTGAGAGCCCCTCAAATTTATCGATTTTATCGAAGTTTTATAATATTAACGTTATTTATGACTCGGTAATCAAACATTCATCGTATACTTTTGAATTCGCTACCTTTTTAAGCTATAAAAGAAGTCGCGATAATGATGTTCTGTTATACGTCTATATATATACGCTTCACAGAAAATGTATAAAATACAAGTACCTCCGCATTAAATTTTCATTATATACACTGAAAATTAATTACATTATACACCTCCGATTTGCCCCATACTGCCAATTCGATCTTGAAAGTTTTGAAAATAATGCTTTCGAACGAATTCAAAACTCCACACCGCCTCGAGTTTTCCTTTTATGCATATTCTCATAAATTAAATTATTTAAATTTAAAGAAAACTGGGAACAACTCTAAGGAATTTTTTTTGTATATTATGCTGTGTGTATATGTGTGTGTGTTTTATCTCAACGATATTTTATATATATATATTTTTTTGTGCTCGTAGAAAAAATAAAATCTCGAAACCTTTTTTTTGTTACAAAAAACATTAAAGAAACTTGAGAATAAGGCGTTTCCCTTAAAAAAAATAATTAGAAAAAAAAATAGATGGAAAATAAAAAAACTACTTTGGGAAAAGGAACTAAAAAGGCGTGGTTTTTCCTTTAGTAGTTGCGAGCTAAATATCAACATTTTTTCCCGTCTTTACTCCTGTATATATACATATGTATATATACTATATATACATAGAGCTAGTTTTAACAACGAATGGCGGTTTTTTATTTGGAGGATGCTATTTTGGATTTGTGTTATACGTTGAAAAATCGAATTATATAAAACTTTAAGAAAATATATTTAAGACTGTATCATATTTAAGAATATTGCTTAAGTATGAGGTGGCACTTGCCAGCGCAAATCAATATACACGAGTAGTAGAGAAGCCCTTTTTTTACAAAGTTCCACTACAATTCAAATTTTGGGACACAAATAAAAATTAAGTAAAGTTTAATTAAAATAAAATAAAAATCCAATCCTCTCAACTAAGTCTTAATCCTTATATCGTTATATGTTTATCGTTAAATGATTATGCAGAAGCAGAAAAAAATGAAATCCGGTGAAAGTGGTGGATATACCCGCGTATACAATATATATATATATATATATATATATATATATATATATATATATATATATATATATATATATATATATATATATATATATGTATATATATATATATAAATATATATATATATATATATATATATATATATATATATATATATATATATGTATTGTATATACAATACGCTAACTATATTTTAAAGGCGCGCGATTCTTTTTTATCGCATATTTGCTTTACCTTATATCAACAAGAAAATATAATAATGAATAAGGGAAAATGGCTGGAAAATACGCTTCCATTTTTGTGTAGAAAACATTAAAATAAGATGAAAATATGGAGGGCGGAATTTTTTGTTCCTTCAAATATAAATTTTATTTTAATAAATTTCCTTTCTTAAACAAAATGGGTAAATAAGGTATATAAGATTAAGAATATAAGATGTAAATATATATTTCAAATATGTCTAAAATCATATAACTTCATCCTAATGTTTTAGAACAATAATAACTGTTTGATCTGTCAATCATCATACATTGATGAAAAATTATTAGAAAATACTTTCTTATTTTCATCCGAAATAGACAATGGAACAACAATTTCCGTATAAAAACTTTTTTGCGTATAGGTCAACCAATGGCACAGAAGACTGAATTGGGAAAAATTGTGTTCGGAAAGAACAAGAGCTGCATCTCCCAGAAACATAAAATACAATCAAAAACGTGAACAGCAGTTTCCGAATACGTGCAAGAGACAACGAGATGGAATGTACCAAGTTGCGTTACCACTTAAAGAAGACAACTTCACATTAGGTAAATCAAAGAGCAAAGCTGCAGCACGACTAATTCAAGTGGAAAGGAAATTAAACAAAAATCTAGGAATGAAGAATGAATATACCAACTTCATTGAAGAATACATCTTGTTAGGTAATATGGAACTAATAAACAGTCAGGATAATGCAGACAGAGGTTATTTTGTAGCACACCATGTAGTGATGAAACCAGACAGTTCAACAACCAAGTAAATAGTGGTTTTTGACGCTTCTGCAAAACCTTCAAATGGAGTCTCACTGGCCCGACAATACTACAAGAGCTATTAGAGATCCTGAGATGGAGAAAACATAATGAGGGCGAGAATGCACCCCAGAGATCAAATCCACCAATTAATACTATAGAGAGACCAACAAGGCCTAATCAGTACTTAGAAGATGAAAACGGTGACATATGGATCAGCAGCAGCAGGTACATATTTGGCCACTAGAGTTCTTTATCAATTAGCACAAGATAACGGTGAACAATTTCCAGCAGCAAAAAAAGCTCTCACTGAAGATTTATATATTGATAATGTATTATCAGGTGAGAATACGATACAACAAGCGGTATAAATGCAGCCACAAGTAACAATGCTAGCAAAGCAGGGCGGTTTTAACCTAAGAAATATTCAAAACCATACAAAAGGAACATATGAACGAATGCAGCCATACGATAGAAATTGGCGAAACAATTAAAACCTAAGGTATCATTTGGAATCCTATAGAGAGGACATATTTCAATTTAAAATCAGAGCATTGGATACTAAAGAACCTGTTACGTTACCAAGAGGAAAGTGTTATCTGAAACATCCAAATTGTTTGATTCAATGGGATAGTTAGCCCCCGTTATCGTAAGCAAAGATTACCATGCAGCAGCTATGGACATTAGGTTTAGACTGGGATTCACAATTACCTAATAACCTAAAAACAAAATGAACCTCATATGTTAACCAATTACAAATGTTAGAGGAAACAAACTACATCATGAACTGCACGGTTTCTGTGACGCATCGGAAGATGCATATGCAGCTGTAGTTTATTACAAATCCAACTGTAAGGCCAATGTTAGCAAGGTGACCATAGTGATTGCAAAAACAAACGTCGCACCATTAAAGGCAAAATTAATAATTCCTAGATTAGAGATGTTGTCCGCTGTGTTGTTAGCAAAATCCCCACTACAACCACAGATTGAAGAAGCCACCCAAGAGATGATCGAAATAAGTCTAATAGTTCAAACGGACTGTTTTTAAAAAAAAGGAGGCAACCCGTAATGGTGTAACGAAGTTTAATTAAAACTGAGCAATGCACACGCTTGAAAGTGACTACATTCCAATGCAACCCAAATTATCTTACAATAGAGGACCGCATAAACAATTGAAAATAACATTTTTCTTTTACTAATAATTATTTAAATTCATCAACCAATTAATTCTACCATCACACAATTATCGGCCTTATTCGATTAGCATGGCGAACCGAAGTTATGCCTGATGAATGGAAAGTGGCCGCGATATGCCCCATATTCAAGAAGGGAGACCGCTTGAAGTGTGAGAACTATCGTGGTATAGCTCTAATTTGCATAGTATACAAGTTACTGTTCTACATTATTTTGGATAGAATCACACCTCTAGCGGAGGGTTTGGTTGGTGCCTATCAACGAGGATTTCGTCCGAATCGATCAGTCCCTGACCAGGTCTTGTCGTTGCGGATGATTCTATTTAAAAATTACGAGACATCTATCTCCGTACATCAGGTGCTCCTGGATTTCCGGCAGGCCTATGACTCGATCAGTCGAGAGAGTTTGTGGCCTGCTCTGGAATATCAATGGAATAGGAATGTCAATACATGTTATCTGGTCACAGGGTCAATGGCACACCAGGTTTTAGTAGTGACCACTACACGTTTGAGGGAGTCAGGAGGTTCATATATTTGGACTCTCTTATCACTCACGATAACAGTGTGGGTGGGGATATTAAAGCGCGGCTAGCGGCTGGTAGTTGTGCTTTGTATCCTCCAAGGCCACTGCTAAAATCTAAATACCTATCAAGTGCCGTGAAGCTGAAGCTTGACAAAGCGTTGATCAGACTCGTTGCTATGTATGGATGTCAAAGTTGGGGGCTGACGGATGAGTACGAAAGATGTCACCTTACATTTGAGACGAGAATGACTTGGTTTCTTCAGATTATCTCAGGACCATGCTCAGGATCGAAACCGTTGGAGCCAAATTGTTCATACAGTAAGAGGCCAGTAATGGTGTATTTGAAAACTGTTATTATTATACATAAATACCAATCCAACTGGATTCAATTGCAAATAGACGAAATTTTTGTTTTGTTTTAAATTGTCTTATGAATACATCAAGGATTTCCAATAATAGCTGCATGATTTATTTTTTAAATAAATCAGAAAATAATTTCATTACATCAACATAAAATTTTAATTACTACATAGATTATAAATGGAACAGGACTCTTGTGGGAAGATTCCCATTTACTGATAAACTGTTGCATCACATTTTTGGCATAATTAAGGTTCGAGATAAATTGTGCAACTCTCTGGAACGCTCTATATGTTTTAATTTTTTATTCTAATTCAAATGAATTCATGATTGCTCAATCAATATTAAAAATGAATTTATCATATTTAATTTTTATTAAATTAATAAAAAAATTCGAAATCTGATACAATACGAGTACAAAATTATTTGTGTATGGTAAAATGTAATTGCTAGGAAAATAATAATCAATTTTGAGAAAACAAATATTTATTGTGTTAGATATAAATCGTATTTTTTGTTTCTATAATTAGCAAAACCGAAAATTAAATTATGACTGTTTCAAAATCATTGCACAAGAAATATTGAAACGAAATTTAAAATGTTGCCACATACATGTGTGGCATAAACAATTTTCTGGTTAGGAATTTCATCATAATTAAACTGGGGGCGACCTACAGGCCATATTCCGGAACTTTGTCCAAAAACCATTTAAGATCCAATTTATACCATTTAACATTTCAAATTAAATTATAATCGCTTAAGAAATGGCATGTAGTTCAAAAATATACTGTTCCGAACTTTATCATGTTTTGAAATATATCGTTTCGTATCCAATGATGTTTTGACATATTTTATTTTGAAAATCTAGTTTTGTAGTATTGTGGCACCGAATTAAAAAAATGGTTGTTTTCTGACTTCAAATCCGGGTTTTTATATTAAATTTATAAAGCAGCCAATATGCACTACAACAGCCTTACTCTTTTTGTTCCACTGTCACACGAAAATCGAGATCTTTTCTCTATATTTAACAGGACACGAAATAATAATGTAAGATGAATTTTTGAGCTTAAAAGCTCTGAGAATTATAAGTTATACTTGACTCCGTTCGCCAAAGTAAAATAATTTGGAAAAGCTTGTAACCTTAAAGGCTCTCCATATAATTTGTATAGCCTATTCAAGGGCTACAATTGAATTTTAGAAATGGTTGTGCGGACAGTGGATCTCCCGATCCAAATGTCACAGCTTTAACCACAGTGCTACTTTCTCGAAATAATTCTAGTGATACAACTTTCTCTAAATTGGTGAATTTCAAATGTTGGAAAAATTGGATAAAAATTCGAAAATTCAAACCAACGTTTACTAGCATTAATACTCAAATTGTAAACATTTAACAAAATATTTTTTTTTTAACTTGTTATCTACAAATCGCCAAGAAATCAAGCACGCCTGAATCATAAGCATGTATACGTATGGTACATCTTGGATTGATTGAATCAATTAAATTAAAAAAATTATCATATTCGAAATTGAATTTGAAATTCTAGATTTTATTAAATTTTATTCGAACTATGGAAACAAAACCTTTTTTATTTAATTTCAGTCATAAACGTTTTTCACCTCTCTAACAAAATTGTCTCTGTGTTACCGAGCAAATAGCGCAGTGGTTAAAGCTGCGACGTTTGGATCGGGAGGTACCGGGTTCGAATCCCAACAGAGGCGGGGGATGCAAAAGGGATTTTTCATCTCCCGATTACGATCGGTGATTAAATTGAAAACATCTATGACCCTCTGTTGGAATGTAGAACTCATGGGCCGACCCATCTTCCATGTCACTGTACAGGGTGACATGGAGCTATGCAATGCGCAGGTGGTATACTGTACTTGTGTGAATGGGATGAATGAATGGATTGAATGAATGTTGTGTGAATGTAAGGTAAGGCTATGGACCGTAAAAGTGTCTATGCCAAGTCCTTTTTAAAAAAAAAAAAAAAAAAAAAAAAAAAATTGTCAAGGGATTGGGTTTGGCATATACCAACCTTGAAAAAAATGTCTTTGAGAAAACCAAATCCAAATTTTTAATTATAAAATTTAACTAAAATTCACTCAATTTTTAATCATATACGAGAAATATTTAAACCATAAAATTGTCATAAAACTTGAAGTATCCGTCAAAATCTGAGAAATAATCTAAAATTTAATACATTTTACAAAATATAGTATCTGCTTAATATTGTAAATTAATTAGTTTTAAATAAAACTTTAAAATTTGAAAAATGTCAAAAAATTTGATTTTTAACTTTCAATAATTTGTAAATTTTGAATATTACAAAAATTATTCAGCCCTAAAGTGGCAATGTTCATGAGCGTTTAATATTCAAATTTTCAAAATTCAACATAAAATATGAAAATAAGTTTCGAAATTTTTCGAATTTTAAAATATAAAATATTTAAAAATTGTTGGGTACTTATTAAAATTCAGAATTGTAAGCGTGAAATTTTCATATCGTAAGTAACAGACATAAATGCTCGTTTCGTATACAAATATATAAAAATATTTAAAACTGGATTAGATTTTGGATAGGTACGAGATCGTATACAGTTTTTCGTGTATAGTCATAATTTATAAAATTTCGAATGGTATATTTAATGTTTTACGCCAATGTAGATAACGTGGACAACGTAGATAATGTAGATAATTACTACAGTGATTCTGTGGATTAGTTTTAAACTACGGTGACCAAATTTCTTTTTAGGACCAATACGATACGGTTGGTGACAATTTTATAGAATTTCTTGAATGCTTTTCAATTTACATCTATTTTTTTCTTATAGAAAACAGTATATTTATACTGCCTTAAAAAAAGAACTTAGTTTAGAATAGTTTTGAATATATTATATTTTCATAATTAATCTCTAAAAATTTAGAATTTCCATATAATCTGAATGTTCACAAAATTAGTTGTATCTGTTAAAATTAACAGGAATGTGATAAATGTGTTAAAATCGGCTGTAATTGTGAATAATTATTAAAGATGGAATTAAATAATCGAAAGCTAACTGTGCACAAGTTTTTTGAAAATCCTTTGGTGTCCGGTGTCAATTGCAAAACAATTAAATTTGCCCAAAGGAACGATATTAAGGGGATGACTATAACTTTGCCATAAAATTGAGTACTTCCCGTTCCATGGTAAGTTGAAAAACCAAATTAGAAAAAACCTTATTAAAAAACCAAATCGATTATAACAAATTCTAGTGAATGTGTTTTAATGGAAGATGAAACGTACGTGAAATTGGATTTGAAAGAGGCTAGCAGGTCAAAAATTGCATCTGGCCAAAAATAGTTAAAATGCCTTCGCTAAATATAAACAATTCAACTTACATACATTTGGAAAAAGAGTTATGATGGGAAGCAATTTGCAGTTGTCGAGCCAGGTCTTTGCTTTGTCACATAGTAACGTTGAATGTGTACATAAAAGAACGACTATAAAGATGACTTTTACTTCTAATTCG
Source organism: Tipula unca (assembly GCA_951394425.1). Classification (NCBI taxonomy): domain Eukaryota; kingdom Metazoa; phylum Arthropoda; class Insecta; order Diptera; family Tipulidae; genus Tipula; species Tipula unca. The sequence continues at coordinate 15,972,850 of OX596383.1, read as the reverse complement.
TAAAAGAATGACTATAAAGATGGCTTTTACTTCTACTATCGTTATATTGTGGCAATTAATTGGTAAATTATTATCAAATTCGACATGTTGGATGGCAACTGGGACGGAACAAGGCAATTTCTTGACGGGATAAGCCTATTTCTTGTTATAAAAATATTTTTGGGCAAACTATGGCAAACTGGAGTGAAACAATCCTATTCATTGACCAATTATGATGAAACTCGACATGTTGGACCAGGTTATAGCATTTTTAAATATTTTTTGAATGCAACTCTTAAATATTGTGAACTATTCCTCGACCGATTATGACGAAACTTGGTCTGTTCGATAAAAATAGTTAAAATCCTATTTTTATCGAACAGACCAAGTTTCGTCACTATGATGATTATTGAGATTATTCGTTAACCGATTATGATGTAATTTGGTTGAAATCAAAATTCTAACAGATAAGTTTTGAAATATGACTTCACTGATTAAGATTAGAAAAAAATTTACCCTGATTAAACTAGTTTACAATACCCAAAAGTACGTAATAAATTGATACGAGACTAATCAAATAATTGTTATCTCAAAGTATCTAGGCCGACCGGTTGTCGAAAATATTTCAAAAATATTTGGCAATAGTGAAAAGAGTGGCAGATGCGATAATTAACTAAATTGCTTTTTTACGTGTCGACAGACAGACTAAAGATGGTTGTTGAGCGCAATAGTTTTGAATCAGGTCTTGAAATTCGTTGATTTATTTTATAAATGATGATTTATTTAAGGCCAAACTGGAAGATTTAGAAAATAATCATATTGATAGTGTTTTTGACTGATAACTTTTATATGCTAATAAGTATACCACCACACCACAAGGTATATATACATAGACTTATAGATAAGAATCCTTCGTATATTTTGTTATATGTACCCGCCATATATTCATCCCCTATATAAATATATATATATATATATATATATATATATATATATATATATATATATATATATATATATATATATATATATATATATATAATAATAATAATAATAAACAGTGTTAAAGGCCATTACTGGCCCCTTACTGAATCAACAATCTGGCTCCAACGGTTTCGATCCTGAGCTTGGTCTTCATACTGTCTCTGTCTTAGACAATCTGAAGAGGCCAAGTCGTTCTCTACATCGTGGAGCCATCGTCGCCTGCAACGACCTCTGCGCCTACCATATGGTGGCTCTCCTTTCAGAGATCGCTGCACAATTCGTTCCGGATCAGCACGCAGAACGTGACCGAGCCAGCGTACTCGCTGAGATCTAACTTCATGTACAATATCGGGGATCTTCATCAGATCTCTGATCTCGAAATTGTACAGAGCTCGGTATGTACCATCTATTTCGCGTTTAGGGCCGTAAATCACACGCATGATTCTTCTCTCAAATGTAAGTATATATATATATATATATAAATATATATATATATATATATATATATATATATATATATATATATATATATATATATATATATATATATATATATATGTATATGTGTATATATATATATATATATATATATATATATATATATATATATATATATATATATATATATGTATATATATATATATATATAAATATATATATATATATAAATATATATATATATACCTATATAATATATTCTTCATCAGCAAAAATTTATAACACTGAATATTCCACCATTTTACTAAAATAAATACTATATATATGTACATATTGAATTTTCCATTATTTTCTTATTTAACGGTTGTTTAATACTTCTACATATAAGTAAAAAGTATTATATAAGATGTTCACTAAGTTTTTTTGTTAACAGACATGTCTTCTCTAAACCCCCCCCTAAAGCGATATCACATTTTCTATCCATTACAAGCCTGATATCACCCATTTAGAATCCTTACATAATTTATCTGCGTACATATATAATTCGAGAAAACGGAAAAAATTAAATTAAATTTATAAAAACATATAGAAAGAAAAATCAGCCTGTTGATGGGAAAACTTCGCCTATTTTATACTCCCTAACTTAATTTTTCTTTTTATTTTGCTTTCCAAATATATTCAATTTCCGTATACACATACATATATATATATATATATATATATATATATATATATATATATATATATATATATATATATATATATATATATATATATATATATATATATATATATATATATATATATATATATATATATATATATATATATATATATATATATATATATATATATATATATATATATATATATATATATATATATATATATATATATATATATATATATATATATATATATATATATATATATATATATATATATATATATATATATATATATATATATATACGAGTATAAATATTCATTTATCGTCATCACTTTTCTTTAAGACAAAAGAACACAGTAGAAAAAAAATTTCTTTAGCTTATTTCAAAAAATAAAAAATTTAACAACAACAACAGTTTTATCCTCTTTATTTTATTTTTTTTGTTTACATTTTCTCAAATTTTAATGGTAGAAATTTTCCTCTTCTATATATATAGATGATGAATATACAAATTTTTTGCTGTGTTTTCCTTTCAAAAAGGATGATAAAAGAAAATTATTTTATTTTGCTTTTTTTTTTCTCGTCATAAGAAAACTGGTAAAAATTGATTAGAAGACGATGGAAAATTTTTATGAGAATCTAAATAAGGGTGGTTTCATTTTTAGAAATAAATTAAAATTGCGGAAATATGTTAAAATTTTGTACTTTCAAAAAGTTTGATACCTTGGTGGGTGGTTTTTTGTTGCTATTATATACGTACATATAATATACAGGGGGAAAATAAAAATGTAATTTTCATTTGCGATCTACACATATACATTATACATATATAATATATATTTACCTACATTGAATTTATTTTCACCTAGAAAACGTTAATTAAATTATGTGACTGTCAATCTCGCACACCATATTTTACTTGGGGCTTCTAAATATTCGTCGAATATTGGTTTTAGCAGTTACAATAAGCAACAGAAACTCAAGAAACATAGTTAAACTATACCATTTTCATTCAAACTATATATACGAATTCAACCATAGCTAACGGAATCTAACCAAAATACGTTGCTGCCTCTAATGTACAATGTACATCAACATGTTACGCATTTGAAAATTCCAACACTTAATTTTTATAATTTTCCTTAAATTTTTAAGGATTATTAAATTAAAGTGCGAGTTACTAATATTGTATATTGTAATAAAATCTAAGCAATTTTAGCAAATTAAGTTAAATTGCCTTACATTTGAGATTTTTCCCCAAACTCCTTGGACTTTTCATTATTCCATTTATTATTACTTCACTTATTTTTATACCGATATTTTGGTTTATAGCACATTGACCTTACCATACCTTACTGACGTTAGCAGAAAAATTTCAACAGAAAAACATTTGCTTTACCGACATAGTTTAATATGTTTATTGACATCTTTTTATAAAAGAAGAACATTTGTTTTCACGCTTTATCACAGATTTTACAAATATTTGAGTTTTTTAGTACAAAAACACTTTCTTATAATGTGATATATTTTATTTTTGTATATTACTAGTTTCGAGCTTTATCTGCTCATCATCAGATGTTGTTTAAAACTCTAAGTTTTAAACAACATCTGATGATGAGCAGATAAAGCTCGAAACTAGTAATATACAAAAATAAAATATATCACATTATAAGAAAGTGTTTTTGTACTAAAAAACTCAAATATTTATAGTTTAATAGTGTAACTTGAAAATTAATTGTAATTTTAAATTAAAACTATTTTTGTAAGATGTATAATTATTATAAGTGCCAATTTTCAACACAATTTCGCGTTTTTTCTGAAAAAAAAAAATAGGATTAAAATGTGGAAAATCTTAATATTCAGAAAAAGTGCGATTTTTCCACAAATTTCGGGTTTTTTCTGAAAAAATAGGATTAAAATGAGATAAATCTTGTTAAAAACGACCTAATATTCAGGAAAAGTACCATTTTCCCACATAGTTTCGGGGTTTTCTTGAAAAAATGAGGAAAATATCGTTAAAAAAATACCATTTTTCCACAAAATTCCGGGATTTTTCTGATAAAAATAGGATAAAATGAGGAAAATCTATACACATAATTTCGGGTTTCTCCGAAAAAATTGGATAAAATCGAGGAAAATCTTGTTAAAAACGAGCTAATATTCAGGAAAATTGCCATTCGGATTTTTCCTGGAAAAAAAGGATTAAAATGAGGAAGTTCTTGTTAAAAATAAAAACAACTTGAACTTGGGATTTGGATTAACTCCCAAATTTTTAAGTATGCGGGCCATTCCATACGAATAAAAGATGGATGAGGAATTTAATTATTTTTAACCTGATCCCACATAAAATATTACTTGATACAAAGCACAGAAGTTCTCTATTAGGATAGTAACCCAAACTAATAGCCAGATAACACGACAAATTAAAAATGCCAGCTACCCGAATTTTTGAATATGGGCCATTTCATATGAATAAAAGATGAGTGGGGATTTTAATTAATTTCAACCTGATCCCACATAATTTACCAAATTTGCGGCATGAAAATTTCTCCAGATGTACATCACTGAGCATCACTTTTTTTTTTTTTTTTTTTTTAAAAAAGGTATTGGCATAGACACTCTTTTGGTCCATAGCCTTACCTTACATTCACACAACATTCATTCAAACCATTCATTCATCCCATTCACACAAGTACAGTATACCATCTGCGCATGGCATAGCTCCATGTCACCCTGTACAGTGACATAAAAGATGGGTCGGCCCATGAGTTCTACATTCCAACAGAGGGTCATAGATGTTTTCAATTTAATCACCGATCGTAATCGGGAGATGAAAAATCCCTTTTGCATCCCGCCTCTGTTGGCATCACTTAATCTTATTTGATTTCCAGCTTACCCGAAAAATTAGAAATCGGTGGAATGTGTAATTCTAAAAATTAATTTGAATAACACCATAAAATCACAAAAATGTTTTAATGAAAAAAATAATTTTAGTTTCTTAAGTAATTGCAATTTCAAACAAATAAATATGCATTATGTCGAAAATGTATATTTTTTCCTGCTGGAAAATTTCTACTGAACCATAATATAGGTCGATAATGCAGAATTTTCCTCCGGAAATTTTTCTGCTAACTTCAGTAGTATCATTACCATTTCTGACAACTACAAACTGTAAGAAATAAAAACCATAATAAGGAAATAATCCAACTCAATCAAAAGAAAATGTTTATTTGATTATAACTTATATTTTATTTATAAACGAACTTTATAAAAATATCAATAAAAAATTAATTATTCTTAATTTTAGTAATCAGTTCATCTAAACTTACTCTATCTTTGATCCAAACAGGTCGCCCACCTATTTGCACTATCACAAACAGTAAACCAAATTTTGTGTATGATTTGTAGATTATCTTCTCGTTTAGCTGATAATTTTTTGCAATTTGTAATAACTGAGCCGTTTGCTTAGTAAGGCCATCATTAAAATGAATGCGAGCATTCGAATTCATGCCAATATGGGACAAATTTAAATCGCCCAATTTTTTATAATTATTAAAAAGCATCGATTTTAAACGTTTATTAGAAAATTGCACAATAATTGACATTTTTGATACACCCGTTCCAGTGTCATACGTTTTAGCCAAAAATGCATTTGATATACCAATCGATACATCAATTTTAAGTGCCGCACCAATTTTATAAATCACACCCATTGGATTTAGCAACGGATCGTATGGTATACCAGAAATAATTAAATCCGCAGCACGATTTTGAATTTCGGCATCAGTAATAAGATCATTTAAATACGATGTGTAATCCTTTAAGGCACTCAATTCATTTTTGATGTCCAATAAATCGACGGCATTTACCATTTTGGGACGATAATTAACTTGATCAAGTTTCATTTCTAAATATGATATTCGTGTTATTAAATTTTCAACACTAATCCGTATTTTTCGAAGACGATATGTAACTGACATTATATCACTTATATGAAGATTTAAGCATGAAATAAATTTTTTAGCAAAACTTTATTTATTTGTTCACTCCATAATTACAAATGAATTTGTAAATAGAACGAGAATCCGTATACGTCGACTTTCTGGAAAATTAATTATTACTATATAGCTAATAGTCAAGATACACGTATTAAATTATGCGTTCGATAGCAACTGATAATTGGTCACGCATTTAATTAATTGGTTTATAGTAAAGACACAATACTATACATGTTTCACATTTTCCAGCTTATTAGTCACTGTTTTAGATAGGGTGACCAGATATACTCTTTTTAAAAGTATTAGTACTTTTTTTGGCTCGTTTTACTCTTTTGTTATGCAAAAATCATCATTATATATTCTTTTTCAGTTAATATGGCTTCTTTTTTGTTTAAATCAACATATTACATATCACATCACGCTTTTATGAATATACAAATTTGGAATTTAGTAGATTTAATTTTACAAAACAATAAAAAATTAAAATTTTAAAATATTTATCATTTCCACAATTTCTGGAATTTTATTTTACAAGTTATAAAATTATTTCGAAACTTTGCTCGCAATTACGAATATGGATAAATTTATAGAATTTTTAAATTTAACGTAAACAATTTATAATGATTTTAATAAGGGTAATTTAGACAGATTGGTTAATTTTTTAAATTAAATGTAAAATGCTTACAGTATTTCAGAATTTTAATATAAAATACAAAATTAAAAACAATTTAAAAATATTAAGAATATGACCAATTACAGAATTTGAATAAATGCTTGAAATTTTTATTAAATTCCTGAAATATTTCAAACTAGTAAAAGTTAGAATATTATCAGCTTTTTAAATTTGAAATTAATCTAAACTGTGTTAACTAAAATTTAAATTCTAATTTCCTACTAATATGCTAAAATTGTATGTATTTGTTTAAATATATTCTAAGACAGTTAAATTCAAGTATGCAAAAGTTAAAAATTTCGTTCTTGTTTAAATTCTGAATTAAAATCCGAATTGAATTTACAACAAATACTGAATTTCGTACAAATTAAATCATTGAATTTTGAAAAATATTAATTTTCGATATATCGAATTGAGACTTAATTTTAAGTCTGAACATAAACTTCAAACTGAATTATAAAATTTTAATGGAAATTACAAAATATCTTTAAGCTTTCGAAAATTCGAAAATCACAATAATTAATTTCATTTGGAATTTCGTATAAAATTATAATTATCAAATCAAATCGTACCAATCTGGATTCAAAATTTCAAATGATATAATTCCAAATGTAATTTTTAATGATGTCTTCAAAATTTTAAAAGTTGTTCAAGTGTTTTTTTGAATGTTTTAAAAATTCAACATTTTCGCTAAAATGAATATATTGTTCCGACTTGAAATTTCGAATTCATAATTTTTATAATAACGTAAATGGTTCATGTATCCTACAATAAATTTAATGTTTAATCCATCAATTTCAAAGGCAGATAGTTAAAATAGAAACTTTGTATTCAGAATCAAAAATGTACAAAATTCAACTTGTCGGTAGGTTCAATATTTAGTTATCCAATTCCAATTCTGATATTTTAATAAAAACCTTTCAATTTGGGATATTTTTAAAATTGAGCAAATCCAAACTTATTTCCATTTGAATTACTACATTCTCAAAATTTTTAAGGGTATAGTGCGGAAATTACAATATTCGATTTTACCAGAGTCGAAATATGTATTTAAAATTGTAAAAATTTGTGCATAATTCAGTTTGAATTTTGAATATTTGGAAAATATTATAACTCAAAAACACTCTCTTCTCGAATTAGGGAAATTTTTAGTTTTTAAATCGTTCAAATGTGAATTCGAAATTTCAATCCTAATTATCGAACAATGATATTCTTTCATAAAAGTCATAATCAGAATCATAAAAGTTTTAAATATTTAGAAAGATGAACTTTTAAGTTTCAAAATTTATAAAAAAATGTTTGAATATCTACGAATTGATCGCCCAGAAATTTTGAATTCAGAATTATAAAATTTAATATTTAATTTCATTGTTCGATGTAGAATTTAATTTTCATATTTAGATTTGTAAAATTGTATTTCAATAGTTTTTGGACATTCCAGTAGTTTCAAAATTTCTACTTCGATTGAATTGATAATGAAACCGACATTTTAGTTATACAATTTTCAATTTGTTATTCCAGTTAGAATGATTAATTATTAAAATTTTGCCTTTTCTCTAAATATTAATTTTCAACATATCGAATGCTAACTAAACATTAAACTTAATTTTAACTACAGCATTTCAAAATTATAGATCGTAATTTTACGACATTCGTCGTTGTGGTCATGAGCAAATCAATGTATATAGACAAAAATAAATGATTTAGATAAGATTAGTCTATAAATACAAAACCCCATTCCCACCAGGGAATAAGCACTGAAAAGTGCTCATCCTTAGTATCTATTCCTCTATTTTTCGGAAAATCTATTATCAAATTGAGACTATTTTCATTTGTTCCGATATGGAGCATACACAAAAGTCGACACTGGCAATGCAAGTGATTTTCCTTTAGAATAGGCCCAACTCGATTAAAAACCATCGTTCACTAAATTGGTTCAAAAAGGTTTGCTGTGTCAACTTCATACTTGATCAAGACCAACGCACCAACGTGACAAAAATAGCAAATGGAATTAAATAGGCTGCCTAAACTACATTGAACAATGCTACTTTGACGACGAAATCCATATACTGAATAAAACGTCAACAATCATAATATTAAACTTTAACTCTGTATGGATTTCGTGGCGGTAATTTACATTTCGAAAATAAGATCAGGATTCTTGAAGCTGTGTCAGAGTCTCAACTAACAAGTACATTCTAAATTTGGAAGGCTTGGGATTGCAATATAAATTAACTGAAATATCATCCTCACATATGAAAATGATTGGCCATCAAACAACCAATCGGACAACAGCTTTCTAATGGAATCAAAATATTTTCGCTGGTTGACTATATCTAACCGAATAAAACCGTCAATAATATCAACGAGTTTCTACTTTATTTCTATAGCCTCCATTTACTCTGATGAAATTTAAAGAATTTTCAAATAATAGAATTTACCAACATAGATTAGATTGGAGCAATTATTGAATTAAATTCATCGATTTTAACAAAAACCTAATCCAATGAATGTAATTTTATTCAGATTTCAATCAGACTACTGTCGCTACACCGCTGATTAATTGCTCCAATCTAATCTATGTTGGTAAATTCTATTCTATATTTTCTCAAATTTAATTAAAAAATCAATTTAATATATGGCTATAATCTTTTAAAATTAACACAACGATTTAAAATTCTGATAACTTTTCAAAGCTGAAAATGTATTTGTCGAACTCTGAATGTTACGTTCAGTTTACCCCTCAACATTCCTGCTTAGACCATGTACGTTAAGTTTAGTTTTACGAAATTTTTAGACTATATAAGGATTTTTGATATTTCTAGACATATGTATATGTATGTTGAGAATTTAAAACTTTTGATAATCATTACGAAACCGTATTATAGTAAAAAAAACATTTCACATTTCACACTAATGGTAATTTCACAAATATTGTACACCTCACCAAAATTAACAAACACCACAAAAACAATTTAGTAATCCCGCAATGCTGCTTGATGTATGTATACTAAACAATAAACGATTTAAAATTTTCGACCTGTAAACTTTAAAGGATCACACAATGTATTCTCACGTTACAAGTTTTAATTATTTTTGAAAAACTAAATTAATTCTTAGCTCTTTCATAAAACTTGTTCTTTAAAATTCAATTTCGCTTCACCATTTATAAATATTATTAGTTTAGTGACCAAATAAGAAGAGGGTTTGAAAATATATTTTTATTTTTATTTCTTAATTTATATGTCTCCTGCGAAATTATATTCAAACAGGTTCATATACCGATGTGTTGGGTAAAGATAAATAGTTTTCTCAAGATAGTTTGCATCAAGGGGTTTCATATGCAAGTATCCTTTAGGGTACCACTCCTAATATGCAAGCAAGCGAAGAAGGAAACGTCACAGCAGCTTGAAGCAAGTTAACTAACATGATGCAAAGCTTCATGGCGATGATGGAGAGAACCATAGAATCAAATGATGCAGAATATGAACGCGTTGATGAAGATAGTCGTTAAAAATCAAAAATGACTGTCCTCAAAATAGCCATATGGAATGCAAACGAACCAGCACAACATAAAGCAGAGGTTCAAGCATTCCTCCCTGAGCACAATATTGGCATAATGTTAATATCTGAAGCACACTTCACCAAATATAACTATTTCAAAATTAATGGGTATTCTGTTTATGACACAAAGCACGCAGATGGGAAAGCACATGGTGGCACAGCTGTACTGATAAAAACAAGATTAAAACACTATGAATTTATGAAATATGAGAAGGAACATATCCATTCAACGAGCATCTGTCCGCAGGAGTGGTCTGGAAACTGTATCATATCAGCAGTGTACTGTCCTCCAAAACATGCTACAAAAAAACTGCAGTTCATGGATTATTTCAGCCAGCTAGGTAATAAATTTCTTGCGGGAGGTGATTTCAACGCCAAACACACTCAATGGGGTTCCAGATTAACATCGCCAAAAGGCAAACAACTTTATGAAGCTATAGAAGAACAGTTCCTGTATTACTTATCAGCCGGTCACCCAACGACTGGCCCAGAGATAAAAAGAAAGTTCCTGATTTAATTGACTTTTGTGTAACTAAGGATCTGTTTTCTGATCACTCACCCGTAATTGTAAGAGTGAGCACCGGCGTCCTAAGAATAGAAACGCCTAAACGGCTTACAAACAAGCAAACTAATTGGGATCAATATAGATGTTAGTTATAAGAGGTTAGTCGAACAAAATTGTGTACTGAATGTCCCTCTTATCACACCAGCAGATATTGATACGGCGGAAGAAAATTTAAAAGATGTCCTAGCATTATCAGATAAAAACGCTACACCTGTCGTAAATAATACAGATAAAGTTAATAAACTGTCACATAATATACAGGAACTAATCCAGGAAAAGCAGAAAATTCGCAGCCGAATCACCGTTGTTTAAATCGAAATTAAATCGAGCTATTAAGACTCTAAGGTTTGCATTGCGGGAAGAAGAAAACCAGAGCGTCCAGAATTATTTAAGTGAATTCTGGGTAACCGAGAGGACAGATTATATTATGTGGAAGGCAACAAACAAGTTAAAAGGCCAACAAACTCGAATCACTCGATTAGATTACCAACTGGAAATTGGGCGAGAAGCGATAAAGAAAAAGCCAATGCTCTTGCTGCTCATCTAACAACAGCATTCGCACCACACGAAGAAACTAGTACTTCGTCCTACCCGACCAAATGGATGATGGTTTGTCCTTCAAACCCATAAAATATAATTGGAAGAAAGTTAAAAATACAATTAAAAATTGTATAAGTCCATAAAAGGCACCATGGCATGATCTTATTACTGGAAAATGATAATGGAATTGCCAGACAAATGCATAAAACTAATAACATTCATATTCAACGCAATCATGCGGACTGGTTAAATTCCTCAAAAATGGAAGATATCTTTAATTACAATGATACATAAAGCTGGAAAAAATGAAACACAGATTTCATCATATCGTCCAATAAGCATGCTGCCTGCAATCTCGAAGTTATTTGAAAAAATGCTACTAACGAAGTTGAAACCAGTATTAGAAGAACGACATATTATTCCAGACCATCAATTTGGGTTTCGAAACCAACATGGTACCACAGAACAAGTTCACAGAATTGTAAATGCAATCAAAACACCTTTGAGGAAAAGAAATATTGCTCTGCTCCCTTCTTGGACATTGCACAAGCCTTTGATAAAGTTTAGCATGATGGGCTAATATGCAAAATTATAGGACTTCTACTGAAGAAATTTCACTCAGTTCTGGGAAACAATCTCTTTCAAAGGCAGTACATGGTTAAACAAAATAATGCAACTACTTGTTTAAATGATATCAACGCCAGATGTTCCACAAGGCAGCGTTCTAGGTCCAATATTATACCTGCTGTACACAGCTGACTTACCTGTAACCAACAAGGTAGTCATATCAACCTTTGCCGATGATACGGCCGTCCTGGTGTCACACAGTAATCCCGAAACTGCCTCAAAGGAGTTACAGAATCATCTAAACAAAATCGAGAACTGGCTTAAGACATGGCGCATAAAAGTAAACGAAAACAAATCAACTCATGTCACATTCACGCTAAATAAACGCACTTGCCCACCAGTGGAATTAAACGACATAAATATTCCTCAACAAACCAAGGTCAAAAACATAGGCATACACCTGGATAGAAGGCTAACGTGCAAAAATCATATCGAAGCAAAGCGCAAACAAATAAAAATTTTCCAAAATGTATTGGTTGATGGGAAGGTAATCTCAGATGTCATTAACCAATAAAGATTTATTGTACAAAGTGATAATCAAACCCATATGGACATATGGTATTCAGTTATGGGGATCCACCAGCACGTCAAACAGAGAACTCCTGAACGAACCCAAGCGAAAATATTTCGTAGTATTACCAATGCTCCGTGGTACATTCGAAATAGTAATATACACGATGATCTTGGAATTAAAACTATCAAAGAAACCATTAAAGAATTCAGTTCGAAATATTACTCAAAACTAGAGACACATCCCAATGAATTGGCCAGGGATATATTAAAAGAGCCGCGATTTGGGCGACTTAGAAGAGCAGACCCTTACTTGGACTGATGAACCTTTAAATATATTAAATGTTTAGGTTTTTCATATAAATGTAATCTAAATTAATTAAATAGTGAACACTAATAACAAGTATTAACATTGGTTAAGACTTAAAATATGTAATAATTTTAGCTTAAGATTTGAATACTTCTTGTTAGTTTCTTTTGTAGAAAGATTCAAGAATAAAGCCATTGGCAGCATTTAAAAAAAAGAAGATAACAAAATATGAGAAAATTTATTCTGGCATTTTTGGTTTTGTAAAACGCCCGTCGAAATCATACGAGTTATAGGTTTACAAAACTCGAAAAAAAATGCAATGGCTCCTGAACAATTCCATGAAAGTTGGATAATGGACGAAATATAAACTGACTTGCATTAACTCGGTATCCAACTCTACATACATTTAATGTAATTTATCAAATGGTGAATCCGAACGCTTCTTAAGACTTAAAAAAGTTCTATAGCAGCTTTAGAAGTTTAAAACTTATGAAAGATTATTGAAATTGGAGAACGAATTTTTTGAAAATTTATCCATTTAAATAAATTTGGAAAATATTACAAATTTTTGCAATTAGAATGTAGTTATTGAAAATCTTGATATAATAATTTCATAAAAGACAAAAATTAAGAAATGAAAAGAAATATATTTTTTTAAACCCTTTTTCTTCGGTTACTTAACTAAAATATATTTCTTAATGGTCAAATAAAATTGAACTTGTTTTAGATGATATTAAAATTTATTTTTTGTAGAACCAGTTTTATTTTTCAAAAATATTATTGAAACACACAACGTGAGAAATTTTAACAAATTCTAACTTTTAAGTATATCTATAGATTCCTAAACTAATATTTTTATTTTCATTGGTTAACTTTTCCCTCCTATGAAATTTTATTCAAACCGGCTCTATAGTAGACAGTCGAATTTGTAAAATAATTTAAAAATTGGCAGCCCACATCATATTTTCAAAATGTTCAACTACCATCTCGCAATCGTTTTGGTATACTAAGCTAGTTTGACTATACAAGCCGCAGAGTATGATTTATAGTTTGAGGATGTGGATGAATATAATTTGACATCAGTAGAACTTAAATTTATTTTTAATTTTATGTATTTCTCCAAATTTGATGAAGTGATCTGGTAGTAAAATGCAACAATAGATATACAGCGTTGTCCAAAATATATATGACCGTAAGCTAATTTTCTATAAATTTCAATTTTATGTATTCAAGTTTCGTTGAATTTTTAAAAGCTTGGTTCATAAACCGAATTTGTTGAAGCGTATTTTATAGCTCCATTCAGCGGTTATAATTGATCCATAGTTTCAGATTAACTTTAAAATGACTTTCCAATTAACTTTGAAAAGCTTGAAAGTACGTTCCGAGACAAGAAAGCTTATAAATGCTATATGTTTATCCATTTGCCCTGTAAAATTCATCTGTTCCTTGAAAGAAGCTTCCGAAGCGTATTTTTATCAAAACATATTTACATATAGCTTGTGAAGCCATTGGTTTATAAAAAGATGTTAAATTATATTCAAGCCAATAAAGGCTTGTTTGTATCTAATAAGGCTTAGTTTGTTTAAGGCTTGTTTGTATCTAATGATTTTTCAACTATAGCTTTGAGATCATCGCGTGATAATTCTGATTGTCTAAGCTCATATTGAAATACACTATAATCAGTTTCGATATGTTTTTTGCACGGTTGCATGGGAATTTAAAGTCTTAGCTTTTGTTGAGGACTTTAAAAATCTTAGCTTTTGTTGAGGACTAAGTATTGCTCGATCTAGTTTGCATGTGTTTTTACGAGCTCTCAGATCCAAGCGAGTTATGTAATTTATTTGAAAAGAAAAATCAAGCACTCAATACCCATGTTACAAACAAAAAAATTAACTCGATACATAAACTTGGGACAGACAGGAATGCAAATAGTAAAATTGCTTCAACATTAGGGTGTGCAAAAAACCTACCTTAATATAGTTTCATTTTTGCGAAACGGTCGAATAAACTCTCTAATGTATACCAGGCTTAGACATAAAAGCTTTTACACTACATGGCTTGCTGGTAATAGGAATGCTTAGTAAAATATTTTGAATTTGTGGCAGCAGAATTTAAATTATTATTTTCACAGTCTGCTTTAACCATTCAGAATTATACCAAACTTGTGAATCATAACGCAGCCTCTTTGAGAGTTATTTCGTATTCGGCTTATGGTCTAGTCAAGATAAAAAAAAAAGAATTCAGATTGGTTGATAATAGCAAAATAATTTTAAAATGGTCGAAGTTAAATTCCACTCACTTTTTTATAACTAGGACTAGACTATGTGGGTACTTGGCAAGTTCATCTTAATAAAATCATTTGTTATATAGGAAGGACTAGCTTATTTATCATGAGTTCAATGAGAGTCCAAATTGTAGTAGTTGCGGGAATGTAGAGTTATTTCGCTAAAATTGTATTTTACAAATTCGCTAAAAATCATTTTTTAAATTAATTGAAATTTCATGGGCAGTGATTCTAATGCGCATCGGGGAAGTACTAATATCAAAAGGCGAAATAAATTACTCTTTGATTTTATTTTAAGAACTAACATAACATCGGGCTGAAGCCAACTTTCATTACTAAAAACAGACAAGGAGTGATAGACATCAAACTTGTCTCAGATTTTATTAAGAAGAAGGTATTGCACTAGATAGTGGCCGAAGACCATTCCTTTTCTGACCACAGCTATGTTAGGTGCATGTCCTATCAGAGGCCTTTGGGTTTGTCTCGATCACCTTGGTGGTCGAGAGAACTCCAAGGTACACGCACGAAATGCAGGAGACTATTCAAGAAAGTTAGGAACACAGATGCTGCTGCAGATTGGGAATACTATAAGGAAGTCCTCAAAACTTACAAGTACGGGCTAAAAGCAGCCAAAACAAGGGCCTGGAGACACTATGGTAATGTACAGCAATCCTCGGAGGTGGCCAAATGCAAATTACTATGTCCCAAGTTATCTCCAGGTACAACCGGATAGTTCATGGACTACGTGTAGTGAGGAATTCCTGGAGTTACTACTAGAACCGCATTTCCCGGAGTGCTCGGTACTAGCTCCGAAGAGGCCGGTAATAAATAGGGGTGTAGGCACCGCAAGTCATGTAGCAAATAGGCGGAAAACCTAATCGGCAATAAAAAACTTTAACCTATACAAGTCGTCAGGACCTGATGGGATCCTTTGCGTCCATAGAAATTAAATTAGATTGAGCGGTTAGATTTTCACAGAATTTTGAAGTTTCGTGCTTTTAAACTAATTTTAATTAATAAATTAATAAATTTGACTGCCTATCCTAGAGATGTAAACGGAAACTCATGTATATTTCCGAAAAGTTGAGACCACCTAGGATTTTTGTGGTCAATCATACTAAATTCTGATGAACTTTTTTATTTGTTTATGGAATTTAAAAGTTACTTGATTTGGATTGATTTTTAAAATTTTGTACCGCCGATCCTAGAGATGTTTCCAGGTACTGGTCAATCTTTTCAAATAATTTGGGCTATTTTGAATCCGTATGATCAAGAAAATTAATTTCTGATGACTTTACTATTTATTTTACACCATTTAGAAGTTACGTAATCGAAGTTCATCATTATTTAATTTTCTTGATCATACAGATTCTTAATAGCCCAAACTATCTGAAAATATACCCAATAAACTTGGACATCTCCAAAATCGGTGGTACGAATTTTTAAAACACATTAATAATTGGAAAAGTTTATTTACTATGAAGAATAGTAAAGTCCATCAGAATTCAGTTGCCTTGACCACAATAAGATACTAGTTGGTCTAAGTTATTCGAAAATTTAAACGAGAACCTGTAGACATCTCTACAATTTTGGTTATTTTATTATTTTATTGTACAGATTTTGTCGCCTTTTAAAGCATTTCAATTGGAAAAAATTAGCAAAAATCCAATTGGGAAAAATAACAAAAAATCCAATAGAGAAAACTAATAAAAATTATTCAAAACACTGAAATTCTAAATGATCTAAAATAAATAGTAAAGTTTATAAGAATTTAATTTTCTTGACCACAAAGATTCTAAATGGCCTAAACTATTTGAAAATATAGGCCAGTTCTCGTGGACATCTCTAGGATCGGCGGTACAAATTTTTAAAAATCGTTTAAATTGAAAAAATCTGATTGACCACAAAAATCCTAGGTGGTCTAAACTTTTCGGAAATATACATTAGTTTCCGTGGATATCTCTAGGATAAAATTCAAAATTCTGTGAAAATCTAACCGCTCAATCTAATTTAATTCCTATATAGACGAAAAGGTGGAAGTTACTCTAAGCTATCCGAATTTGTACTCAAGAGTATGTAATTATCTCTAGAATCGGCAGCATACAATTTACAAAACACCTCAAATTCAAATTTTCGTAAATAAAATTCCAATTGGAAAAATTCCCAAATTTAACAGTGTAATTTTTTATTAGATTTTTTAGTATGAACTTCATTATCATAATTATCCCATCAAACTATTGACTTAACCCTACTCTGGCTGGAAGTCATCTTCAAAGGCAGCTGGTCACATTCCTAGTAAATGAACCGAAGTAATAATATTTCTACCTAAGGCGGGCAAAAGCTCTCATTGCTATTCCAAAGACTTTAGGCCTATAAGCTTCTCCTCTTTACTATTAAAATCATTATAAAGACTAATATAGGCTTATATCAGAGGCGGTTCCCACCGATCGTCCCTTACAGTACGCGTGTTGAGCCACACAGCTTGGAACAGCTTTCCATTCCCTTATTACTGTGCTCCATCTGGTCTATACCTGCCCTAGTCTTGCGTACAGCAGAATAAAATGTATGGGAACTTCCCGTTTGGACGACCTCACGAATCTTAGTAAGATCGATATCAGGGGTCTTCAATGCTTCTTGGTAAGCTCAGGATGGTTCGACGAGTAAAGAGAAGGTAACAGAAATGTGGTACAGCTACGCACCAATCTGTATCTAGGCTAGTCCTTTAGGACGGCCACCCTAACCTAACGTAGCCTAACCAAATATCAAAATTAAAATTACCTGGCTAAGTCACGCTCTGCCTTCTCCCTATAAATAGAAACAAAAATATATCTTTGTATTGTTCATCCATAAATAAATTTTGTATGATTGTTGGTATGGTGAGAATTTTTTTTATTTAAATTACTTTATGTATAGTGCCCACAAAGCAATACTGTGAACCTGTTTGAAAATAATTTCGCAGGAGAAGTAAACTAAGAAATAAAAATAAAATAAAAATTCAAACCCTTTTACCTTCGGTCACTTAACTAAAAAAAAAAAATATTTATAAATGGGCACATGAAATTGAACCTGTTTTAGATAAAATTAAATAATATTTTTGTATAGAAAGAAACAAGTTTCAAGATGTTAGCTTCATATTTTTTTCAAAATTACTTAAAACTGGTATCGTGAGAAATTGAGTTATCTTAAAGTTAAAGGAATCGAACATTTAAAAAAAATCTAATTTTAGTCATTCCGCAATCATGACGAAATTACCAAGTTGTGTAAAGGATTTTGTGAATTTCGATGAAGTGAATATAGGTTTTTGTGAAACTACACCAATATATAGTGAAATGTGAAAAGTGCAGTTATTTTGAAAAATGTAAAATCAGTAAATCACTGACGAATCATATTCAGTTTTACCCAATAACTATTCCAGTTACTCAACGTCAATTATTTAAAAAATTATCGATCGGTGATTTAAATTCTAAATTGGTTTTCATTATAAACTTGTAGGGTCAATACTTTAAAATATGCTTAATATACAATTTTTCCAGGTATGTATAGAGAGTGTCCAATATATTTAGGCTACATGTTGCTATTTTACCGGATTGTTTTTAAGATTTCGTTCTAAACTATTCGCCTTCATAATTGTACGTGGAATCACTATTCGGGACCCGCAATCTCGCAAGCTGGTTTCAATTTTCGCTTGTGCATGGTTAAAATTTGGCTACTTCGTCTACAAAAATACCAAAATTGAGACTTTTATAAAATCAGATTTTCACCAAATTTCAAAATTTGTTTAAGTGTATGGTCTATAGAAAATGTTATGCTATAGATTTCCCATATATAACGCCCAAAATAATTTTAATAGTTTGACTCTTTGCGGCTGAAAAGTATCATTCGATTCATCGCTCAATTATCTCCAAATGTTACTAACAAAAAGCTTTATTGGTACCAAATATAATTTTTGAAGATATTTTGAGACCAATTTTAAGAACACTACTATATGAAGACTTCTAAACACGATCAAATTATAAAGGCAGAATGGAATCAATAACAGATATATTTAGTATATTAAGCGAAAGTATCAAGGTTTATGAATCACAAAATCGTTTCCTAAAAAATGCTATATTCAGTAGGTTGCACTGTAGTTTTTGTATGCCATGGAATTCTAGTGTAAATAGCACAGAGATTGAATCAAAATAAAAATAACACACAATTTTCCAATCCACCGTTTTCCTCTTATAAGTATTGATCACCCCAATTTTCTTTATAATTTTCTTAAATTAAAAAAAAATTAGTCTTATATAAAACGAAAAATGTCGGAAAAAATTATTCTGGAGGGACAACCATTTTGTAAATCGTATATACTTTATATACCATCGCATGAATTGTCTAAATTTGTGAAAATTGCGAAAAGAATGCTTTTCTAACAACTAAATCCATAATACTCATGGGGGTATGATTAAATAATCATTATTTATTACAGCTTTTCTTGATATAATTTTCTCAAAAAAAAAAACATTTTTTTTACCCGTTTTCCATCGTCATTATCTTTTATCATTAAACAAAATACAAAAAAAAAAAACATAAAAAATCCGAGTCAAATAATTTAAAAAGGAAATCAAATCTTTCTTGAAGGAAAACAACCCTCCGTATTTATAAAAAAAACACACAAAATTTTCTTACATCGTACCATTTTCTTTTATACAAAAAATTTTTTTTCTAAGAATTTTTGTTCTAGCCAATAAGCAGTTCTTATTATCTTACCGTGCGCTCTCATTGGTTTGTATATGAGTTAGATGAAGAAAATTAGAAAAGCAGGATAAAAAATTACGAAAAAGGGAAATAATAATGGAGGATAATTGGGAATGAAAAAAAATAAAATAGGAATAATAATGATTGAATATATATTTAGGGGTGAGCTCTTATATACAATATATTATGGTATTACATAGGGGTGATGTAAAATTGCTATATATATAATACTATTACATGGATTTTGGAAAGAGGATGAGACGATGTGAATATATGTCGCAAAGCTTTTTTTTGGTTATTATTTCTTATATATAATGAGGAAAATCATATATAATTAAGATACAGCAATTTAAAACGAAAACTTTGAAAACCTATTATCTTGTTACATGAAATACCGTAGCGACTGCATATACACAAAGACACACACACACACACACACACACACACACACACACACACACACACACACACACACACACACACACCCGTGGGGAGTGGCAGGATCTCCCATCGGGCGCGTCCCCAGGTTGCGGATAGGGGAAGGCCCTAACCGGCATGCCGGCGGGTAGGTGGGAAATAAAATACCATCCGTGGACAGAAACTGATAGGGGAAGGCTACCCCGAATAAGAAACCAAAAATGAGTGAGAGAAATGAAAACTCGTTTACGGCGCAAAGGGTGATTACCTTAGTGCCGGCGGCTTCCGGGAGTGAGCAAGCGGGCTCCCAGCCGTCGTTATCCATCGACCGCAGTGCTTCAGTAGTGGGAAACTTGGCTACTGAAGTTCATAGAACTACAAGTGTTGGAAGTCTTTCTGAAGAAGAAACGGGAGCTGTAAGCCAGTTTATACTTTCGAAACGAGAAGTACCTGTGTATGTGACAGGTGCCGGGAACATAGATCCATTTAGGAAAAGCCATATGTTCCAGAGATCGCCTCCAAACATCCAAAAGAAGATGTCCCTGTCGTTCTCTGAGCTTAGAGGGCCGGAGGAAAACACTTTACCGAGGCCATTCCAAAAAAGCAGTAGGCCTCCCCGATCGCCTGCGACGTTCCGTCCAAGGACTGTAGACGATGAAACGTCTGATTCACTGTCGGATGTTTATGAGCCGGATCCTCTTACTCGGATGGGTGCGAAAATTGATCGCCTCTGCGAGTACATCAGAGGAAGGAATAACGTGCACCATGAAATTAAGAAGCTGGTCACGTCAATCAAAAATCTGTATGTCGAACATGCACAGGGTGGAGGGAAAGACGAGCGTCGGACAACGCAGACAATTGCGAAATTGGCTAAGCAAATAACTGTGTGCTGTGAGACCCAAACTTCCCCAACCATATCTAACCAGAGAAATAATGAGGAAACTGTTCTGTTGGATAATGAAATAACGACCGCAACCAATAGCAAAAGGAGGAGGTCGAAACAAGACTCACCCAATGACCATGCACAAAAGAAAGGGAAACAGAAGAGAGCTGGCGAAACCCCAGCACTGGGAACTAAGAGCCTAAATCCAAACCCAGGCATAGATGAACCCAACAAGCCTGATAATGTAAGGGACCCTGGCTGGCAGGTGGTGGAGAAAAAAAAGAGGAAACCACGTGAAAGAATTCCGCGGCATCGTCCTGATGCTATTAAAATTACCCAAACTGGAGCAATGTCGTATGCGGATATGCTAAAAAAATTGAAAGGGGACCCAAATCTTAATGACCTCTCTGGTAAGGTAGCTCGGATTCGTAGAACCGAAAAAGGCGATCTTCTTCTAGAGTTAGAGAAAGATGTACATCCCAAGGAACTTGGATTTCAAAGTGCAATAGAACACGCTCTTGGTAGTGATGCACAAATCCAAACACTTACGCAGATTGACGAGGTTGTAGTCGAAATTAAAGATATTGATGAGACCACAACAAAGGAAGAGATACATGAGGCGATCACATCCAAGTTTGAGGGTGCGAAAGACCTCCCGATAGAATGTATCAAGTCGCTGAGAGCTGCTTATAGAGGCACCCAAACAGCAGTGGTGACTGTACCAACCTCGACAGCCAAAGTGATGAAAAATGAAGGGAAAGTGCGAATTGGATGGGTGATCTGTCGTATACGTGAAAAAACGTTACCTTTAAGGTGCTTCAAATGCTGGCAGTATGGACATATGGCCAAGTCATGTAAAAGTGATGTTGATCGTTCTGGCCTCTGCTACAAATGCGGAAGAAATGGCCACAAAGTAAAAGAATGCAAGGAAGAAGCGAGTTGTATGCTTTGCCAGCGAAGGACGAACCATAATCATATAGCAGGGAGTGGCCGGTGCACGGCCTACATGTTGGCACTTAGAAGAGCACGACGACAATGAAGTTTGTCCAGCTCAACCTAAATCGCTGTGAAGTTGCACAGGAAGTACTAGCCCAAACAGTGCATGAAACAAGAGTAGATGTCGCCATTTTGTGCGAACAGCACAAAAATATGGAGCGATGCAATTGGGCAACTGATCAAACTGGTAAAGCTGCCATATGGACCTGTAGCAGACGTACCATGCAGGAGAACAGCAGTAATTCCACCGCAGGATTCGTACGAGCAGATGTTGACGGCTTACAAATCTATAGCTGCTATGCACCACCTAGCGCTACAATTGAGGAGTTTGAATACTTCCTGGACCAACTGGTCGCCGATGCGCGAACGCGTAGCCCTGTTATCATTGCTGGTGATTTCAATGCCTGGGCAACTGAATGGGGCAGTAAAGAAACGAATAGAAGAGGAACAGCACTGCTCGAGGCATTTTCTTCCATAGACGTTGTGTTGTTCAACACTGGTGATACACCGACGTTTCGCAAAGGTGGCTCCTCCTCCGTAATTGACCTTACATTCGGTAGCAGCTGCTTGTTGAGAGTGTTGACCAAATGGGAAGTCAGTGAGCACTACACGCATAGTGACCACCAAGCCATACTCTTCGAAATAAAACTGGCTAGGGAAGGTAATCAGAAAAAACATATAAGGAAATCTGCAGGCTGGAAAGCAAATACGTTTGAAGAGGACTTATTTATGCTATCATTGGAGAAACCGGGCCTCTCGGGATGTGCCAATGCAAAAGCGGGACAGATTATGAACATGATCACCAACGCCTGCAGTGCATCTATGGTAGAAAGGCGGCTAGACAGTCGTCGTCCACCAGCATACTGGTGGACTGAGCAGATTGCACAATTGCGACGGAAATGCCTTAATGCAAGGAGGAAACACCAACGTGCTTGGGGTACAGAGACCTATCCTAGCCTGCACCAAAATTACCTGGATGCCCGTAATAAATTTAAGCAGGCCATTAAAGTAAGGAAACGCCAATGCTGGAAAGAGCTATGCGAAGAAGTGGATCGTGATCCATGGGGGAGACCCTACAAAATCGTTATGAAAAAGCTTAAAAAGGCAAATGAATCGCCGCCCACCTGCCCAGCGATACTACGTAGAATTGTGACTGCTCTATTTCCGCAGCAAGATGATGTGATCCCTGACGTGATCCGAGTACCTGGCATGGAAGAAATACCGCCGATATCAACAGAAGAGCTCACGAAGGCGTGTCAACGTTTTGGGAATTCAAAGGCTCCTGGGCCTGACAATATCCCTAATATTGCACTAAAGGTTGCAATACAAACCAGACCGGATGAATTTAAGGAACTATACAATTCCTGTCTCAGAGAGGGAGTATTCCCTAAACGATGGAAGAGACAGCGTCTGGTCCTGTTGAAAAAAAACAGGAACCAGCCGGGTGAACCATCCTCCTACAGACCATTATGCATGCTGGATACGTCTGGCAAAGTGCTGGAGAGAATCATATACAGCCGACTAGAGAAAGCTGTGGAGAACGCTGGAGATCTTGCTGAGAGGCAGTACGGGTTTCGGAAGGCTCGATCGACGATAGACGCCATCCAACACGTCGTCCAAATAGCCAAGAACGCCACAGATGGGAAAAGATGGAAAGGAGGCTCAAAAAAGTACTGTGCCGTTGTCACCTTGGATGTTAAGAACGCATTCAACTCGGCCAAATGGAGCTGTATTCTAAATGCACTGCAGACGTTACAAGTACCAGTGTACCTAAGAAGTATCATCGCTGACTATTTTAATGATAGAATGCTGACGTATGACACGGATGACGGTGTGAAGACATACAATGTTTCGGGTGGTGTACCCCAAGGATCTGTATTGGGGCCGCTACTGTGGAATATCATGTACGATGGTATCCTAAGGCTCCGTGTACCTGATGATGTGGAAATCGTAGGTTTTGCTGATGATGTTGCAGTCGTAGTGGTTGCAAAAACTATAGATGAAATAACAGAAATAAGTAGGTTGACAATCATAATAATAAAAAGGTGGTTGATGACATGTGGGCTTGAACTTGCTGATCATAAAACCGAAGCAGTTCTAGTTACCAGTAGGAAGGTGAAAGAAACCGTAACAATTGATGTAGGTGGAATCTTAACCCACTCACAGCATTCATTACGATATCTGGGTGTGGAAATAGATGCGCGTTTAAACTTTAAGGAGCACATAAAGATAGTGAGCAGGAAAGCTGCCAGTGTGTCTGCAGCTCTCTCCCGTATCATGCCGAACACTGGAGGGTCTAGACAATGTCGTAGAATGCTGCTGGCAAACGTCGTAACCTCCATCATTCTCTATGGATCGCCTGTATGGGGTGATGCGATGGACTTCGAAACATATAGACGTAAATTGGTATCGGTGTATCGCCTAAGTGCACTCAGAGTGACTTGTGCCTTCCGCACAGTATCTACTGACGCGGCACTCGTTATTGCGGGAATGATCCCAATTGAACTCCTTGCGAGGGAGAGGAAGAAATGGTACCCCAATCGTGTACAACCAGGAAGCAGAGCACTAGAACGCGCCTCAACAATGATAGAATGGCAAAGACGATGGGATTGTTCGGAAAAGGGTCGCTGGACTTACCGTCTCATACCATCCATTGAAAAATGGCTAAATAGGCAACACGGCGAAGTTAACCACTACCTGACGCAACTGATAAGTGGACATGGCTGTTTTGGTGCATACCTATGCAGGTTCAAGCACGCTGATACTCCAGATTGTCCTGCTTGCAGAGGTATACAAGAAGATGTGGAGCACATTTTTTTCCAATGCCCACGATTTGAGGATACTCGAAGGGAACTGTCAGCTGTCCTAGGGCAGCGTCCAACACCAGAAAACATAGCGCAACTAATGCTTGACTCTGAGGAAGGATGGAATGCTGTAAGCCATATGGCGACAGTCGTACTGAATGAGCTGAGGCGCCTAGAGCGTGCAAGAGCAGAACAACATGCCGTGATTTGATAGCGGTGACAAACTCAATCCAAGATTGAGGCGCTACAGGGAGAACAATGAGCCAAATGGCTGGTCACCTCCATGTGAAGTAATGTCTAACGATAGTTCCGCATGGAGGATGTGAAAGCGGCGGGTGTGTGGTTTTTAGGTGGTAGGAATCCGCCACTGTTGCTGAGGTGTTTGTCCCACCGACGCATCGTCTTCCGAAGATTTTCCACACGTTACCCAACCCCACAAAAAAAAAAAAAAAAAAAAAAAAAAAAAAAAAAAAAAAAAAAAAAAAAACACACACACACACACACACACACACACACACACACACACACACACACACACACACACTCACACATATATCTATATATACATATATAAATATATACATATATATATATATATATATATATATATATATATATATATATATATATATATATATATATATATATATATATATATATATATATATATATATATATATATATACATATATATATATATATATACATATATATATATGTATATATATATATATATATATATATATATATATATATATATATATATATATATATATATATATACATATTATTATTGGTATGTGGTATTGAAAAGCCCTCAAGCGTATGGTAGTTCCACTACTTTTCAATAGGTGTCAGGTATAAAGAAACTAAAAAGCTTTTCAAGAAATATATTATCCTAGACGCAAACAAGGATACACAATATAAAATAAATAGGGAAAATTTTTTTAAGGGTAGTTTTTAGTTTTTACCACATGAGGAATATTTATAAATTTTAAAATGGTTCGTATTGTATATAAGATTCACAAAATAAGATTCATAAAAGTATTAAAGGGTATAGTGTGTCGAAGCTACTAACGCTCAACACCAGAATATACTATATACCACACTAAAGGTATGGGGGGAGAGAAAATTATTACTCGTGATGCACTGCGTTACCGCTTTTTTACGATTAGTATTGAAAGTACGTTTGTTTCAACCAACAATTAAAATAGCCTCATTATGGCGCATGGTTAAAATGTATTGTCCATGCTTATACCATTTGTTGAAATCGTGAATATAGCTTTCGTCAAGCCTCTCACATTTACTGACAGGTATTCTTTGTCGTTGAAATGTTACAAATCACCGAAATAGAAAGTATACACTCTCGTAATAATTAATTTGGGACTACCAAACGTTATCCGTCACTAATTTGCTATACTTGTACAAATGCGTGACACACACGTGTAATGTTTCTGTAAAATCTCGGCTTGTGCCTTAATTCTAAAATTAAGTTAGCTTCGATTTATGAGTTTACTTAATAGATTACCACGGGTGGGGTCTATTAAGTAGGCGAGAATAAATCGTTGTATTATTTATTTAATAGATTACCACGGGTGGGGTCTATTAAATAAGCGAGAGTAAACACGTTGTTAAGGTTTAATTTTATTCTGATTTTATTATTTTATTTTTCCAGTATATATACAAAATCTTATATACTAATTACACTAACAACAAATAAATTGCAATTCAGTAATTTTTGTAGTAAAAAATTACACTGATATAGAATTGCTGAATTGCATCTATATTGTTGTTGTTGTATACACATGAATTAAATCATATTTATATTGTTGTTGTTGTATACACATATATGATGAATTAAATCATATTTCGCCAACATATGTGTCTATTTGTGTATTTTACCCTGTTGCCACTGTGGGATATTTTGTTGCACTGTTGATCTCAACATATTCCCGGGCCGGCAGTTAGATTATTATAATGATGTGCCCTGTTGATCGCAACATATTCCCGGGCCGGCAGTTAGATTATTATAATGATGTGCCCTGTTGATCGCAACATATTCACCGGCCACTATTAATAATCCTAATGGATTATTATACTGGGAAACTTGACATATGCCGGGATCAAAGAGCTTGGATGATTCGTTTTCTACCAGTAATCGCAGCTGATCTTCTATACTTCTGGTTGCAATCATCGTTGTTTTGTGCTGATTTCCTGTGTTGCTCCTGCTACCCAATATAATCCAACCGAATTCCGTTTGTTGTGCCATCGGCTCTAGTGGACCTCCCTTGATGATGTTGTTGATCAGTATTGATGGATAATAGTCCGCGCCAAGTATAAGATCAATTGACTGTGACTGATTGTAGTTGGGATCAGCCAGTTGTATTTGGTGGAGATGCGTCCAGCTGCTTGTGGCAAAGTCCACCTCGGGTAGTTGTTGGTCGAGTTGGTCGAATATCAAGGTTTTGATATCCATTTGGAAGTCTCCATCAAATCTTGGCGATATTTTTAGATTGATGGTTTGTCTGCAGGTGCCTGCCTTTTTTCCACCTACACCTGAAATGGTGACGTGTACTTTCTCTTTTTTAAAGTTGAATAGATTTGCGGCCTTGGAGGATATTAATGTGGCCTGTGATCCTGGATCAATTAGAGCTCTTAGTGTGAAAAAATCGCCAGTGCTAGTTGCGGCTCTGACTAAAGCAGTTGGTAATAAAACTTGTCCTTGATGGTTGATCACGAATGTTTTGGCGGTTTTGACACTACTTCCGGTAGTTGATGCTGCATTGTTGCAGTGCAGAAGTGTGTGGTGTCCCCCTTTGCACACGATACATGCTTCTGTTTGGCAGTTTCTTCCTTGATGCTGGCTTAAACATCGTATACACAAGTTGGCTGAGCTAACGAGCCTTGCCCGATTTAATGTTGACATCTTTTTGAATTGCTGGCATTGAATTAAACCATGATGCTCCTTACACCCTTCCACCCAACACGTTTTGGTTAACATGGCTGTATTCACTCGTTTCAATGGTGGTATATACTGCATGTGTGGTCGTGTTCCTGTTGCTCTATGATTGCCCATGGCTTCTAAAGATTGAAACCTTCTCTCCAGGAATCGAAAGAATTCTTCTAGTTGTGGAATTTCTCTTGGCTTCTCTATATTTGTTTCGTAAATTCTAATGGATTCTGGGTCCAATTTTTTGTTTAAGATGAAACCCACGAGTGCCTCGAAGAGCGAATCCATATTTAGCCGCTTTATATTGTGTAATATTTCTCGTGCTGTATCATGCAAATTTCTCACTGCTTGGGCGGATGATATCTGAATTGTCGCCAATGACAATAGTGCATTAAATTGATGGTTTGCCAGTAGCCTTACATTGTTGAACCTTGCTTGGATTATATTCCATGCGGTTTGGTAATTGTCACCAGTTGTTGTTAGGTGACTAATAATTTGCGCTGCTCCCTTCTGCAGGTGTGATTTCAGATACGTCATCTTTACTGTATCTGATAGTTTGTTGTTTTGGTGGATCAGCTCAGTGAATATATCGTTGAATGTTTCCCACCGATCATAATCACCGTGAAATATTGGTAATTCTACCTTAGGCAATTTCACTTGCGCTGCTGATTCTGCCATGGTTGTTGTTTGTGAACGAAACTGTTGTAGTTTGATCATGGCATCTTCTACTCTTTCTTGAAGCTTGCCATAATAATCTTCCCTAAAGTAGTTGGAGGTTTGTTCGTCGTCTTCCAACTCTACTAATAATTCTGTATGTTGGGCTGCGATTTCCTCCATGTCCTTTTCTAATTGTCTTATTTTAAGACTAACATATTCCTTAGATATGTTGTTGGTTTCCAAGGAATAGTTTATTGACGCCAATTTTTGATATATCTGGCGCATGAGGACGTCTTGTCTTTTGAACAATTTTGTGTTGTTGTTTCCTTCTATTTTTGCTGCTTGAAGGGCTTCTATTGAACTACTCGTACTCGTTTGTTGTTGTTGATTTGCAGCTGAGTTACATTCTTTGATTTCCTCTTTTTGAGAATCTGTTGTTAAATTTTGTACGGCATCTACCCGAATTGACGGCGTCGGTTTATATGATGCCTCGAGAAGTGAACTTGGAAGTTGTAGGGCTTCTTGTGACGTTGTTGGTGTCAATGGTGGTCCGCTATGTAGGCGATGGCGCATATCTTCTACCAGCTTATTGTAAACATCTGTTGTGTTTATTCGCGTGGTGAGATAAGCGTGGTTCTCGCCCAGAGGCGGGACCATTCGTAGAATTTTATCGTCGATTCCAACGAATTCGTTGTATAGCGCTTTTAGATTCGCTATTCTCTTCTCTAGGTAAGACTTTGTCTTTCTGTCTTCTCCGTCTTTCCGATAGTTTTTCTCTATCTGTACTATCTTGCCACTTGTTATACCTCTTGTAATTGAAGTAATAAATCCATTTTGTTGTTGTTTGGGTTTCTAGTGGTTGTACTGGTGCTGGTTGTTGCTCAGCTCCTCCCTTGACGGTAATATTGTGAAGATTGTGCCTGTTGTTGCTTGGCTGGTGGTGTCGTCAGGCTTGACGACGTTATAGACTCTCCGTCCGTACTTCTAATTGCCGGTTGTTTTAGTGGCTCGAAGGACCATGTAAAATCTCAGTTTAATCCGGCTCGAAGGACCATGTAAAATCTCAATTTATGACCAGTTGTTGGTTGTCTCCGACTGTTGTTGTATCCGGCTGTTGTTGTATCCGGCTCGAAGGACCATGTAAAACCTCAGCTTATGGCTTAATTCTAAAATTAAGTTCGCTTCGATTTATGAGTTTACTTAATAGATTACCACGGGTGGGGTCTATTAAGTAGGCGAGAATAAATCGTTGTATTATTTATTTAATAGATTACCACGGGTGGGGTCTATTAAATAAGCGAGAGTAAACACGTTGTTAAGGTTTAATTTATTCTCATTTTATTATTTTATTTTTCCAGTATATATACAAAATCTTATATACTAATTACACTAACAACAAATAAATTGCAATTCAGTAATTTTTGTAGTAAAAAATTACACTGATATAGAATTGCTGAATTGCATCTATATTGTTGTTGTTGTATACACATGAATTAAATCATATTTATATTGTTGTTGTTGTATACACATATATGATGAATTAAATCATATTTCGCCAACATATGTGTCTATTTGTGTATTTTACCCTGTTGCCACTGTGGGATATTTTGTTGCACTGTTGATCTCAACATATTCCCGGGCCGGCAGTTAGATTATTATAATGATGTGCCCTGTTGATCGCAACAGTTTCTTTCCAAATTCATGATAATGGTCGAATTTATACTCGATACTCAGAAACAGTTCGGCGTGTTTGTAGGTTAATTCAGGCCTATTAAAAAATCATAGTGATAAATATTGAAAATCTTAAGATACGCTCTTTCTTAAGAAAATCCTAAAATGTAAATTTACTAAAACCACAATTTGCCCATGTGAAAGCCATTAGCTATTAAAACGGTTCGGCATAATAGTAGTGCTAGTTCAGGCCTAACGAAAAATTATTGTGAAATTTGTGATAAATATTGAAAATCTTAAGATACGCTCTTTCTTGAAAAAATCCTAAAATGTAAATTTACTGAAACCGCAATTTGACCATGTGAAAGCCATTAGCTTTTCAAATGGGTCGGCATAATTGTATTGTTAGTTCACGCCTATCAAAAAATCATAGTGAGATTGATGATAAATATTGAAAATCTTAAGATACGCACTTTCTTATAAAATCCCTAAAATGTAAATTTACCGAAACCGCAATTTAACCATGTGAAAGTCATTAGCTTTTTAAATGGTAGTATTAGTTCAGGCCTATCAAAAAATCATAGTGAGATTGATGATAAATATTGAAAATCTTATGATACGCAGTTTCTTAAGAAAATCCTAAAATATAATTTTACTGAAACCGCAATTTCACCATGTGAAAGCCATTAGCTATTCAAATGGGTCGGCATAATTGTATTGTTAGTTCAGGCGTATCGAAAAATTATTGTGAGATGTGTGATAAATATTGAAAATCTTAAGATACGCACTTTCTTAAGAAAATCCTAAAATGCAAATTTACTTCAAATGGAAATTTGATTTGACCATATATCCATGACCATTTAAGGATATCACAAAATTGATGCTTAGAATATATGTGAAGAAATGGTTTTTGATTCACCTTTGAATGGTTACGTTCAATGCGTGACCCGCTTTGTACTATTACACAAGAATGTACCGTGGCTTCATTTTTTGAATACTGCATTGCTGAT
This sequence comes from Tipula unca, assembly GCA_951394425.1. Lineage (NCBI taxonomy): Eukaryota > Metazoa > Arthropoda > Insecta > Diptera > Tipulidae > Tipula > Tipula unca. The sequence goes on along the minus strand of OX596383.1, from coordinate 15,941,583 downwards.
TTAATGTCATTGGCTGTTTGGTTTCATTTGGACCATCATTTTTTTATTAGGCCTTTGTGTTTTCCATTTTTTGGTTGCACAACAGATTTAATCTACGATAATTTATATACAAATATGTACGAAAAAGTACGAGTTTTCTAAGAAATAGGCAGTTTTGGGAATAATTTTTAATGTCGGCCTTGCTTTTATTTGATCCATCATTTATTAGGTCATGGTATTCTCCATATTTTAACCACACATCAGATTAAAGTTATCGAAAGCCTTTATTTAAAGCTTCCAGAGCCAAGTTAAGGCAACAGAGATAAGTATAGCCTCTAATTTGCACAATTAACGGACATCGAGAGATCTAGTTTTGTGAAATGTTAACATAACAATATTACAGGCTAACTATAATGGTTCATAGGGCTGGACCCGCTAGTTTTGCCTCTAATACCTATTCCATTCCAATACCCTTTCCATAAATAATTGTTTCCATATGTTTCATCTCTTTCTCCAAACTCATTTTCCCCCATACCACCAAAATTTCGAAGTTATCGCATCTTTTCATTCTACACTCATTTGATTGACTTACTTCTTTTTCCTTGTAGTGGTGTTATGTTCTTAGACAAAATCGTCTATAGATACAAGCCGGAACAAATGCTTCGCACACAGATACCACCACAAATTAATGCACACGCGAATGTAGTAGTTACCATATAAATTGATACAATTTATTTTGCTTTATTATTTCTCTTATATATGATATTTGTTTTGGCATATACATATACGACACATACTAGCCCGTATGTAGTCAAAACCATTTAACTGTATTCATTTTGTTCCGGCTTGTATCTATAGACGGTTTTGTCTTAGACCAATTTATCCCTTACAGTTCCAGATAAGACAGTTGATTGGGGAATTAGTCAAAACTTACTTTTCCAATTACCATTTACCCCCGATTATAGCATACTAAAGAGTTTCCTTGTTATATAAGTGGAATAGTAGAAACTAATGACTTTGATGATAGGTGGTAATGGTAATAGCGTAATGTCTACCGAAAGGTACTGTCTTCCCAGAGATATTCGTAGGCTGGAAGCCAAAGGAGGCTATAGTAAAAAAGATATTTAGCAAAATTTTCACCCAGCCTGTTGCCAAATTTGTATTGCCAACTTTTAGTTATTGGCCGAATTCTTTTGATTAACCCTATAAAGAAGAAGTATACAGCCTAATTGGACTATACGCAGCACTGTTTCGTTATAGCAGCACGCCAAACACAACCCACATTTTCTCATATATTTGGCAGTGATATTTTTATATTTCTCCATCCCTAGAATTATTTTTTCCGCAGTTCACACATAAATTTTCATAAAAATTCATATGACCACCACACATCCCATCGTTTGTTAATTCCATTCTTTGAACCATCACAAAAAAAAAATCAACTTGTGTTGGATTTTGAGTTAATAAAACGCTAAAAATAAAAATACGAGTAACATTCCCTCAAACTGCCAACGACATTATTTTTTTTGTATTTTTGTAGCTCCTAACCATTAAAAAGCATATGAATCTCATCTTCTTGGTTATTTAAATAAGCAAAATAGGATTTATGTTTATACGTTCCGAGAGTACTACAAACACCCGAGTTTTATCTCGTACGGTCGGTATATCTATATATATATGTATATATATATATATATATATATATATATATATATATATATATATATATATATATATATATATACATATATATATATATATATATATTTATATATATATATATATATATATATATAAATATATATTTATATATATAAATATATATATATATATATATATATATATATATATATATATATATATATATATATATATATATATATATATATATATATATATATATATATATATGTATATATATATATATATATATATATATATATATATATAAGGGGGATACCCTGCCACGGAACTATATTATGGTGTTTTAATTGAAATTGAGAAAGTTTATACATTTTCGGGTTCAATGAAAATGTAATAATGTCATTTCCCGCACAATGTTTTCTAATAATCGAGACGTATATCTACTACATGTTAGCCGGGTGATTAAAGGCGCAAACATTTTTCTTTCTGATTTATTTCGTATATATAAATCAAGGCTTAACGTGCGAAATTTTACAATTTTACATTTTCACACAGTTTTTCTATTTACGGTTGTTTGTGTTTGGGGGAGGGAAATTGGAAAATATAAAAAAATTAAAATATAAAATGAAATAAAAAAAATAGAATTTTTTTATGGAGCTGGAACACTTCTCGTTCTTTGTCACAGATCGTTTATATTCAATTAAAGGTAATTAGTTTAGGTTTAACGCGGCCGCACAAGTTTTTTGGTACTGCTGCTGTTGTTGGTGTTGTTGATTTTAATTTGAATTTTAAATCTCTGGTGTCAGCAATACCATTTTTTTAAGTGGTACTTCTGTTTTGTTATTTGCGGTTATTCTTTACAGAGAAGAATGAGAAACATTTGTGATACCTACACAAAGTTTGTTTGGTTGGGTTGCCAATTGGCAAAATATGCCAAAAAGGTTGGATTTTGATTTTGAATTTAAGTTTAAAATTTGTGCGCCTGGAACTTGATTCAATGGACTGCAGTCCAAGCATGATTTGGGCACATATTTAATACGTCAGGTTTTACCTAATTAATATTTTATACTTTTTGAATTGCTTCCATATATTCGCAGGAAATTATCGGAGATTATGGGTACCGGTAACTCTATTTTGTTCCATCCTGTATGAGTCAGTTTTGGAATTTCGTAGGCTTTTTACAATATCGGTGAGTATATGCACGCTGAAACAGCAGCGAGGATGTGCCGCATCATCATTCTATTTTCTCAATGTTATGCCAAGATGATTCGATCTTGCCTAACTAATCGGTCGCCTTATCTATATCATACATACATGCAATTTCTTTTGAATTTCAAATTAACTTTCCTTAGAGTTGCGAGATATCTTTTTCATACTTACACATGTCTCAAACATAGCCGAATGTGCCTTTGACCAAATGATGTCGGCATACTATTGACATGTTCCACTTAATATCCGGGTTATTAAGCATAAATTGTTAAATTAATTGTACTGATGCTACCTCACACTGCATTGTGCGCTTTAGAATAAATGGATTCTAAAGCGCACTCTTCATCCCTATATTTAGAATCCATTTATTCATCCCTATATCTCAGAGCATTCAAAGTAAACGATATCACGCACAGATCTAAACATAAAAATTAGAAACCATTTTTGTATACTCTCTAATTCTGTTAGAATAAATCTAGATAGATAGAACCTCATTATATAACACATACGGTATTTTTAACATAGAATATATGTTTACGAGTTTTGCATAAAGTCAATATTGAAAAGTCATTAGAATTGGTAGTATGATACCGTTAAGGCAACTGAAACCCCACAGGTACCTCCAACTTTAGGTTGAAAGATGTATATAGTAGAACCTCAAACAGACTGTTGGTGTGGTTCTTCAATACGCAGGGCCCATGATCCTTAAAGTAGAACCATCAGCGATTTGTCCTGTACTACAACGTCTGCATGTAAGAAATCCAGTATAATATTTAACAACATACTTGTCGGAATGGAATATATTAGATCACTTACAAAAAGTTAAAATAATCGCGAGATGGAAAAATATAGAATAAATATTTTGCTATATAGAAGTTAAATAGTATATACTCAAGAGAATAGTAATGAACGACCAAAATCCTTTATTAAACTAGCTTATGGTCATAGTGACATTTGCTACTAACGACCCACAATGTGGGCTTAGAGAAAAAATACTGGTTTAGCTCGGTTTAGCTATTAAAATTACTGGTTTGAATTCTCGTTATACGAACAACTCCATATGTACAGGTACTATAGCTTAATTGAATAACACTTGAAATGTTTGAAAGGAGATTCAATATAATGTGCAAAATTTAACGATACCGGCTGGTCAAAACATATATATCACCCGAATATTGCATTAAAGTTCCAAAGACATAAATCTAATCAAAGAAATTTATACATGAAATCGAATCAAAAATCCATTACCGTCTATGTTTCCTTTCAAAAAATTTTGACAATCCCCATTTATTTCGTCTGTCCCCGTTCCGTTTCCCATTTTCCGTTCTCTATATATTATTTTTTTCTCGCAGGATTTTTCTATTTAATAAGTAAAAAAAATTTTACATTAAAACTAGAAAACGTTTTTCCATTTTCTTTAACATTTCCTTTTATTTATTTATGTTTTTTTGTTTAGTTGAAAGTGGATTGGGTTACAACGCCGAATTCAAATTTATTATCCAAACCTGGCAAAAAAAAATTAAAAATTCTCTCGATTTTTTTATTTATATTTCTTCATGTTTTAATGAAAAATCGTTGAAGAGGTGGGAAATACCTTGGAAAACTCGTTCGTTCGCTCGTTCTATACACTCTATACACAGCAAAAAAATTTAAAACGAAAAGTTCAAATGGCTGAGTTTATTATATTTTACAATATTCTTCAAAGTCTTTGTGGAAAATGTGGAAAACAAAAAAACACAAATAAAAAAGCTTTATGACGAGGAATAATGAAACGAAGGAAAAATTCCTTAGTTAAGACGATTATACCGAACCAAAAAAAAAAATGTATGTAAAAAAATTCTCTTTATAAGACGAAAATATAAATGATAATGGGTGTGGTCTAAATCTTTACGATTTTTGCAGCTTTTTTTTCCACCATAGATTCGGCAACAATGAAAATCTACACGCTTCCATCAAACGAAAAATGTACGGCCATAAAAAAATATCTGGTCAAATATGAACTGTAAACTAATTTTAATGTGTTTCTATGTAGAAAGGAATTTCATTTTACTTTGAAAAAACCAAAGTTGAAGATTCCGATCCTTATTTACTTCTTGTCGTATATATATATATATATATATATATATCATATATATACATATATATATATATATATATATATATATATATATATATATATATATATATATATATATATATATATATATATATATATATATATATATATATATATATATATATATATATATATATATATATATATATATATATCTATATATATAATTATATATATATATATATATATATATATATATATATATATATATATATATATATATATATATATATATATATATATATATATATATATATATATATATTTATAAATATATATATATATATATATATATCTATATATATATATATATATATATATATATATATATATATATATATATATATATATATATATATATATATATATACATATATATATATATATATATATATACATAATACATAAATGTATTTGTATACATGTATACAATATATAATATAAGAGGGGTGTAATATAAATATAATATACGAAAGAAAATTGGGAGCTAAGAATAAAAATATAATAAAGGAAATTTTTTTTTGTTTTCATTTCCCTCGGATCTATTAGTTTTCTTTCTATTGAAAAATTATACGCTAGAACTAAACTTCTGTTCGAAACAGAAATGCCTGTAGCGCTTAATCTTTAGAGTTTAAGATGAAAAGCTTTGGTTTTGGCATAGAAATTATAATTACCTCTTGCGTATATATTAAACTCTATTATAAAGAATTTAAGCTATGAGCAGGGATGGGCGAGGTAGATTACACCATGTGATCTACGTGGTTGTTGACGCGTAAAATATTACGTATATGACTTGGCAGTGTTTATTACCAACGTTGACAATTAAGACAATGTCAACCACCTACGATATTTTACCGTTTTGAAGTCGAATGAACCAGATCACAGTGGTACTTGTAAAAAATCTTAAACTAATTTACTATAATACTAGTTTACTAATTTATTAACAAATAGAAACAACGTTAGAAATTGACATATAATAATTTGATAGTTTAAGTTTTACTTAATTGTATTTTCTCTAGTTATGGAATAATATAAATATGGAATAATACAAATATATACCGAGCAAATAGCGCAGTGGTTAAAGCTGTGACGATTGGATCGGGAGGTACCGGCTTCAAATCCCAACAGAGGCGGGATGCAAAACGGATTTTTCATCTCCCGATTACGATCAGTGATTATATTGAAAACATCTACGAAAACCCTCTGTTGGAATGTAGAACTAATGGGTCGACCCATCGTTCATGTTAGTACAGGCCTAGCATGGAGGTATTCAGTGTATAGATGAACTCTGTAGCCGTGTACAAATAGAGGGATACTGATCAGCTTTCAAAGGACAATAAATCCACTAGCTGAACAGTCTCTAAATAACATACATTATTGTGTATGGTATTTTTTTTATTTATAATATCACAGCTTCGAAAAACAGTATACGTATGTAACAGATAATAAACAGATCATTCAGATTACATTGAATTATTGAAATTCTAACTTACCTTAATTTTCTAGGAGGATAGGTTAGATTAACATACATTGGAGGACATTTTAAAACTGTCACCATTCGTATCGCTTTGCTATTTACTATGGTTACAAAAGCACACTATGAATTGTCTACAAATCGACGTTGTCCACGTTATCGCTATTGTCTATGTTGTCTATACGGGTTGTCGACAGGCAAACCAATTAGTCATCTCTAAGGGCGTTGTTTTCCAACTTGACATAGCCATCAAAAACTTACTGCTACTCTAAAATTATTAAAATTTGATTCAAGCCCATACTAGAATTTTAGCTGGAATTTTACTTAAGAAAATCCTCTCAACATAGTTCAAAAGCTAATGAAATACAAATACGATTAAACATAATTTAAAATGTACTCAATTTTTGTTCGTTTAATTAAACAAAAGATCTTGTTTCAAAATTACTTAAATTTCGCTCTAACGTGAAATTAAAACTTAACTCAAATCTGTATACCATAAATCATAACTCAAAATTCATATACTCGCAAACTCAAATGTTATTTTCAACTCAATGTTTCATTTATAACTCAATTTAAAATTTTAAATGCGCTCAAATTTTGTTCAAATCAAAATGAAGCATTACTTTATTTTCGCTCATACAATTCATAAAATTCATACTATAATTCTACCTATAAGTACTTTGAAGTCTATGCAAAATCAAATACATATATGAGTAAATATTTATAATTTAAATTCGACTCAAACATTTTTGAAATCTATACTGTATACCATAAATCATAACTCAAAATTCATATACTCGCAAACTCAAATGTTATTTTCAACTCAATGTTTCATTTATAACTCAATTTAAAATTTTAAATGCGCTCAAATTTTGTTCAAATTAAAATGAAGCATTACTTTATTTTCGCTCATACAATTCATAAAATTCATACTATAATTCTACCTATAAGTACTTTGAAGTCTATGCAAAATCAAATACATATATGAGTAAATATTTATAATTTAAATTCGACTCAAACATTTTTGAAATCTATACGTTAAAAAGTCTGTAAAACGCGTTTAATAAGTTAGCTCAACTCTATAGTACAGTTTTACCTTGAATTTCACTTAAAAAAATTCACTGAAAATATTTAGTTTAACATTTACAAAAATTCAAATAAGCGGGTATTTTTACCTCCACCCTTTGATTTCAAGCAATGTTTTTTATTTACTAGTTTTTCTCAGTATTCTGTGCGACCATTATAAAGCAAACGTAGCCTCATGTGCATCTAGCCCTTGACACAATACCAATAACGCCCTTGCTTATGGTATGCTCATATTGGAATTCCCAATATATTTTAATATTTTAAAGAAAATTTAAAACTTCAGCACTATTTCTACATATGAAGCATTCTAGGCCTTGCTAAAGTTAGTTGTTTTAGATTAATTCGATTTTATTTATGTTTAGGTCATTAACACTATCTCATAAGATTATTATTTGAAGATTTGATCTTTTTAATTCTTTACAATGAAATGAGAATGAAAGAAAGGATGTTAGTTTGCAAGATTCTATTAAGAATTGGTAAGATTTTTCAATCACTTTTCTTTTTAGTTTGAACCGATCTACATATTTTTAAAATTGTTTGATTTAGCAAAAGTAGGACAGGAGCACTGTGAGCAAACGTAGGTCACACCCAAAACAGTGACATCGCAAACTATTTTGATCACTAAAGACAGTATTTGAATTTAGTAGTTGATTTCTTTTGGCGACCAGTTATTAGTTCTATATATATATATATATATATATATATATATATATATATATATATATATATATATATATATATATATATATATATATATATATATATATATAATATATATATATATACATATTCAAACATAAGTGACCACAATGTTTTTTATTCAATCGTGATGTATCGAAATATTCTAGAAGAAAACATTGATTTTACAAAAGAGTATGAAAATTTTAATAATTTTCTATCATCAGGGACATTTAATATTCAAAATCCTAATAGAACTATATAATGAATTAATTAATATATTAACAATAACTACAAGTAGTGCCAAACTGACAAGTACCCTGAAAAATAAAACAAATAAGAAGAATAAAATTCTGAAAAACTATGTAAATTGAACAGAAGCGATAATTGTTTAACTTGACAGCAATACGAAACAATTCAATTCGAAAAATATATTTTGCCAAGAAAATTCTTTAATTTAATATTTGTTACCTTCAACCAAAAAGATTTATGGAAAAATATTATTTTATTCCATCTTTCATGACTGTTGATATTTTTAATGTAAATAAATATTTTGTTAGATAAGTCGATAACACCAACGGAAGTAAAATAGGGTGATTTTGTTTATATAGAGCTATTCCTATTTTAAAAGTGCGGTGACATTGTTACTGACCAATTTCAACTTTGACAAGATATTTAATTATATTTGCGGTTGATTGATTTTATTAAATTTCAGAAGTAATGCAGCTATCCAAATAAATCAAAACTCATTAGTTACATAGGTTCCAAACCTTTTCTTCTGTGTCCCCCCAAAATTTAGCTGCAAAGCAAATAAATCAGATATGATCTTCTGAAACGCCATGCTTAGCCCTTTCCCTAGATTCACCAATGATGTGAGATAATTTACCTGAAATTCAAATAATCAATAATTAATTAATTACATAAAATAAATATAATAAATCTTATTTACCAATTCTTCTCGAAATTCAGCGTTACAACACCTTGCCTTCAACTCCTCCAATTCTTTTACTGACGATAAAGGAAATAATTTTTATAGTTCCGTTTTGGCATGATTTCTGTTTCCTACACTATTTTGTTGTACAATCCTTCTCGACAAATCTTTAACCAAATAGGATAATTGGTCTAATTTCAGATGCATTTTTTTAATTTCCATATTGCAGCAGCAAGGAGTTGGTTCAGTGCTTGTATTTATATTTTGGTTGTTGGTTGGGTCTATTATATCGGACGATGAATTTGGTGAAAATGGGTTGTGTTCTGCGGGCGGTGTTTTTGTTGGTTTGACGTTTAAATATAATTTACTAGTTTTATTCATAGAAACTATTTCTTTACAGCCATCGATTAATAAATTTAACGGAGGTGGTGGAATATGTTTTTGCTGATAAAATCGGTTCATAAAACACTACATTATCCGTAAACAAACAAGCGTAATGAAAAGTATCTAATTTATGTACAATGTACATACATACGTATATTTAGGATTTTGTATAGTGCGTGATTTTGATGAAGGCACGTTTGTAGTGGCTGGAGTTTTTCTTGTAGATGCCCCGTGAATTATAGTTAATGGTGGTGGTGTATTTCGGTTTTGGATCGATGATATGCTACCTGTAAATTTAATAATTATTTTATCAAATACATTTTTAAATAATTAAATTTTATATTACCACTTTCTGTTATATAATCTTTATAAAAACATTTCTGTAACCAATCCATGCTGTTTTGAATTTCCATTCTGAGTAAAAAATTTAAATATTACTAAAGGTAAAATAAAAGTAAAATTAAAATTTGTAATACAATTAAAGGTACTAAATTTAAATATGATTATAAATTAATTACTGCTTTAATGCAGCAGCGGTATTAGTACATAATTATTTTTATTAAATAACTTTATATATTTAAATTTAATGGATGTAACAGGAAATATTTCATTATTATCCGATATCCCTTTACATTGAAGAATACCAAGCGTCTCTTGTGAGTTAAGTGGCTTAATAAAAAATGGTGATACATCCTTAAACCGTCTGCCAAGAACCATTGTAGTTTCATTTTCTTTGACAAACTCTGAAATTAAAAATGGAATATCTCCTTCCAAATGGCAACATTTGTTAGCTTTAGTACTTTTTAATATGAAATTATCAAACTTAAATGTATTTTTCGTTAAATCAGTGGAGGAAACTGTTCGCCTAAATTATTCGACATTTGAATTTCATCTATACGATTAGCAAGCTGTTCTAAAATTAAGTTAGGTTTTCTATTTTTTTTTTTCTTACTAATTTTTTTATTTGCTGCATAAAATTTACAAATTTATATGCTGAGAACGAATCTACACTACCAAATTGAGAAACGCAATCCGCTATATGGAGAAGACCGTGTACATTATAGCTAACTCTATGCTTACCATAAATTTTGGGAAATATTCTAACAAATGCAGCCAATATTTTATTTACTAAACTAACATTATTCCTTGCATTCCTATTAGACATTAACCTGTAAGCACAATGCAGTAAAAGGAAATGACTATATCTCTTCACTAACAACATCTTTCAAAACTACAATACCAGTATATAAGTTTGTGATGTGAGTAACGTATTTTAAATTTAAAGCCAAACTTTCTGGCTGTCAGGCGATTTTTAACCATAAATGTACAATTTTCTTTAATGAAAGCTATACAATTTTCAATATTGCAACGGAGGCTGGTAAAATTGTTTGAATTTCTCATATGTATAAATGGATGGGTGATGATTTTAATTAATTTGAATAAAAACTCATAGAATATTGCGTTATATGAATGGAAGTTCTCTATTAGAGTTCGCTCCCTTACAAGACAAATCGTAAGTGTCGGTTTTTCTACTATTATCTGTTACTATTATTTTTTGGAAATATAACAAATATTAATAATAAATTTAAAATACCTGAATAACACGATTTAGAGATTGCGGGATTATAGTTTAAAAACAACATCGCACGTCTAAAAGGGATGTTAGATTTTGGCCTATTTACTATTAATTAAACAAATTTTCTATGTTTAATACCTCGTGCCCTTATCGCATTTGGTTGTGATCATTATTATTCAGTAATACTTTCATCAAAATCATCGTCTGAATCGCTTAAATAGTTTGCAATCATATTTAACCCAATATTTAACGATCTAGCCAAGTAAAGTTGATTCTAGGCCACCGTCCACCTGGCTCAGGCGATTTTGAATAAACCCCATTTCTATATAAAATGTGTAGAAATGATCGAACCATCCAAATGAAACCGGGCACAGTATTAACAGGCTCCAAAACCTATTCAGAGAGGTATGAACCATCGCAATCCGATCTCTATTATGGATTTTAGATTTATGTTTGACCAAAAATTCGTGATTTCGGGCTATTTTGAATAAACTACATTTGTATATTAAATGTGTAGAAATAATTGAACCATCCAAATGAAATCTGGTGCAGTTTAATTAGCCTCCTAAACCTGATCATAGAGGTATGAACCTTCGCAATCGGATCTCTATAACAGGTTTTAAATTTTTGATTGACCAAAATTCGTGATGATTAATTCAGATACAGGGTCACTCCTGGGAAATTCGTGGGCGGGAATGCCCGGGAATTTGACTTGTTTTCTATTTCCCGTCTCCCGAGAATTTTTGTTGTATTTCCCGGAATTTGTTTTAAAGGTTAATTTCTTTGAAACAACTATGAAAACTAAAAACTAATAATTTTTTATATATTTGAATTATTTCTAGTTAAATTATCATTGATATACACAACATCAATCTAAAGACGACAGCAATATTGCAGGCTGTAGTAGTATTTTGGAATCCCAAATCATGGCAGTAATGTAACAAAATTTGGTAAAGTTCAGCAGCCGTCTGGCTCAGTTTTATATTTTATGAAACGCCAATCTATGGCGGAAATTTTTGCGAGACTAGCTGCTGCTGATAATTTTTCGTCAATCATTAAGTGCTCGGCACTATACTTTGCCGAAGAATTGAAACCATAAAATCTCAGGAAAAAGTGAGTGGAAAGTTCAGTCTAACTTTAGATGAATGGACGAGTGTAAGAAATCAACGATACCTAAATGTTAATGTACATTTTAACCAGTGTTACATAACATTGGGATTAATCAGAATACTTGGAAGCTGTACAGTTGCAAAAAATTGAGTTACTTGATGCCAAGCTTCATGAATTTTGGACTTTCCTCGACAGATGTCATGGCTGGCAACAACCACCGACCATTGAGTTGGCCGAGATTCACAATTAACGTTAACTCTGCTATAATTATATGACATTCGTCTGGCAATTATGGATGTCATTTACAAGAAACGTAGCATTACAACAGGAGAACAAGAACCAGAGGATATGAGTGATAGTGATCAAGAAGAGGAATACCTTAATGAAGAATGCTCTGAAACCGATGACGATGAGACGAATCCGAATAATCTCATCGTTCCCATCAACCACATCAATCCAAATTGGGCATTCGAAGTGATTTGAGTGCGACAATTGGAATGGTTCGAAACATTGTAAAGTTTTATAAATTTGGACAAGTTCGAAACACTATTTTGCAACATCATGTAAAACAGAAACATGAAAAAGAGTTGAATTTGCTCTAGGATTACAAGCCCAGATGAAATAATATGGATACAATGCTATAGAAGGGTTTTTGAACACCATCGACTCAATTTGAACGGTATTAATTAATTTACTACTAATTGAATCTACATAATATCAAAGTCGTATGTGATTTGCATATTACTTTGAAACCCGTCAAATTGGTAATTGAAGCGCTGTGAAGACGTGATGCAAACTTGCTCACTGCGGACGCGGTATAAAAACGAAATTTTAAATAAGCTTGTTCATCCTTTATTAGCGCGAATCAAAGAGCGATTCGTCCCTGTGTTTTTATATAATTATATTTGTATATTTTCTTGTTTCCCCAAAAAAATCCTAACTACTGTGTTAGGAGAGAAACCTGTCTGATTTTAATTTTAACTGAATTTTTCGATGACCATTTGGAATAAAAAAAATTAAAAAAATTGACCGTTAGTATTATAGTTTTTACATAGAAACAAGTTTTTGATTAAAAACTATATACATATATAAAATCCTGGGCCCTTAATATAATAATTTAGATGAAAACAAGTTTTTCTTAATCATATTTCTCGTGTGATTATTTTTCTTTTTCTTCTTTCATTTAAAATATAAAACTGGACATTAGAAAGGTTAATTTTAAAAATTAAGGTTAATCTTTATCCTTCTTATTGTTGACCATTGGCTATCCCTTTTATATACAAAAAAAAATCTGAAAATATAAAAAAAAACAAAGACGTTGAATAATAAGACGTTTTTTTTAGTGAAAGGGTTAAAATTGAAGAAGGACTTTGTCGTCTCCAAGTGTATTATATATATTCAGGTGATTATCCTTTTTCATGTTGTTTTTTTTTTGGTTCAGGTATTTTATGCGTCTTACAAAATAAAATTTCCAAACACTTTCCCCTTTTTTTATAAATATCTTATTTATATATGATTTGTATTTCCATCTACATAAAATATAATTGCTGGAAAACATGAAAGCGTATTATATTTTATATGTATATATACATATGTATATATTTCCAAAAAAAAAAAATTCCATTTTCATGATATAAAATAAAAAATATTAAATTAAGAAAGATATTTATTACAACCAAATGGCGCGAATCAGTTTTTTCTTTTTTTTTGTGAACAAAGTTACACGAGAAAAAGAAAAATTTATAATTATTTTTCTTATCGTTTTGGAAAATGGAAATTCGGTACAAAAAAACACAATAATTTAATTTTTTACGCTTTTTTCATTTTAATAATATGGAAATGGTGATGGTGGGTGAAGAAAACGTGGTGTATGTATGTATATATAAGGGTAAAAATATATGAAACAAAAGATTTTTTTTTTGATTATAATTTGGTTACTTAGGAAATTTTCTTTTATATAATAATAAGGAAAAAGGATTGAGGAGTTAGAAGTGGCTTTAGGATTTTTTATTTTGCTTGTATTTTTCGCGATTTATATTTTAGGGTAACATTTATAGTTATTTCAATGGATGGTACCATTTTATGTGCTTAAACCAATGGTGCTTAACCGGTACTTCACGAGGCAATTGGGTTCGGCAAAACTTTCACTCGAACAAATTGTCATCAAAATAAAATTGCCGTTTATAACAAAGTGATATCGTTCAATGCTTTTTAAGTATTCCTATATACATTTATACCTGAATTGTGTAAATGAATTTAATATTGACACAATTTTAGTTGATGTTTTGGTAGTGCACAAAAATGATAAAGAACAAGATGATACCATATCGATTATGGAAGCGACTAAAAGTTAAGCTATAGACGTTTAAATAGTATCCAATGACTTTCATTGCAGAATACGATCATATCGCGGTAGAAAAAAAGTCAAAACAACATTGCGTTCATAACTATGACTTCATAATTCTTGTTGTTAAATATAGTCCACGCATTACTAGCTGGTAGTTGAGAATTTCAGTAGCCTACCAGTTGAATCAACAAAGCAGTATGAGTCTGCAAAATAGAACTAGTGAAACGAAATGATTGTGTGTTCCGAAGAAAATATACCATAATTTCAAATTTTGTATAATTGGCATGATTCTAAGAAAGGATGCAATAATATGGTGTGATGTGACTATACTGTAAAATATAAGTTAGTTCTACTTCTATTTTGCATATACAAAAAAATTACCTTTTTCTCGGAATTGTATTTAAAAAGCAAATCTGGACAAAACTCCGTACATTTAACATACATCATGTACCGCAATAGCTATATAAACATGCTGCAATTGATCAAATTTAATAGCGGCGACGATTAAGCGCCACTACAAATAAACTGGCCAAAATTAATGTTGAGTCTCCAGACAAAATCCAATACTGAAGGCAAGGGTGCATTGTAAGAGACCACTTGGATTACGGACAATATGTGGTGTCATGCTTATATTCGAATAACTGTTTTTCGCCATTGTTAGCAACACTTAGACTTCAAACAAGCCGCTGAGCTATATAGCTTTAACTTTGAGGCTTTTAAATAATTTCAAAAAAGCTCGCGTCACCTGGAATATGGATTTGTTAAGGAATTCGTAAATTATACAAAAAATGTATATGTGGCTCAAATCTGTTGTTAGAAAATTTTTGTTAGGTTATTTTAGGATATTCGATGTTATGTAACAAGTAACTGGAACGTAAGATGTTCTGTATTCTGTGTGTTATTACGATCAGTGAAAAAAGAATTGAGAACATGGACTTAAATAGAATCCGTTTCGTTGATCATGCTAAATGAGGTAAGTGAGGGGGAGAAGGGATATCCATGTGGCATATGCACTGTCTCAAGAGATATCCATGTCCTGAGAAATTTCAAAAATATTTTTTACATTACCATCGGTGTTTAAAAGAAGGAAATCAAGTGTAATAGCTCCAATATAAATAATAATAAAACAGTGTTTAAAGGCCATTACTGGCCCCTTACTGAGTCAACAACGGTTTCGATCCCGAGCATGGCCTTCATGCTGTCAAAGACAACCTGAAGAAGCCAAGTTATTTTCTACACCGAGCCATCCGCGCCAGCAACGACCTCTGCACCTACCATATGGTGGCTCTCCTTTCAGAGATCGCTGCATAATTCGTTCCGGATTAGCACGCAGAACGTGGCCGAACCAGCGTACTCGCTGAGAACTTATTTCATGCACAATATCGGGGATCTTCATCAGATCTCTAATCTCGGTACTGTACAAAGCTCGTTATGTGCCACCTATTTCGCGTTTCAGGCCGTAAATCACACGCATGACTCATCGAACCATATAACAACGAGCCTGATCAACGCTTTGCAAAGCTTCAGCTTTACCGCACTTGAAAGGTGTTCAAATTTTAGCAGTGGCCTTAGAGGAAACAAAGCACGACTCTCAGGTGCTCGCCGCACTTTAATATCCTCACCCACACTGTTATCGTGAGCGATAAGAGAGCCCAAATATTTGAACCTCCTCACTCCCTCAAATGTGTAGAGGCCACTACTGAAATATGGTGTACCATTGTCCCTATAACCAGAGATCTTGTATTTCATTTTGGACTCATTGATCTGGAGTCCAACAGAAGCTGAAAACTCGACAAGCGTATCAAGTATTTCCTTCACTTCGTTGCTATTCAGTCCAATCACGCATATGTCATCTATGCATATGTAAGATTGAAGAGTATCGGGAACAGAGTATCTCCCTGCCGAACACCCGAGTTAACTGTAAAAAATTTTGATAGCCTGTTCTCAACTTTAACACTTTAACTTTATTTGAGGTGACTCAACAACAGTCTGTGACGCATGAAGAACCCCAAACAGGTCGGTAAAGTGTCCATTCCATGCGTCGAGTACTGTGTCGATGTTGATACAGAGGTTTCCATCCCGGTTCCGAATCGCAGTTGACGCAGGCTTGAAAGTATGGTGCAATCCAGTAATTCCTGTAAAGAAATTACGTGAACTGCGCTCATTGCTGAGTTGTTGTACTTTCAGAACCTCAGAGTTCCACCATTCTCGCTTTTTCCGTCTACAAATCCGCTTGGCTGCCTTCCTAGTAAGAGTAGCCTTGTTTTTTCTCGCTATTGTTAGACGTTGTTGCACTTCACTATGGGCTATATTTTGTTGCCCAACTGAAAGACGACACTCGTCATCAAACCATAATCATTCTTGGGTCTGACTTTCACTATACCTAAAGTCTGTTGAGCAGCACTGACAACCAAAGTTTTCAGTGCCTCCCAGACAGAGTTCACACAGTCAGACTGGTAATTAGCTCCCTCAATGTTGTCGCTGACAAGATCCTGATATCGTTTCTTTTGATCTTCATTTATCAACCTCAAATATAAATCTTTAAGCTTTAAAAGCTTTCTTAATAAAATATTTTAAAATGTACTTGCTCTACGTATTATGGTGCTCAAGGCTCTCTCATCAATCATCTTTACATTTCATAGCTGAATGCTAGCATACTGACCTTACGGGGATGCAAGGCAAGCTTTCTGTCAAAATAGGTTAATTTTAAAGTAGTTGTTGATATACCTACCCTTGATAAAAATAAACACAAATATTTTATTTTATAAGCAAATATAGCGTTTGATAATCAATCAATTGCTTAAATCTCAAAATTTATTATTTATAAGGTAAGCCTTTTATAATTTGTTTGAAGGTATATTGCATAATGAATTTTGGCTGGATTGATTTTTGGTCTTCTTATTCGAAATTGTGTGGTGCAATTCAAATTCAATCAGCTCTATTATTATTCATTCATTCAACTATATTTTTATAAATCACCTAATTCCATGGCTAAAGATATGAGCCTTATGATATATATTTCATGGTTTTAAGTGTAAGCTGTCGTGTTGCTGTGTTATAACTGCCATTTTATAATAGCCCAAAATACATCCATTGGAACAGCTAGCTATTGTTTTAGTAAATGAGTGCGACATTTTATATTTTTATTTTATCTATGCAGTTTAATTCAATCAAAACTTCAATGTAGTATATAACGATATGGAATGGTGTTTATATAACATCCCATAAATTCAGATTATTTACGGGACCTATTCGTGCCCAAAGATATTGCTAGCTCTACGTCTCAGTGGTCAAACCTATACTGCTGTATGGGGTTGTCGTCTGGTGGCCAGCGTTAAAAATTATGGCCAACCTTAAACTATTGATGAAAGTCCAAAGAACGGCCTGCTTGTGTATAAGTGGGATTCTCAGGAGCACACCTACTCAAGCTCTGGAGATTCTCTTTCATCTTACTCCCTTGGATATTGCGGCCGAGCCATTCGGCTCAAATCCATATCTATGTGGACCTGTAACAATATAGGGCACTCGTCTATCCTATGCAACAGGAGTATTCCGGAAGCTACCGACTACGCTATTCCTTTGCCATCTGTTGAGATGAAATTCCAAACTGAATTTCCCACCAGAGAGGACTGGGTGAACGAAACGGTTATGGACAATGAGGCGCTAAGCTTCTTCACGGATGGCTCAAAAAAGGATAGAGGGGTTGGCTGCGGGGTATTCTGTGAGGCACTAGCGGTTAACCTCTCTTTTCGTCTTCCCGACTTTTGCATCGTTTTTCAAGCTGAACTGATCGCGATAATGGAAGTCATGGGCTGGTTGAAGTATAATGTAATATCTACGAGGGATATTCGCATTTTTACGGACAACCTGGCTGCTATTAAAACGCTACAATCATACTCCCTGACGTCGAAGGTAGCCCAGAACTGTCTGGCATCTTTAAATGAGATGGCTGATCAGTTCAACATCCGCTTGACGTGGATGCCAGGGCATTTCAATATCGCAGGGAATGTAATGGCAGGTGAGTTGGCCCGCAAGGGTACAGCACGCCTAATAACCCAAAGCAGGCGGGATATAAAGATACCGCTTGCTTCATGTAAACTACTGCTTCAAGAAGAAGCCATAAAAGAAACGAACTTCAGATGGTCTAACGCCAGTTTGTATGTAATAACCAGGCAGATCTGGCCTGGACTTGACCGGTTCAGATCAGGCCAACTGATATCGCTTCGATGGCACTATATTGGTATGGTCGTGGGAGCTATAACGGGACATTGTCTCATTGGGATACATTCGAGCAGACTGGGTGTCCCAGCCAAGGATTTCTGCCGTAGCTGTGGTGATGAGGAGGAGGAGGAAAATTTGCTCCATCTGCTTTGCACCTGTCCTAGTCTAGCATACAGCAGAACAAAATTTATGGGAACTTCCCCTTTGAACGACCTCCGGGACTTTCAACGATTCTTGGTAAGCTCAGGATGGTTTAGCGAGTAAAGAGGAGGAAACTCGAATGTGGTACAGCTATACGGACCAATTTTGTGTCTATGCTAGTCCTTTAGGACGGCCACCCTTACCTAACCTATTGCTGGTTAATTATACTCCAAAATGTCGAAGGGTTTTTATTTCGAGCAATGACCTTGCCCCAAACTATGCCAATCTAAACATTCGCCCTACAACGAAGACTTTCCATGAATCATTCAAGCGTATTTGATCAGTATCGCAATAAGCACAAGCGCCAGGCTTAACCATAGGTTCACGAATTTCTTACACACTGCCTACTTAAATAAACATCGGTCCCTCTGTCACCAGCTTTGGATATAACTTGTTTGTGAGCAAATTAAGACAACTTACGAAATTTTAGCGATTTGAAATTAAATGCGCCAGTTCGCAGTTGTATTTTATTTCAAATTTTTTTATTACGGATAAAACCACGCTCATATGTTGTTTGATGCTCCCCATGAGATTCTGCACAACTTCCAGTGTGACATTGCAACCGTATCGCATCCGATAATCTTCTTCAGCATTCTTTTCACTATTGTCAAATATTTTTGGATAGCTCGAAAATTGGTGGGCTCAGCTTCATTGATATAACATTGAATTGATTAAATTTGTACCAATTTATTGCACTTTTAGAGTAGTGTGAACTAGCTAAATCAATTTACGAACTTCGGGCAAGTTTACTAACAGTGTTACTGCCATTACATAATTTTATACTGCCATAGAAAATTGTAAATCTATCTCAGTAAACACAAATACATGTACAAAACACTAGTAGGTAGACCGGATTTCTAAAATTAAATATTTTATTAAACAAATTTTTTCATACGAAGTTAAAGAAAGTCCCGTCATCTGTTCGACTCCATCATACAGGCCAATATCACTATTACCAGTTATGTCTAAACTCTTTGAGAAGTTATTAGTAAAAAGACTAAATCCGATAATTGAGAGGAAAAACCTTATTCCAAATCATCAGTTCGGTTCTCGCAACCAACACTCAACATTAGATCAAGTACACTAACTAATATTATTGAAAGAGCATTAGAGGAGAAAAAAGTCTGCTCAACGATATTCTTAGACGTTGCACAGGCCTTTGATAAAGTTTGGCACGAAGGACTTAACTATAAGTTAAGAACTGTACTACCAATGCAATTCACTACAATATTAGAATCATACTTGAAAGATAGATTCTTTAGAGTAAAATTAGACGATTCCTATTCTGAATTGAAAGAAATCAAGGCAGGAGTACCGCAGGGCAGTGTATTAGGTCCTGTCCTATACCTATTGTACACTAATGATCTCCCTGTATTAGAAAACAACACTGTGGCGACATTTGCTGATGCCACGGCAATCTTAGCTGTTGGAGATAGCAACGAAGAATCAACTCACAGTTTACAGTTAGCTATTACTCAAGTACATAACTGGACCAAAAGATGGCGAATTAAACTTAACGAAACTAAATCAGTTCACATCAATTTTACAAACAAACGACTCGAACATATTCCGGTTACAATTAATCAAGAAATAATACCGTATGCCAACACGGCTAAGTATCTTGGCATGACACTAGATGCAAAACTACGATGGAAAGCACACGTCAAAAAGAAAAGTGAAGAACTGGGGCTTAAATATAGAAAGATGTATTGGCTGGTAGGAAGGAGCTCCGCTCTATCAACATACAACAAACTTCTATTATATAAACAAATATTAAAACCGGTTTGGACTTATGGTATCCAACTTTGGGGTTGTACCAAACAGAGCAACGTGGAAATCATCCAAAGATTTCAAAACAAAGTATTAAGGAACATCGTTGATGCACCATGGTATGTTAGAAACAGAGACCTCCATAGGGACCTTAAAGTGGACACTGTTTCAAAGGAAATCCAAAAAAATGCAGTGAGACATAGGCAAAGGCTCGAACAACATGTTAACACTGAGGCAATTAAGCTGTTAAACAACACAGATATTGTACGCAGGCTTAAACGAACTAAACCTTTTGAGCTGGTGTAATTGCTAGTGTAAACAGCCTAATGCTGATGTAAAATCCACAATAACGATGTGGTTTAATTCAATTTATCAGACACTATGGAACACCAGTGGGAAGAAGCCATAGATTAATACAACATAGTAAATTAAGTTAGAATAAAATTGCTCATTAGTCCAGGTGACTAGATTGTAATAATTGTTTATTTAAAATATTTAAATAAAATTGAAAAAAAAAAAAAATCTGTTCGACAAAACATCTTTGAATTTGTCACTCTAATTAAATTTTATTTCTATTAAATTTTATTTCCCTCAGTAAAATTAGTAAACTCAGTTGACTATGGCGTTCGAGCAGAAAAATGCACTGCTGAACCCAAAAACCAGGGTTTCTCACTTGTAACCCGTGTTTCTAATTCAAAATAAGATATTTCACCAAGATTATGGACTTAGGAACTGTATTAATGCAAATCGATAAATAGTTAAATTTTTTAAAAAAAGTGCGAAAAAAGGTGCTTGATTTAGTTTTAGATTGTAAAACTCGTTGGAATTAAGCTTAAAGTAATACATTCATAAAACTGGCTTCCAAAGGTTTAAATTATCTTGAAATGCTTTCACAAATTAAGGAAGATTATTAAAAACTGTACGCAATACACTGTCACCAATTAAATTAGCAGTTGAGGAAAGGAAAAACTCTACTCTTATTACAGCAGCATCTGTTACTATACTTTTATGCTGACCAATATTAAAAATTTGAATTAAAACATTTGTAAATATCTATTATATGCTCTCAGAAATAGGACTATTCCTCTAATAAATATCCAATTAATTTCTTTAATTAACTATTTAAAAGACCCTGCTGTTTAGCAGGAACAATATTTCTAATTCAAATTTGTTGCTCTAAGGGAAAACCCATTTAAAATTGAATGTACGTTTAATATAAATGAAAGTAATGAAGTTCTTAAATAAATGTCAATGGCCGAAGAGTCAAACTAGATCCTTAAAACCGAAACATCCGCATGAAATTAAAATATTATAAATTTATTCATCAAAGAGTGCGCTATGTTTGAGCTGTCGGGTGAAAGAACCCAAGTAATATCTGCACTAAATAAACATGCGTTTGCTGAATGACTCAATAAAGGCCTCAGTTTTTCTTCGTCTTTGATAAATTTCTCAGTTTCGATGATCTCCACACTCGAAAACCCGGGTTTCAAACATTTCCGGCTAACGCTATTAGGTATATACGGGCCAAGCCATTACTGCTGAATCGTGTCAAGGATTTAGGTGAAAATATGTTTCTGTATAGTCATTTTTATATGTATACATTTGACCGCATTGTGGATATGACTAAACTTACTCTTGGGTTCACAACAACAATTCGCTTGTCAAATTATAATTCTTTTTGCAAATTTATCTAGCTTGAATTATAATTATATTAAGCGGGAGTATTTCAATGCTGGCAAGGTACAATTTTTGAGCTGATAATTGTTTCAAATTCATTTCCACGTGCTTTTTGTCATTATTGTAGATAAAAATACATTACAAGGAAATTCTATAAAATTGTGATCAACCGTATCGCGTTGATATTAAAGAAATGTAGTCACAATTTGGTAGTTTAGAATTAATTTACGCAAAATCATTCTAGCAATTATATACACAATCGACGTTTTCTACGGGTTGTTGACACGTCGACGTAGAAAATAATAGATGACGCGTAAATGACCATCCCTGGTCAAGTTTTTTATATCTAATCAAAAACTTTCTTGTTTAATATAAAAGTTGTAACGGTTAAATGGTTTCTTTTTTTGGTATGATCGCGTTGTCATCGACAAATTCAGTTAAATACAAATTCAGTTAGTGTTTTCATCAGGCGGATATATATATATATATATATATATATATATATATATATATATATATATATATATATATATATATATATATATATATATATATATATATATATATATATATATATATATATATATATATATATATTTATATATATATATATATATATATATATATATATATATATATATATATATATATATATATATATATATATTAATATATATATATATATATATATATATATATATATATATATATATATATATATATATATATATATATATATACATTATATATACATATATTACACCCGAATATTTGTGTATAAGACCCTCCGAATTATTAAGGGATTCATAAACTCCAAATCAACCCAGCCAAATGTAAAAACCCCGCACTCCATTCCTTATTTTCTTTAGAAATTCTAATTTTATAATCTAAAATCCACATTTTCTAATGTGAATTGTAAAAAATTATCCTCCTTAGCTAAAAGTACGTACGTACGTATATATATACATAAAAGAAAAGCATTTTTTTACCACCATTATGTATATTTTCTTTTATATATATTCATATATAACTAAATATATATTTTTCAACCCTAAGTAGAGGAAAACTCTTTTAAAAATATCTCCATTTCCATATTCATTCGGATTTTTTTGTATATTCACCATCACGTTTATTTCATAAAATTAAAAAGGAAAAACATAAAAAAAATATTTAAAGAAAATCCACCACCCTCGTATCACACACACACACACTCACACTCACACACACACACACACACACACACACACACACACACACACACACACACACACACACACACACACACACACACACACACACACACACACACACAGACAGACATATTTATAAGTATGTACAAATATAAACGTATTTATATAACAGATATTCACAACGCGACGAATTATATATTATGACGATGACGCCATTACTTCGCACATATTTAATGGCCGCGCTTTGTTTTAGTTTGGATTTAATTAAGAATATTTTTTATACACCAAAAAATTTAAAAGTAAAAGAAAATAATAACATGATATGTCCAGTTATCAAAATCCTATAAACGCATGAGAAATTTTAACCCCTTTAGTTATTTAAGAAACAAGACTATTGTATATGAAATGACCATAGGCTAACCGAAAACTGTTTTTTTTTTTTGTTTAGAAAACTGGTAGAGCAAGATTTGAACTGGACATGAGAATTCATATGTCATAAATGCGTTAGAATATTTTTAAAATTGTGATGGAATAGTTGTGTGCGTGTAATATAGTTTCATATTAATCGGAAAGAAGTGCATTTATAGTATTGAATTATGTAGTGTGTTTTACAATACAACAAAAGTGATATACGATTTTGGATAACACAATTAATTTTCAGTTATATGTTAAATACACTTCAGACAAATATTTTCAATTTGACATCGGTGTAGTTCGTGAGTCACTCGGAAAATGATGAACCTCTCAAACTGTCAAGTCATAAAACTTTACTTCTAAATATAGTCCCGCGCCACCAATCGGAGTTCGGTTTTGAATTTCTATGTAGTTGATCGAATGTTTAAGTTTCTGTATATCTACCAAACAATTTAATTTTAAAATCGTTTGAAAGGACCGTTGTCCACGAAATTAATTTGGCTAGACCAATTTGTACACTTTGTCACCTTTAATTTTTCAAATTTGTATGACGTAGAAGTTAGGGATCTGAAAATATGACCATTTTCTTAGCTTTGGTACCGACATTTTCCAATAAAATTTCAAAAAATTCAGACATCAGATCAAGGAGTTACATTTTTATAGCCCCATAGTAACGCCACTGTGTATAATAAAATATATTCCATATTATTACCACATTTGTACATCTTCGTAATACATAGGAAGAACCATTGCTTATTTCAAGGAGTTTTGAAATACTTTCAGAATTTTCTTTCTTCAATTTTTAAAACTCAGTAAATGGCTTAAAATAAAATATCATTTAAATTTTTGTACCATTTTAGGAGTTGATTCGTTTGTAAAATTGTAATGAAATCTTCTTGAGTTAATTAAATTCTTTTGTTGCAATGTATGTCAGCAGGATATATGCGCTTAAGATTAAAAGAATTTTATCATTTCATTCCTTTCCTCATCTCCGGCTACATTTCAGACAGGTATGGTTTATCACGGCACAATTAGGTATTAAGTAGATATAAATACATAAAATTACATTTTAACAGTAGTTTTGGACCACCTTGGGTTTGTGTTTTGATCAGTTACATTTTTGGATCGGATATAAGTTGTCTAACTGTAATCCGACTTTCATGTAATTTGACAATCAACACAATATCCCGCAAATGCCGATCACGATTCCTCTGGCAATATAGGATGCGCGTATCAAAAGGGTCTATGAATTTTTGGCATAGTTCAAGCTGAATATATCATTTATAACGCATATGATTTTGTCCTTCAACTCTGCAAACGTCTCGAGCTTATTAGCATATATTATACCTTAATTTTCATCTCATAGAAAAATATCATTGGGGTTAAATCGTAAGATCTCAGCGGTCATTTGACTTCGCTGTAGTCGTGGGATACTGCAAACAAACTTTTTTACTAAAAGTTTCACTTTCAGAACCACAATAACTTTTGAATAAACAAACTACAAACTTATAAAAATATCGAATGGCATTCACATTCAGAATCAATTTGCGAAAATTGGAAACTGAAATTCGAAATTCTAATAAATTAAATCCGAATTCTAATAAAATAATTTTCTAAGTAAGCCCCCAGCTGCGTTTACGATGATTCTCGAACCATTTCCTAATTCGATAGGCCTCCGCATTTAGTTTTATTTTTCAACATTTTTAATTTGGGTCAATTTTATTATTTTGCATTAGTTGCTGGCCTTCTTTAAATTTAGCTGTACCGTTTACATCAGCCGCTTTGCGACTCACGAAAATTACTGGCTTCCCTTTTGGAGTCAAATAGAATTTATCTTTTCCCAAAGCAAAATTCGAATTTATATGATTTTTGAGATATACGAGTATATATGGGAAAAACCTACTTTAATCTCAGCTTCCAGAGTTATTTCTCCATTTGTCGGTTGAAAATTCGTACAAAAATTTTAATAATTCTGAAGTCTATAAAAATAATCAATTGTTGATGAAAAATTATGAAATTTTCTGATTTACCAAATATTTCAAATAATTCGATTAATATTCCAAAATATTTCCGAATTGGTTCGTGAAGCTGTTGAAGCTGTGACATATTATTTTTAAAATTAAGATATTTAGAAATTCGTCTTTTATAACATTAGCATGTTGTAAAAAATGTTGAGCAATTTGCAATCATTCGAAAAATCTCTTCAATTTATAAAACTAAAGAAATCGAACAAAAAACTTAGATTATTTGCTGAATTTCTCGAATATCAAAACAATTCAACAAAACCTATAAAAATATAAAAACACAATTAAAATTTTAAAACTATCTTTGGTTATATAGAAGATGTACAACTCTGATTTAGAATTCAATCAATAATAACCCGGCAAATTTGTAAAAGATATAAAATGCTCATATTGAGGATCTCGTGAAACTTGTGTACTTATCCATAAATAATAATGGCGGTTTGACGATAACAGATCACACATAATCTCAGAATTTGATGTTTTGTGGAAAAGATTTTTTAGTTAAGAGAATTTTAAGCTTCCACGAAAAACTCTTTGTTCTGCTGCCCTTATATTAAATTTAAGTCAACTTAAACTTCAGATAATAATAACGAAAGAGGATAGTGGTGGTATTCCCATGTCTTTCGGGCAAAATTTCATTGTGTCGCAGAATTTCATTGGGCAGAATTGTGTGCTCCTTTATTCCCGGTCCTGTCCAGTTTAAAATTACACAACAATATAGCATAAACGCGATGTTTGTAAGATTGTGATTTCCATGTAAGTCTGGCGAGTTTAAGGCTTTTGGGTAAATTTCACAGTAAGAAATCAAAAAGTTACCTATACTAACTCTAAATCCAGTGGTTGCAGTTCGAAATTTACGCCGCTTGAACATAATACCAAACCAGCTATGAGATTTTGAGTTTTGGTAGGTATTTGTTTGAACACTCTCATCTTTTATCAACTATGAAAAATGAAAGATCCAATATACTATGAAGAATATTCTGAATTTTTTTTAAGTTAGCTAATATTTAGGCACCCCCAGCTTACTCAAAAAAAAATTGAGTGTTGATTAAAAATTGGAACAAAAAATTGCACCACAATCCCATCTATGTAGTCTCTCGTACAGTCAACACAGTTTTTTTACATGAAAGGAATATAATCCTTAAAATAAACGAAACCTCAGAGCACCAAAAAATAATTAGGAAAAAATTTCCATTTGAAAAATGAAATTTACAAAAAACCTATACTCATACATAGAATTTGCGGTGAGTTAAAAATAATTAAGATTTTTTTCTTACATGTCGAAAATTTTTGTTGGTTCCTTTTTTTTTATTGTTGTGAGTCGCCCCGTGCCAAACTGAATTACGAATAATTTAAATTGATTCGAAAGAAACTCTTATTGATTTCGTATTTTGGGAATTTTTTTTTTGTTTTCCACTATATATGTTTAGGTATGTATATATAAGTTGACGTAATATCTGGTTTTTTTTTTTATTTTTATGAAATTGGAAGGAAAAGTAACTAGCAACAAAAAAAATGAGGGTGAAAAATCATTCCTCCTTATAAACGGAATTATCATCTAAAATAAAGCAAAATCTTATTTTCCCTGAGAAAGCTCACCGAATAAAAAAAAATCGATAGAATTTTTATCCTTTTTTGCCTGTGGATTTTTTTCTGTATGAATTTTTTTCCTTCAAGTTTTATTTAAAAAAAAAATAGGCGGGGTTTATATATATATATATATATATATATATATATATATATATATATATATATATATATATATATATATATATATATATATATATATATATATATAATATATATATATATATATATCCATTTTGTATTATTCTCCTTTAAAACTATTTTCAACTATGTGTACGCTTTGTTTTATTCACAATTACGTTTTTTTTCTGCTAAGCGTACTTTCGAGTAGTACAAAAAAAAAGAAAATGGGAAAAGCCGCTTGCTTTTTATTTATTTCAATTTCTCACAAAGTTTCTTTGTCTAACAAATAATCTAACATTTTTTACCCTACGATATTTTTTAAATTTAATTTTTTTATTTTTTTTTTGGTTGAATTTTCTTTCATTTTCCGTTTTTTTTTGTATTTTATTTTACTGTAAGAAAAACGTATATTTCCAGCTCTAAATTGGGGGAGTGCAGAATTTGAAAATCGGTATTTTTTTCGGTACTCGCGCGCAAACACTAAGACAGTCATAAATATTTTTTTGTATATAAATGTAAGAATATAATCTAACCGCCTCTACCCTTCGTCATTCGCTGTTGTATTTTTTTTTCTGTTGAGAGGGTAAAATAACGAAAGGTTTTTCCTTGTTCAAAGAAAAACATGAAAATTATAATTATAATCTATATTATATTATACATTATGAATGTGGAAAATTTCGAATGGAAATATTTTATTTAAATTAGTGCGCTTACAATTTTGAATAACTCTGTCCCACTTCCTCAACCAGTAGGGTCAACAAATTTCCCAGCAACTGAAACCTATTTCAGAGAAATGGTGGAGAATTCCGTGCGTATAAGCACCGATGACTATGGTGGCTGTAACTCAAAAAAGAATACATCTTCTTTAAAATATATGGTTTGTTATAATGTACACTGAAAGATGTACTCGATTTATTTATTTTTAATTTAAAAGATAGACATATGTATATTTGTAATATTCCGATAATAAAAATAAAAATTGGGCGGATTACTCCAGCACTCAATGTCACTAACGAGCCCACGGTGCAATACCCGGACAAACACATATACTTACATATTAAAAACACCCAACCGTGATTTTTGGTCATCACCGGGAATCGAAATTGAGACCCTCGAATAACAAAGCAAGCACGCTAAATATTCCTAAAATGTTGATTGCTCGTATTTGATTCGGGCCAACTACCATCATTTACAATTTAGCCTTGCCTGAAGCACCAAAATGGGTTTTCAGATACATTTTCAGCTGAAAACTGAAGTCGTTTGCTTTTGAACATTATCTGATATCAGCTTTTATCAACTTATTAAAATAATCGAGCACCATGGTCAGTCGACATCTCTATGATGTCTAGGATGAAATTTTTGGAATAAATGATAAGCGTTGATTTGGTGATTTATTAACACATCAAAATGTTTTTACTAAGCCAAACAAGTACGAGACTTTAATAAACATATTTTGGATTAGCAGGGTTAAAAAAAGGTCGACGAAAACAAATGAAGAGTAAATTTGGCCAAATTTTACTGGTGTTTTATTTGAGTTCATATATACATACTTCACTGTATAATTCATCACTTGTAGCGGCTCTACGTTGTGGTAAAAAGGAACGCACCTGTTTGTGCATAGCAAATTATTATGTTACGCACTGTAACATAATGATTTGCATATTGCAATTAATAATTTAAGTCGGAAGTCCACGATCAGTTCAGCACAGAGATCGGTAGCGAAAACAACGCAGGACACAAATCGAAACAACATAAAAATAATAATATAAAATAGCAAAATTGTAATGTATTTTATATCTTTAATATATACTTATGTTTAAACCTTAATATATACTTATATAATATAATTATGGTGTTTATAAAAATAATAAAATAATTATGTAATATTCATTAACACAAAAATCGAAAATCTTTGTGTATATATATTTACTTATGAATGGAACAGTGTCCGCCATAACTACCGCATCATACATCACAGTTGCGAGCATTAGTAGCGCTACGATAAGTAAAAGTGTAGATATATAAAAAACATTTATATTAGTGCACACATAAAACCTACACACTCATGTTTTGCCATTTTTATGCTAAGAATCATTTGTATTGATAATAACAGCTAAAATATATTATTATCAGCCGGTTTGTAAATCTAAAATCGAATGTGATCCCACTAAGGTATAAGATAGTACAAGAGATGTTGAAAGAAGGAAAGGGGGATGATGGAAGATGTCAAACCCGAAAGTAGCTAGAGCAAAACAATATAACGTTTACCAATATTTGTATACTAGTCTTATACAAAAAAACGAGAGAAGAAGATTTACGCTTGCTAAACAGAAACATAAACAGAAACATATTCTCTGGATTATTCGATTATTTTATTTATCATAGGAAAGGTGATACGAAAGGTGTTGGACACCAAATCCAACGACCCGAATGTCAATATTTAGCTCATATAGAGATCAAAAAGAAGAAACAATATGTAATATAACAACGAAGATAGTATTTCGATAGCAGTCGTTGGACTTTGCATTCAATTTAACAAAATTTGTTCAATTCGCGAATATATATAGAAAGAAGCTCTCCGACACCAAAGTCAAATGTGTGAACTTTAACATTTGGCACATAAAAATACAATATTGGTTGAAATAAATACATTGAGCTGTTAGAATTAGTCTACGATATATCGATTAGACGTGTTAGGCGACATTTTCGAAAATTTATTAAAAATGTGAATATATGGACAAAAGCTCTCATACACAAGATTTAATTAATAGAATCTCAGAGATGCGCCTCTATAGACAGGAAAAAAGTACAAACTGTTCAAATTCGATATAAACCGTAGGGCTCTTAGGCAAAATGTTACTATTTTTAATATTTTTATTCGCATTTTTAGTAAATTTTAGAAAATTTCGCAAATCTGATATTTTGGGTATACATACTGCTAATAAAGATGCAGAAACACACCTGCAAACCCTAAACAGTAAAATTCGTTCTTTGTATAAAATATTTATGCAATAAAAAATATTTACTCGCTGGAGGTTTTTTCTGAGTTTTTCATTCCTATTAAACTCCTTTTACTCCGGCTCCTATCGAATTTTCAAAAATGTTCATGAACCCTTGATAACAGCAACTTAAAGCGTAGGTTTATATATACAGATTATTAAATTCCTTTATATAAACCATGGATGCTAGTATATAGGTATTGAAAACATTGAGTTTGTTGCTGTAGGCTGATATTGATTTAAGATTTTGATAAGAATATAATTTTCAGGGCAGCTTAAATTTTGAAATCAAATATTGTTATAAGATGCTAAATTTCAACTTCAGATCAATTTAAAATTTGGAGAGTCAACTGTTATTTGAATTTGTCATTAACAGCTTTTTGATATTTTCCTCATACTCTTATGTATTATTATATCCTTATATGTACGAGTACGAGTATATATCGTTATATATTGTATAAAAGAAAAATTGAATACATTTTTTCACCCCTTTAAGGCATAATCATCAACATAATCATTCAAAGAATTACATTTTGCTTCGTCTGAATACATATTCGTTAAGAAAACAAATTTATAAATATATATATATATATATATATATATATATATATATATATATATATATATATATATATATATATATATATATATATATATATATATATATATATATATATATATATATATATATATATATATATATATATATATATATATATACATAGATATATAGCTATATATATATATATATAAAGGAATGCCTCGCGCTTTGAATAATAAAATGGATATAATTTATGAAAAAAAACGCGATTAGATTTGAGATGGAAATTATAAATACATAACAATGAAAAATTTCCCTCTTGATTTTATTTGCAAATGAAGATCGTCTATATCGTAATCTTAAATACTGAGAATTCATAGCTATATGAGTACTATGTAAGATTTTTAATGTATGACAGGGAATTATAAGTTATAGAAAAATTGTTTGAATCTATTCAACCCTATATGTATATATTTATATTCAATAGGAAAATCAATTTTCAAAATGCCGCCATTTAAGATTTAATTAAATCTGACTAAAATTCAATTAAGCCTATATAGTTTATTCAATAGGAATCAACTTTAAACAGTAATGTAGATATGTATTTCATTTCTCAGAATTTATTGACTCCTTAAACAAGTGAAAGAAATGTTAGCCAAATTTTAAGTACAAACAAATGTATACGTACAAGCTTACTGAACTTGATGATTATGCTATAAATAAAAATTGGGAATGTTACAGGTCAAATCGATATTAAACAAGCACATCGAGAATCTTAAACTTTGAGTGAATATCCAGCAGGATACTCGAGAGAAACATATCAATATATAGTCAAATTCTATTCCAATGTAATTCGTGAAGCTGGTTGCGATGGAGCATCAGCAAGCTGATAATCTATATATAGTTAAATTACACTGAGCTTTACAATGTTTAATAAATATTTGTTTAAACAAAAATTCAAAGATGTTTTCTTTAGTTATTTAAAAGAGCTAGTGCCAGCTTCTAGTATATGTAGTATCGTGAAATTGATATAATGAGGTAAGTAACTATATATATTTGACTCGAAATACAAATTTGATAGGCTCCGATGGTATATGAACCATCGCCATCAGATCTCTATATTTTGGATGTTGAACTGGTCAATCCAACTTCCTATGGCTTATCAACAAAATAAATATTTATATTAAATCTAATCATTTATAGGGTTCAAGACTAAAAAGAAACCAAAGAAAATAAGTATGTTGCGGGCAGGGATGCCAGATTTCCAAATTGGCTGTTTAAGTTTTGTTGATCTAACAACATGACGTCACTAATTCGTAGCGTTTCCGTGAACATTCGAATTAATATGATAGATATGTTATAACCCAACACTCTCAACATTAGCTGCAGTAATTTTTATGTATGCTTTGATGTGAGGATGGCAACTATGCGTTACAAAAAATACACAAAAATGTTAACAGATAGAATCTAACTCAATTGCACTAGTTTCGTTGAGTTAGTATGTATTTAACGAAATTCTACCTTAGTCTGCGTTTCCATGCACATAAATCTGCGCTAACCTAGGTTAATTCGATCATGGGAACATGGTTTATATTTGATACTAAAAAGTTAATTTATGTTCTGAGAAATCACAGCAATCGCAGACAGAATTGAATCATACTTATCACTGCCCTTACATCGCATTACATAAGAAATTTTCGATTTTAAATACGTCTTAAAATTCCACACAACTCATACCAAACTTTGCTTAATCATATAAGATCCGCCTAGTGATCGCATGACCGGTAATTGATTAATCGATTAACCGCGTCCAATTTATATTAACGAAATACCGGTACAAAAATTATAATTTACCGGATATTACGGTAATTTGGAAATTAACAAAATTATGGTTTTGTTGTTAAATATTTAAATTTTGTATTAAACACACATCATATCATCAGATGATCAAAACATTGACCAATAAAAGGTTCTCACGTAACAACATTGATTCAAAAATTAATAAATTGACAATGTATCGACGGTCTCCGATCAAAAATATTTAAATACAGCTGAAAATTGTCACAGATAAGTTCGAGATAGAATTCGTTTTAATCTTAGACTGCAATACCGAGGTGGAAAAGCCTAGACATTTTGGCTATTCTGAATTTTTGATGCTCTACATTTTGTAAACAATCCCATAAAATCGCAAAATCTATAAGGTGATTTTAACAGGCTTGTTCATCAAGCTCTTATCATTAAATTGAGTAAATTTCGAATTCTGAAATTCAGTTAAAATCCTTCCAATTTAATGAAATTAATTTAAATAAAGGCGATATGATTTTTCTTAAGCTTGTAATCGAATAAGAATAATTAGTACATCGAAAATCAAGAAACGATTCTCACATGTTCACACAACAGAATTAATCCAAAAAACAAACGATTTAACAGCCCATAATAGGCAGATCAAAACTGGCATAGTCGCACTCTGGGATACCAATCCTTAACGGGATCTAATTTTCTGATTTTGAGTCAAGCTATCGAAATTTAACAGTATTTAAGTGTTTACAGACTCCGAAATCTATTTTGAAAAGTATGAACTATTACACTGGGAACTATATTACTAATTTAAGTGTAATCTAATGAGAATTCAAGGCCTTAGGTCAATAATCTTCAACAGACTTTGTAACTCTGTATGACAAAAATGATACTATACATGATGTAGATCAAAGTTGTACAGTAATAACGAAATAGCCACCAATCACCTACTAAACAATTAAATAGCCATTTTGTATATAACCTATAATAATTGAGAGAAAGCTAATACCAAGACATCAGTTCGGATTTACAGAAAGCCACTCTACCATAGAGCAAATTCACAGGATTACACCTATTATTGAAGATGCACTTAAAAATAAGAAAATATGCTCAACAATATTTCTGGATGTAGCAAAGGCCTTCGATAAAGTATGGCCGCCCGGATTGGAATATAAACTGTATCGAGATTTGCCAAAAGAATACTTTCAGATATTGAAATCTTACATTGATAACAGATATTTCGCGTTAGATGTGAAGAAGAATTTTCCGAGCTAAAGAGGATATCTGCAGGGGTTCCCCAATTATATGTTGTACAATTATTATACAATTATATGTTGTGGGTTTATTTTGGGAACGACCAATGTCTCACTGTAAGTAAGTTTATATTTTTTTGTTTGTCTTTTATTTTAAAACTTTATTGTACAAACTCTGAGAACGGAATGAATTAATAAATGTATAAAATATGAAATGTAGTGAATTGTGCTGAATGCACAATTCTTAGTGTTTACATATGTTATAAATACAATTTATCTTAATTCTGTTTACATTAAATAAATGTTTTATACAACAACTGATTAATATTATTTTTTATATCAATTTTTATTGATATAAAATACATAGTATGTTAAATTATGTTATTTTGTATTGATTATAAAATATATTAATTTTAATATTTATTGATTATGTTTCCGGACATGTACACGTGTAGCCTATTCTGCTATACCGTGGGATTGTTGGATGTGGATGTAACTCCTCCCTCCTTAAGTTTGATCTCGTCCTCGAGATTGGTTACTATTTTTCTGGATAAAGATTTGAAAAATACGTTGCTTCTGCAAGTATAATAAATGATTAATGCGAGTACTAGAATTATGACAATGATGCTGAATGAAAATGAGTAGTATGTTATTCGTAGGTTTCGTTCAACTTGTTCTGCATAATTTCGCTGTGCTGATTGTATGCTTTCAAAGTCTTTCAATTTGTTCAGGTGTTACGCTTTTTCAAGCGCAACTTGGCTTTTAGTGCCGGCTAAACACACTCAGCGCAGTCGTGGACTCTTACCAAGAGGCAAAACAAGATTTACATTAAATAAAACAAAAATACTTAAACAAAAAAAAAATAAACAAGAATTTTAATTAATTGAATTTATATACATATATCACATTTATTTGAATATCAATAAATTAATGACACCTAATTTTCATGAACGAACTACTTCAACTATTATATTATAAGTATGTATGTATATATATATATAAAAAAAAATGGCAATCACATTAATTCTATATAAAGAACCTTTGTATTTGAATTGTTGTAAACATAATTAATTTTACATTTGTTTTGTTCTTTCTCTTAACTAATTCTTAATTAATATTATTTACATTAATACTATTATATATATTTAAAAAAACTCTTACACTAATTTGTAGATTGGTGTGATTGGAAGGCGACGCATATCCGGCTTACAACTTATATCTGCATCTTCTGGATTCTCAAACGTTCCATAATTTCATAAATTGTCTCTTTATATATTTTAGAACTTTTTGTAGTAATGTTTTTTTTTTTTTTTTGGTAGTTTGGATATTTTTCACTTGATATTAATCATACTGGAACACTGATAACACGAGGTAACACCATTTGACATCAGTCTTGTTGTTCACTTGGTATTCGTTTTTTTTTTACTCTCGTTTTAGCTGTTCACTATTTATGTAATATTCACTATATTCTTTCTGGAAATCACGTCTTTCCTCTCGCAAGTCCACTTATTGAAAAAAACCTCTTAAACACGTCTTTACTGTGTTAAGTTTTCTGATCGAATCCCCTTTCTTGATGCCAATTTTATTTATTTTCGTCTTTAACTCCTCCTTCCAATCTACCCAATTTTACTATACCATCCAATCATCCAATAATCTACAGTTTTTTCTTATTTTTAATGACAACTAATTAACCGATTGGTTAATTATTTTATAAAATCCAAAACAAAATATTCATACTATATACATATACTCTTAATCCTACGTAAAATTTTAAAAAAAAACATGATTTATGGATTTATTGCAATGTCCCATATTTTAACATTCAATTGTTTGATCATTGCAATGTGATCGATTATAAAAAAAAATATAATTTGGACAAAAGGTTTATTTTCTTATTCTTTTGTTTCGCCTAGGTAATAACATAAAAAATGATTTATTGTTTTATTACAATGATCCTTTATATATAAAAAAAATTAAATTGTTTTATTGCTATGTTATAAAAATGCAAATCGATCCTTTTATTTATTCATGCAAATAAACAACCGAAAACAGATGTTTTTTCGTTTGTCTTTATTGCATTTTCTTTCTTTCCTTTACTTAATCTACAAAAACAATTCTTTAATTAATAAAAAAAAAACATACAAGAAACGACTTTTAATTATAATAAAAGCTCGTTTCATTGGCCCCTCTCTCCGGGTAAAAAATTAATTCCAGAAACAAGGTTTCTAGACCAAAAGTGTCTTTTTGGTTAAAAGATGGTTATATCAAGATTAACCGAATATCATTAAATTCATATTATTTTACTAAAAATCAAAAGTAAACTAAAATAAAAAAGATTTTTTTAAAATTCAACTTCTATTTTTTTTTTTTTTTTTTTTTTTTTTTTTTTTAAACTTATCTATACTTAAATTAAATCGTGGATATTAACCTAAGAGTAATGTATATACATACATATATTAAATGAATCAAAATGTTAAATGGAAAAACGTATGTTTATGTTTTTATTTTTTTAAGTCTTTCCCATGGTAAGTTGCAGTTCTATTGGAATTATCATCTTGCACTATGTAAACATTTGATCCGATTTTTTAAATTATTGTTGATTTCACCCATTTTGGTAGTAATTTGGACATTAATCCTTTGGAGGCATCAGACTGAGTAAAATTTCTTCTCCAAACTACTTGACCTTCATTAAATGGTGGAGCTCTCGCTCGTAAATTATATCTATTTGCTGATTTATTAAATACGTCTTCTAAATTATTTGTAACACACTTTCGTATTTTAGTTAGTTTGATTATACGATCTTCTAAACTAGGAGGTGGAAAATATTTAAACCTACTATATTCATCTCCATCTAGAATCATTTCCATGCCAAAATTCAAAAAGTATGGAGTACAGTATGTAGCTTCATGCACAGCAGACCGAATCGCTACTCCGATTTGTGCAATATATTTATCCCAGTCTTTATGATTATTGCTTTTCATAAATGCTCGAATGGTATTTCCTATAACCTGATTCACTCGCTCTGTAGGGTTGGCCTGTGGTGAATATACGGCTGTTTTGAAGTGTTGGATGTGATATTTATTGAGAAGCTTTTCAAAATCTTTCCCTACAAACTGCGGACCATTATCTAAAATGATGATGCGTGGTACCGAAAACAAACTAAAGATAACCTCTTCTAACTTTCTACCTAAAGTTAAAAATTTGGAATTTCTTACTGGGAATATTACTGGGTATTTTGTGAAAATATCGACAATTACTAATAAAAAAATGTTTCCCTGTTTTGATCTGGGAAATGGTCCCATATAATCAATACTAATAATTTCCCATGGTCTAGTAGCTTTTCTCATTTTTCCCATAGGAGGCTTAATTGATATTGTCGGTGATTTACTAGCTTTGCAAGTGTCACAATTCGCAATATATTTCTGAACATCCTGAGTCATATTTGGCCAATTAAATGGTGATTGAAACAGTCGTTGGTAGGTTTTAAAATTACCGAAATGTCCGGCTCTTGGTTCATCATGAAATCGTTTTAGGAGTTGAAGTCTTTCATTTGAAGGAACTAATTTTTTCCAAAGAAAAGTTTCTATACCAAATTTGCTAGTATTTTGAAAGAGTTGGTATAATTCATTTTCCAAAATTCTATAGTTAGGGTAATCGTCTGGGTTGAGGGTAATTTTTTCTATCAAGTCATCGTACCAACTATCTTTCAATTCAATTTCTTCGAGACATCTGGAAAGGGCATCAGGAATAATGTTTTCCTTCCCAGGACGATGAATAATTTCAAAATTATAATGTTGGATTTTTAAGGCCCAACGACCGACACGTCCTACTGAATCTCCTTGACGGAGTAACCACTTTAGAGCGGCACTATCGGTAACTATGAAAAATTTGGATCCCTCTAAGAAATGTCTCCACTTCGTTAGAGCGATTAATATACTCAAACATTCCTGCTCTAATGTTGTATATTTTTGTTGTGTTGGAGAAAGTTTTTGTGAAATGTATGCAATAGGGTAATTTATTTCATCTATTGTTTGAAATAACTGACTTCCGACGCCTGTGTTGGAAGCGTCAGTACACACATAAAACGGTTTTGAATAATCCGGATTATGTAAAGTGGGAGCGTTGGCAATTGCATCTTTTAATTCGTTAAAAGCCTTATTTGCTTCCGTTGTCCAAATAATTTTTGATGGTTTTCCCTTTAGTAAATTGGTTATAGGTGACACTATTGTAGAATAACCAGATATAAATCGTCTATTCCAACCTGCAACTCCTAGAAATTGACGAATTTGCTTTACGGTTTTTGGGGCGGGATAGTTGATAATTGCATCTACTTTATCTGGAGCTATTTGTAGTCCATTTTTATTCACTATAAATCCTAAATAATTTAATTCGGGAACACAAAATTTCGATTTGGACTCATTTATCGTGAGATTAGCATTCTGAAGGTTTTGTGCTACTATTTTCAAATATTTAATATGATTTTCAAAGGTATCGGTGGCGATAATAATATCATCTAGATATGACCATACATACGGATGTAATTCAGGACCTATAACTGCATCAGCTAGTCTTGACATAGTAGCTGGTGCTCCCACTAAGCCAAATGGCATGCGGGCAAACATATATAATGGCCTGCCTGATAAGGCGAAAGCAGTTTTGGGTTGGGATGGTTCATCTAGTGGTACCTGCCAGTATGCGTCCGAAAGATCGATTGAAGATAAGAATGACGTTCCTTTTAAATTTGATAAGATATTCTCCAAATGAGGCATTGGATAGGAATCCTTCACTGTTCCTGAATTTAATTTTCTTGCATCAAGACACATTCTTATTTTTCCATTAGGTTTATAGACAATTGTCATAGGTGATCTCCATGGAGATGACGGGCAAGGTTTTATGACTCCTAATTGTAGCATTCGTTGAAGTTCAACATCAGCTTGTTTTAAAACATGGGGAGAAATTGGATAACATCGCTGCATAGCAGGTGGGTTATCACCTGTATTTATGGTATGTGTAACTAATTGTGTACACCCGAAATTATCTTTAGTAGTGATGGGAAAATTATTAATAATTTGTTTTAATGTAATTAATTGCTGTGGTGTTAGCTATGTTTCAGAATTATTGGAATTTACTGGTGTATCTGAATTAATGTAAAATAGTGTTGGGTTTAAATCAAAGTTCTGCCAAAAATCCATCCCTAGGATTAGATCTTGGGATATTTGGGGCAATACGTATATTGTAAGACTTCTTTGTATATTGTTAAATTGAATGGTTACGTCTACAACTTCACACCCCTGCAGAGATTCACCATTAGCTATAAAAACTTTTGTGTATTCCTTGCGAGTGGTTAATCCATGCTGAGCTATAAATTTATTTGCATTTTTTCCTAAAATCGTAATCGTGGCACCGGTATCTAACAACCCGGTGATAGGAACGTCATTAATTTTAATTTCTAAATATAACCTATTGTCACTTGGTTTTTGGATAAATATGGACATTACATTTTGTTCCGAAGTTGTGGCCACTCCATTACTGGAAGATAGTGATGGACTATTGTTATGTTGAATGCTATTAGATGAAGTAACTTCGGTACTATTCCGTGCTTGAGTAAGGACATTATTTGTAACGGGAAATGTTTGATTGAGTAGATGTGGATGACAAGTTTGACAATAAGGAAATGTCGTATGTTCTCTACCACATCTATAACACAAATACTTGGCTCTGCGTGGTTTCGGACATGATTCAGGTTTATGCCCATTTTCAAAACAATTAACGCAAGAAAAGAACATTTGTCCTTTAGTTTCATTTTGTCCTAAAGGCTTTCCTACCGTAGAATTATTGCGATCATTGCTATTTTGGGAATAACTTTGAAATTTTTTTGAATTACGATAATTTGGTTTTATATTTTGAAAATTTGAATGAGGTTGTGAAACCGTTTGATCTATCTTATTGGACAATTTTGAATTTCTAAATGGTCTGGAATTTCTATTATACGAATCTGGTTGATAATTCGATGAAGAATTATTGGGTAAGCTAAAAGATTTAAGAGGATCATTCTGGTCTATTATATTTAATTGCTGCATGCGTCTATTAACTCTGACTAGAGCATTTTCCTTGCAAAGTTTCTCCATGCGTTCGATATCCCTACACAGTATAGTCAATTCCTCAATAGATGAGATATTGTTCAAATTTTTAAAACTTAATCCTCTTAAATAAGTGGGCCATAAGTTATTATACAAATATCGCAATTTTTCTTGTGAACTAGGAGTTTGTCTTAATTCTTTAAATAATAACTCCATAGAAGAACGATAATCCCCAAAAGTTTCAAATCGTTGTTGTTTACGGTTTCGTATTGCGTCTCTAACCTGTTCGTCATAATCTGGATCGGAATACTCCCATCGTAGTGCTTCCGAAAAATCAGTCCATGTATTGAAATTTTCTATATATGCATCATACCACTGGAGAGCACTACCATCCAGCAATAAGAAAATCGACCCTAACAATTCATTCTCACAAATATTTTGGGATTTAGCCATTCTATTCACTTTGGTGAGAAATTCATTAACATTCTCATTACTTCGGCCGAAAAATTTCAATTTCCAATCTTGAATTGGTACTGGTTTCCAGCGTCTTTCATTGAATTTATTGTTAATTATTTTATTTTGCTGATTTAAATAAGAAGGATAAGGAGATTTGTTAATTTGTTGGGTTAATAGTTCTGCTGGTTGAGAAAACGGTATTGAAGATTTGGGTTGTGACTCGGTATTATTTGAATTAAAAGTATATTTAGGAATGGCACCTAAATAGGAAGTGGTATTAGGTAAATGATGTATTGCTTCTGGTGGACGATAAGAAAAATCAAATGGATTAGGATTTGAAACAGCGGTTGTTTCTGGATTGGTGGTATAATTGAAATGTTGTTGAGTAGCCACAATCCTAGAACTAGGAATGCATTTAGGAATTGAATCTAGATATGAATTATGATTTTGACACATATTGATAGGTAGTTGCCCTGGTGAATGAAATGATAAATTTGGTTTAGATGGAAATGTATAATAAGCTGGTGTTGGTTGTGAAGTGAAAAAAGATGTACTTTGGCTACTGACATTTAATTGAGACGGTGAACTATCAAAAGTGACAGAATTAGAAAGTTGACTCGGATTTTCAGTTACTTTAACATCAACTAGGGAATTAGAATTTATACTTATTTCTCTTCGAACACTACGAAGCCTACGTAATATTTTCTGAATTTCATGTTTTTGTTCGTCATGCAGTTTAGTTCTTGTTAACCGTCCTTCTAAATGTTTTAAAACATTCATCATGTTTTGTGATGGAAATTGTTGGATATAATCTAATCTTAATAGAACCAGTTCAACTAACTTAGGAATATCTTCATCTACCTGTACGTCGGGTATTAAATTAAGAGATATTCGCTCTTCTTCTAAGAGTTTATTCAAAATATCTGAAGGATTCTCGGAATATTGATCAAGGTCTACATTTCGAAGGTCCAATTCGTATTGGATCTCCTGTTCATTTAACCCTTCTACCATCATGATTGAAAATTATTTAAGCTAAGAATTAATTATCGAATTAATGTATAGAAATGTAAAAAAAAAAAATCTTTAAACTTAAAGTGTTGAGCGCCACTGATTTTTAATTAAAATAAAAATCAGAAAATATAATGAAATATATATAAAAAAAATGTGGAAACTCAATAATTAATATTGTTTTGAAATAAAAGTATGAAAGATTAAATAAAAATTTATAACATGAAATTGTTCTTAACAATGATAGCAAAACAAAACTTGTATATAATATTCGTAAGTACTTATAAAAAAAAAAAATGTTGAAAAGTATTTTATTCATGAAAATGGATATACGTTCGCATCCCTCCCAATCATAACCAAATTAAAACTAACATTACACTAATTAAAATTTTAAAAAAACAAAAAAAAACAATAAAAAATTTAAAAAAAAATTTAGAGTAAAAATAACTAACATTAATAAAACATTTACGTTAATAAAAATAAAATATTGTTCACACTGCCCCACGTTGGGCGCCAATTTTGTTACGCTTTTTCAAGCGCAACTTGGCTTTTAGTGCCGGCTAAACACACTCAGCGCAGTCGTGGATTCTTACCAAGAGGCAAAACAAGATTTACATTAAATAAAACAAAAATACTTAAACAAAAAAAAAATAAACAAGAATTTTAATTAATTGAATTTATATACATATATCATTTATTTGAATATCAATACATTAATGACACCTAATTTTCATGAACGAACTACTTCAACTATTATATTATAAGTATGTATGTATATATATATATATAAAAAAAAATGGCAATCACATTAATTCTATATAAAGAACCTTTGTATTTGAATTGTTGTAAACATAATTAATTTTACATTTGTTTTGTTCTTTCTCTTAACTAATTCTTAATTAATATTATTTACATTAATACTATTATATATATTTAAAAAAACTCTTACACTAATTTGTAGATTGGTGTGATTGGAAGGCGACGCATATCCGGCTTACAACTTATATCTGCATCTTCTGGATTCTCAAACGTTCCATAATTTCATAAATTGTCTCTTTATATATTTTAGAACTTTTTGTAGTAATGTTTTTTTTTTTTTTTGGTAGTTTGGATGTTTTTCACTTGATATTAATCATACTGGAACACTGATAACACGAGGTAACACCATTTGACATCAGTCTTGTTGTTCACTTGGTATTCGTTTTTTTTTACTCTCGTTTTAGCTGTTCACTATTTATGTAATATTCACTATATTCTTTCTGGAAATCACGTCTTTCCTCTCGCAAGTCCACTTATTGAAAAAAACCTCTTAAACACGTCTTTACTGTGTTAAGTTTTCTGATCGAATCCCCTTTCTTGATGCCAATTTTATTTATTTTCGTCTTTAACTCCTCCTTCCAATCTACCCAATTTTACTATACCATCCAATCATCCAATAATCTACAGTTTTTTCTTATTTTTAATGACAACTAATTAACCGATTGGTTAATTATTTTATAAAATCCAAAACAAAATATTCATACTATATACATATACTTTTAATCCTACGTAAAATTTAAAAAAAAAACATGATTTATGGATTTATTGCAATGTCCCATATTTTAACATTCAATTGTTTGATCATTGCAATGTGATCGATTATAAAAAAAAATATAATTTGGACAAAAGGTTTATTTTCTTATTCTTTTGTTTCGCCTAGGTAATAACATAAAAAATGATTTATTGTTTTATTACAATGATCCTTTATATATTAAAAAAAAATTAAATTGTTTTATTGCTATGTTATAAAAATGCAAATCGATCCTTTTATTTATTCATGCAAATAAACAACCGAAAACAGATGTTTTTTCGTTTGTCTTTATTGCATTTTCTTTCTTTCCTTTACTTAATCTACAAAAACAATTCTTTAATTAATAAAAAAAAAACATACAAGAAACGACTTTTAATTATAATAAAAGCTCGTTTCACAGGTTTTTGAAATGATGTTGTTTAGTTCTGGTAAATCGATGTACTCTAACGTTGTTACGTTAATATTATCCATTGGTTGAATGATGTTTATTTTATGTTTTCTTATTTTTACGTCATCTGAATATATGTTATTATTAATTGTAATTGTACAATTTTCAAATTTTATTAATTTTCGCCCTAGTATTTGTTTAGGTGCGTTTTTACACGTTGATAAAATATTTGTTCCATTCTTGGTTGATAGGTATAAATATCCTGGTTGTAAATAATCGATTTCATCCGTTTGTTGGATTTCCTTCGATTCACATGTTGTCTCGTTATGATAAATCATGTTTGGTATACATAAATTTGGATTTTTTATTAAAATTTGTTTGTGACAAAAATATATTTGTTCAATTATAAAACATGGTTTGATAATTTCCATATAGGTTTTCGGATTAAGGATAATTTGATTAGTATTTATTTTTATTAATTGATTATTTTGGATTGGTATGGGTTTTATGTAGTAATATGTTAGTGATTCTTTATAAAATTCTGGTACTTGGATTATAATAATTAGATTTGTATCGTTGTAATAAGCTTGTATTTCTAATAATGAATAAATTTGTTCTTCCGATATTAAATTAATTGAATTATTAATTAGATGTTGATTTATGTCATATAGCTCGTGATTGTCTAATATGTGTGTTGAGATAACATTTATTTTAGCGAATGTAATTATCTCATGTATTTTGTTAATTTGGTCTTTTATTAAGTTTATATTAAAGTCTAATGTTAATCCGTAGTCTTGTAGTTTATGGTTTATCCATACTGATAAATTTGTTTTTTGTGAGTCTATTGCTATATTATGTCTCATTGCTATTAAGGCTTTGTCTATAAATTGTGTAATGTTTTCAAATCTGTTTATCATGTCTTGATTTAATTTTATTTGCTCCTGAAATTTTGTGTGTATTGTATATGAATCATTGTCTAGTTTTATTATTGCTTTTTCTAAATAAACGAAATCGTTATTGTCTAG
This sequence comes from Tipula unca, assembly GCA_951394425.1. Lineage (NCBI taxonomy): Eukaryota > Metazoa > Arthropoda > Insecta > Diptera > Tipulidae > Tipula > Tipula unca. The sequence continues at coordinate 15,896,725 of OX596383.1, read as the reverse complement.
ATTTCCTGTTATACTTTTAATAAACGTGCCTAAAGGATTAAATATTCCTCGTTTAGGTCTATTTAATGTTATTGGTAATATTGAGTTTAAATCTTTTTCAAGTTGTATGTATTTTTGTTTTGCTATATTTATTATGGTTTTTGGAATGTCATTATGTATTGATATGAAATCTTCTAACCAATTTATTGAAATTTTAATATTTTCTAAATTTGATTTGAGGTCTTGTAATTCTACTAAATGGATAAGTTTTTTATATGATGTTATTATCCTAGCATCGGCTATTTCGAGTGTTATTAATCCTTTATTGTTTATCATGTCAAATATTTCAATTGATTGTGACAGGATACAAATTGGTAACCTGGAATGATATTATTAATTTTTAATTTTACTTTTGTGTACCTTTCTTTTATTGGTTGTAACGGTTATTCCGTTATCTTGTAGTACTATATGTTTAATGTTTAATGGTTTTAACTTATCCCTGGTAGTTGTTTTTTCATATATAATATCATCTTTTTCTAAAGTTTGGGGATCTATTCTATCCTTATTTATTCTATTTAATATTTTATTTTTATTCTTAAAACTAAATTCCCTAATAATATTTTTAATTGAATCATATTTATCTCTGATTTCTTTCAGGTAATCTGAAGTTGGAACGTTGTTTATATCGGGTAGATTGTTTAATAATTGATAACCGCGGTGTAATTCGAATGGTTTAACTCCTATTGACGAATGAATTGAATTATTATAAATTAAAAGAGATTTATTTAATAATGGTATAATTTGCATTTGTTTGTTTTCGTAAAATATTATACGGCTAATTTCCGTAATTGTGGAATGAAAACGTTCGATAGGACTGTTTCCTGTTGAGGATTTTGCTGTTGTAACATGTGTTTCAATGTTAAATATGGAAAAAAATTCTTTGATTTTGTTTGAGGTAAATTCTCCTGCGTTATCGAATACAATTTGTTTTGGTATACCCTCACGACTGAATATTTGTTCGAGAGTTTCAATTATTGTTGAGGTTGTTCTATCTTTCAGGAATTCCATCATTGCGTACTTTGAAAATTTATCAATGATAGTTAAAAAGATATGACCTTTCATAGAAAATGTGTCCATATGCCATATATCTAAAGGGGAATTTGGTGAAACTGTTTCTTGAAATTTGATATTGTTACTTTTTCTATCATATTTATTTAAATTGCATATTTCACATTGCGAGATATAATTTGTAATTGTTTCCTTCATTAAAGGAAAATAATATTTTCGATAAATTTGTGCAAGATTTTCATTAATACCACGATGTCCATTATTATGTGTTTTAATTATGACTTCTGTTTTTTTTATATCGTCTGATAAATCTATTTTTAATTTTTTAGAACGAATTATTTTTAAATTTGATTCCTTAAAATTTTCTTCGAAAATTTTATTGATTAACTTAAAATTTTCATCAGTACAATAGAGCACTGTTACTTTTTTTGATTTTAAATATTTAGTGAATATATTTATTATATCATTCTTATCATACTTATTTTTTCTAATTTTAATTCTTTTATATGATTCATGTATAATTGTTAATGTTTCCTTAATTTCCTTATGGTTATCGTCGACTATAATCCATAATTGGTTTGGAAAAGAGTTTATACATTTATTTGTTTCTTGTATACTGTATTTCTTTATTTTTTCTTTATTTATTTGGCCTATATCTATATTATTTAATTCATTATTATCCTCATTCGCATTTTCTTGTGTCGAAAGGGTATTTATTATTAATTCATTTTTATTTTCCTTACTAACTAGCTCCAATTCTTTGTTTTTATTATTTAAATTTTTTATATCAGTAAATGTTATTCGAGAGAGACAATCAGCATTTGTATTTGCTGTCCCTTTTTTGTAAATTATTTCAAAATTGTAATTTTCTAGATCCATTTTCCATCTCATCATTTTTGATGTTGGATCTTTTATACTAAATAGATATGTTAGTGGTTTATGGTCCGTTACTATTTTAAATTTTGTACCGTATAGGTATTGTCTAAAATACTTAATTGCCCAAATTATAGCTAGACATTCTTTATCGATTGTACTATAATGTATTTCAGCTTTATTTAATGTTCGCGATGCATATGCGATGGGTAAATCCTTCCCTATTTCACCTTGTGAAAGTACTGCTCCTAATGCAAGATTAGATGCGTCGGTAGTCAGTATAAATTCTTTTTCAAAATTTGGGTATTGGAGTATGGGTTTGGATGTGAGAAGTGTTTTGCATTTTTCAAAACAATTTATAAATTCTTCATTATGAACAATTTTTACGTCTTTTTTCAGACATTTATTTAAAGGATTCGTTATTTTTGCAAAATCTTTTATAAATCTTCTATAATATGACATTAACCCTAAGAAAGATTTAATTTGTGTGTATGTTTTGGGTATGGAAAAATTTTGAATTACTTTCGTTTTTTCAGGATTAGGCTCGACACCGTTTGACGATACCATGTGTCCTAAATATTTAACCTTTTGTTGTAGAAAATGTGATTTTTCCACTTTTATTTTTAGAATAGATTCCTTTAGCTTTTTGAATAAACTTTCTATATGTTTTATGTGTTCTTCTATACTTGGACTGTATATAAGAATATCATCCATATAGACGATTGCACATTTACTTATTAAGTTACCTAATATATTATTCATAACCCTTTGGAATGTTGAGGGTGCATTTTTTAAACCAAAAGGCATTCGGGTAAACTCAAAATGCCCGGTATCTGTTGAAAATGCAGTTTTATCTATAGAATTTGGTTCCATAGCTATTTGATGAAAACCTGCTTGTAAATCTATTACAGAAAAGTATTTGGCTTTTCCTAATTTATCAAGAGTGTCGTTTATATTTGGTATAGGGTATTTATCTTCTACCGTTTTTTCGTTTAGTTTTCTAAAATCTATAACCATTCGAAACTGTTCGAGTTCTCCTGGTTTAGTGTGTTTAGGTACTAGAAATGCTGGTGATGACCATGGGGATATACTGTTTTGTATTATACCTTGATTAAATTAATCATTTATTTGTTTATTTAGTTCTTCTTTCTGAGTATGAGGACATTTATATGCTCTCTGAAAACTGGGTTTATTATCTGAAACATTAATTTCATGTTGAATTTGGTTGCTACATGTGAGACTTTGTTCTTCATTGAAGAAAAGGTAATGATATTTATTTAATAATTTTGTTATAAGTAGCTTATCGTGTTTATTACAATCTCCTATGTTGTAATTATTATTGTTATTTACAGGAATTTCCTCCATATTGATGTTATTTACTACATCATATTGTAGTGGTTCGACGTTGAGTCGTTTCATTAAGAAAAACTCTTGAGGTTGGTTTGAAATATTTGTGATTTCAACGTATGATTTATAATTTTTAGTAGAGTATATTCCTTCTTGAATAAACAAATGATTTTTAATTTTTATTGGGGTTAAATAAAAATTTCCTTGTTGTAATGTAACAGGAATTTCAATGTATGCTGTGGAATGTGGCGATACCATTTTAGGTGGAATACATGAAGTTACTTTATCTAGTAAGGGGATTTTAAAATTATCACTAATTAATAGTTTTTCGGTGTATAAAATATTTGAATTTAATTGTTGAATTCCATTGGATCCTAATAGTCCATTAAAATGATTTTTTAAATCTAAAATATAGAATTCTAAAGCAATTGGAAATTCAATAAATTTAATAATTGTTTTTCCTTCAGTTTGGGAAAAACCATTAATTGATTTTATCATTTTTATTTTTGGGATTATATCTTGAATTTTTACGAAATCTGGATTTATGTAATTTTTGTTTGATCCTGTGTCGATCAATAAACGTATTTGCTGTGAATTAATTGTAACAATTATAAATGGTAAATTTTTTAATTTAGATTTGGTTCCGAGGCTTGTACTGGAAAATTTTCCTCGGGGGGATATGTAATTGTTGGAATATTTTGATCAAGATTATAATTTGATTGAAAGTTTCTTTGTGGACCATTATTTGGTTCCTGTTTTATTTGCGGTAAATTGCGATAGTTATTATTTTGATTATTAAAATATTTATTATTTTGATTGTTACGATAATTATTAATTTGATGGTTATTATTTTGATGATTAGTATTTTGATGGTTAGGACTTTTATAATGATTTTGATTTTGAGAAAAATTATTTTGATTTGGATAATTGTTCCTATATTGTAGAAAACGATTTTGATTATGATTCATAAATCGTGGAGTATGATTTTGATTAAAAAATTGTGTTTTTCTATAATTATTGTGAGATTGAGGTCTTTGAAAACCTGTGTTAAAAGTTTGGTATTGAGGAGTTTGATACCTAGAGGATTGATTATAATTAACAATTTTATATTTTAATAAATTTTGAACGTTAATTTGTTCGTGAATTATATTGCTCGCAGCAAGTAAAGAATCTGGGGCTTTTGCACACAGTGCGGTTTTAAATGGTTCTTTAATTCCATTTATTAAAATGTTTAGACATTTGTATCTACATATAGATACAAATGTCTAGAGAGAAATGCTTCAATGACTTCTTCATCATCATATTGCATTGTTATTTGATTTGCGATAAGTGCATTAATTGCGACAATTTTGTTATATAAAACTAGTGGTGATAAATTTTGCTGAATTAAACTGAATAATTCTAATTCTAGAGTGACAATGTCTCTAGTATCAGAGTATTTGTTGATTAAGTGAGTTTTTATTTGTTGCCAGATTGTTGGCACATTATACGTTATTAACGATTCATTAGATTTACCCTGTATTTTGTTCCTAATATTTTCTAAAATTATTTGATAAGATTGTGTATTTTGGATCAAATTGCAATGATTTAAAATTTGTTCCACAGTTTGAATAAAAGAATAAACTTCAGTCCTATTTCCGTTAAAAACTTGTATTTCCCTAGTAATACTATTCACTTTAAATATATTTACTACTTCTTCAACTTTATTAATTGGTGTGATACTTTCATCAACACTTTTGTTATTATCACTAGCTACACTAGATTGTTCTTGATTTGAGGAATTTGTTGTGGGTGCCATGGCTAATACGTTTTTATTTGGATTTATTTGTGTAATTTTAATTTCAAATTTTCCTTTTAACTGATTTATTATATTTTCGATTTTATTAATTTCACTAATATTTTTCACTGTTCGTTTAGATAATGATTTTTTCTTTAGTTTTTGCAAACGATTCTTTAATAACTCTAATTTAATTTTTAGAGGATCGTGCATTTAATTTAAAAACTAATTAATAATTCAAAGAATTTGAGTTCCAATTTATTAAATTGGTAATTTTAAGAGTGGTGGTAATTTTCTTACCGCTCTATAAATAGGTGATTCTGCTTTTCGCAGGCCTATATAAATTTTAAATTTTAATTTATAAACGCGTCAAAATTTAAAAAAAAATACTACGCCTAGTTTTAACGACTTTAATCTAATGTCGGATTCCACTTTTCCCAGAATTTTATTACACTTTCTTTTTTTTAAATTTAATGAAAGGAAATGAAAATTACTTACATGAAAATTATAATCAACTTCATATTTCGTGGTGATCAGTCACTTTTATATTTAGTTAATGTTTTTGTTTAGTAATTTTATTTATTTTTTGGAACTTTTAAATTTCTTTTTAACTTTCACTTTTATTATTATTATCGATACGATTATTTATCGATTTATTTTTACTTATTTACACTGATTTTACACTTTTTCAACTGCGCCAATTATATGTTGTACAATTATTATACAATTATATGTTGTGGGTTTATTTTGGGAACGACCAATGTCTCACTGTAAGTAAGTATATATTTTTTTGTTGGTCTTTTATTTTAAAACTTTATTGTACAAACTCTGAGAACGGAATGAATTAATAAATGTATAAAATATGAAATGTAGTGAATTGTGCTGAATGCACAATTCTTAGTGTTTATGTTATAAATACAATTTATCTTAATTTTATCTTAATTCTGTTTACATTAAATAAATGTTTTATACAAAATATGAAATAGAATATCTGCTGATTAATATTATTTTTTATATCAATTTTTATTGATATAAAATACATAGTATGTTAAATTATGTTATTTTGTATTGATTATAAAATATATTAATATTAATATTTATTGATTATGTTTCCGGACATGTACACGTGTAGCCTATTCTGCTATACCGTGGGATTGTTGGATGTGAATGTAACTCCCCAAGGTAGCGTGCTGGGGCCAATCTTATATTTACTTTACACAAACGACTTACCAAACACAAGCGGGACAACAATAGCAACATTCGCGGACGATACTGCAATTTTAGCTACTGATTATAAAGTAGCCAAAGCAACCAGAAAACTGCAACGGGATACAAACCAACTAAGTACCTGGACCAAAAATGGCGTATTAAACTAAACAAAGAAATATCAATGTACGTTAACTTAACCAATCAAATAGTTAACTGGATACCAATAGAACTAAATTCCAATCAAGTTGCTTATGCTAACACAGCCAAGTATATTGGCATGACTCTCGATGCTAAGTTAAAATGGAAAGTGCACATTAAAAAGAAAAAAGAGGAACTACTCATTAAATATAGAAATATGTATTGACTAATTCTAAAGATATTCAGAACTGTCAATACCTAATAAGTTGCTACTATACCAAAAAGTTGTAAAACCTATATGGACTTATGGTATTCAACTTTTGTGGCTGTACTAAGAAAACCAATATTAAAATAATACAAGCTTTTCAAAATAAAGTGTTACGTGGAATAGTGAATGCTCCTTGGTACATAGAAACGATAACCTACATAGGGACCTCCGGATGGAAAACGTCAGCGAAGTTATAACAATTCATGCAAAGAAACACATACAACGGCTTGGTCAACATCAAAATGTTGAGTTACGTGCCGTACTGGGTAACACAATAGGAGTACGATAAGGCTCCAAAGAAAGAAACCGTTGGAATTGGAAAGACCGCAATAGGGCGACCAAATTTTTAGAGACTAACTAATCAGTTGCAATATTTAAAATAATAAAAAAAATTAAAAAATTAAAAAAAAATTTATATATATATTTGACTGAAAAAGAAAGCGCTTGTATAACATTAAATCAGGTTACTGAACCTGTCCTGGAGCTCGAGGTTCTCCTAAGTTTTTCGCATGTTGTTTTAAGCAACGTTCCCTAACATCGCTCACAAGACAAATAGATAAGGTACCGCTACTGATCTATCTTAGTTCACCATTTTTACATCCTTCATGCCACATATAAAACAGGAGCACATGAATATGTGGCCATCATCTAGTGTTATCATCTAGTCCCTATATTGAGATTTGAATTTGGTATTTACCGATCCAAACGCCACAGTTTTAACCAGTGTGCTATTTGCTACGCTGTTTGCTCTAACAATTCAAATCCGATTATATTTCCCCAAATAACAAAATTAAAAATTACTGTGAAGATACTAATTTTTTAATAAACGTGACGCTAACTTATAAACTCAATTGATACCACCTTCAAATATGAGCTGCAGTTTAAGGTATTCAACCATAGATTTCTTAATATTACGATTTAATTTGAATCAAGATTCTCTAATTTCAATTTATGTATTTTAATTAAGAATTCACTTGCCAGTGGAAACGTTTCCCTAAAATTAAAGTAACTTATGCCATCATCCTTCAGACAGATAAATAATTTCATTACAAATATTATCCATGAGAATTGAATCGCTGAGACTCCAGATTTGATTAAACTACAGAACCGGTGCCCGGTTCGCACAACTTCGAAACTATCACAATCGGATTTAAATGCCAATTTAAGATTTTTCAACAATTGATCAACTCAACTTTTTAATTGGATCTCTACTTTCCGATAAATGTCAATGTCACATGAAAATGAAAAATGAAAATCACAAAAAAAATAATTTGCTCAATTTGATTGCAACTCCAATTGGATTTTTTTAATTGGAATTGTGATCAAAAATAAAAGATAATAGCATATTGGAAAATTGTACATGATTATTAGAAGGGCAGCATTACTCAAACTAGCATAATATGCTAACACTTTCGCGGAGATTTGTATTAAAATGGCTTCCGTTTTCACTGTATAAAGTTATTGGTTTTCTAAAATCGAGCGAATAATTTGCAGTATCTGATAATAAGGATGGCTGAAAATCTAAATTCGGTTACGAACTAGAAATCATATTAGCTAACCAAACACTAGATTAATGTCGACCATATTCACATGTGCAAAAATGATGATTTAATAATGATCTTTAAGAGCTTACTATGAAATCTTAAATATCATTTTCAGTATAATCCAAATTTTAAAAATTTTATTTAGGTCTATAGCGAATTTCATGTCAAACGCCGATTCTCAGATATACGGTGACCAAAAACTAAAATTTTATTTGAGTTGTTTTGAACCAGAACCAATAAAAGAACACCACCATTTGAAAAGTTATATGAGCTGAAAGGTGTGTTTTATGCAAATTTCGTGATATATTTTAAAATTTCATAACAAGCGAACTTTCTAAATTTTTCCCGACGCTCAGAATTACGATGACCAAACCCAATGTATATTTAAGTTGTTTTCGACCTGAACTAATAGAACATTACTATTTGAAAGATTATAGGCGGCTGAGGGTGTTTTTAATGCAAATTTTGTGAATATAGTATATAAGTTCATGTCAAACGGATTTCATAAATTATTCCCAATTTTCAGAAATACGGTGACCAAAAACCGAAAAGTATTTTTGAATTGTTTTGGACCGAGAAAAGAACATCGCTTTATTTATTTTTTAGGGTCGTATATAGGATAAACTTCACACGAATCAATTTTAGCCAGGGTTCTAATTAGTAGTTACTAATAATTCTGATATTTTACTTTTTCGCGATATTCGTCTAAACCAGGAATGGTATCTTTAATTTATAAGGCAAGATATAATTTAAAAAATTTCAAACTAGCAAAATACATTTTTTGGTAAATATATTGAGAAGGAATTTCATGTCACATAAATTTTTTTAAATTAGACAAAAAACAAACATCTAGGAACTATTTAGATTTACGAAATCAGACCCGGTCATAGGTAAAACATATTACATTCTTTATGGACATTACATATGGTCAAGGCCGAAATATTATGAAATATTTCTGTTCGATAGTCACAAATTATGGAACAATAAAGAGATTTGCGAATAAAATAGTTTCGAACTAGGGCTAAATTTTACCCCTTTTCCTAAACACATGTCATTCATACGTAAAATACCCTTCTATATTATATAAACACTGCCATCTAGCATTAAATAGAATTTCATAAAACATAATTAACATATATAAAATCATATGTAGAAAATATAATTTTCTTAATATTTTTATTTTTCACAAATAAGTAATTTCCCACACGCAAATATAATATCAAAACTATTTCGCAATTTGATTATTTATTTTAGCTAAACTCGCCTTAAGATTATTTAATTAAAACTTTATTTCTTACATGAATATATAAGAATACATATATAACACATGAATAAATAAGTACATACATATATATAATATGTTCACACATATGTCTTAAGGAAAATCTTAAACAAAACCCGAAAAAAAGTAAAACAGAAGAAAAATAATCAATACTTAATTTGCATGTCACAATTAGTCATAAAACTTATAATAATTTACACGCTTTTCATTTATCCTGTACATAAATATAACTAAAAATTCAAAAAGAAAATTTAATTTTCACGTAAATTTTATTTTATGTGCAATTTTCTTTAATTTAACAATAAATCAGTATAATTTTCCAATTAAACGTAATTAAATATTTTTTACTTTGTATTATTAACTGTGTTTGTGTGTGTATGTGTTTATGTATAAAAAGGCGCTCATTTTCCTACAACCACATGTGTAAAGTAAAATTTTGACAATATGTATGCAATTAAAAATCTAATTCTCATATGGAAAATCATATCATTACGAAAAGAAAATGTATGTTTAGAAATACAATGAAAATTGTATAAATATAAAAGTTAATCGTGAAAATTAATTTATCTGGACAACGTAATATAAAAAAAAAACAATTTTTTTTACATTTTTGGAAAACAAAATCAAAATTTCTCCTTTATTTAGTTAGTTTTCCGTATCTACGTACATTCATTATAGTATAATAAATACATACAAGTATAAAAAAGAAAACCGGAAAATTTCAAGTGTCAGGAAAAATTGATTTTGTTGTTTTATTATATATATATATATATATATATATATATATATATATATATATATATATATATATATATATATATATATGTATATATATATATATATATATATATATATATATATATATATATATATATATATTTATATATATATATATATATATATATATATATATATATATATATATATATATATATATATATATATATATATATATATATATAAATATATATATATATATACACATATATACATTTATATATATATATATATCTACATACATATATTGTTTATATGTGTAGATAAAGATATACTTATATATACCTACATAAATGAAAAACTAATTTTTTTTTTGTGTCGAACAAAGAAAATAAAAAATTTCCAAAAACCGATACATCCTGAGTGTCCATGGATTAAAAAATATTTTTCCTAATTTTTGTGTGTGTTTTTTAAATAATATGGTACAAAATAGAGAAATGAAAATTAATTAATTAATTTAAACGTTTGAAAATAACGCGGAAAGTTTCTTGTGAAATATTTTAATTAAACGAAAATTTTGTGAATGTAAGTAGTTTTTGGAAATACTAAAAATAAATTATTTAGGCTTGATTTTGAAAAAAAAAAATTTTTTTTTCGTCCATTTTGGAAAATAGTAAAAATTTAGAAATAATTTTTTTTTGTACACAGTGAACTTTCTAATTTTTAATGAACTTAATATATAAAAAATAGTTTATTTAATAATTTCGCGCGCGCGTTTTATTGTTAATTAAATATGCACCCAATTCTGTGTTTTTAGTTTTCCTTATTTTTCCGTAATTACCTTTGTCCCTTGATACAGATGTATATTTTATATATACATTATATACATTATATATATATATATATATATATATATATATATATATATATATATACATATAATTATCGTGAAAACGCGATATAAATCCAAACGCCCCCCCCCCCCCCCCCCACAACTAAAATTCTAAATACAACGGCGAAAATCAACTATATATACTTAAGAAATTGTATATAGAAACGAAAAGTGGAAAATAGTACTGTGTAATAGTGAAAAAAAAAGCCAAAACCGGCCTACTTCCTAATTTATTTATTTTATAACCGCCATTTGCAAAACAAAAACTATTTATAAGTTACTATTGTGTGATGGTGGTGGTGGTCATGATACTATTAAATTCGATTTATTTCAAAAGGTATTATAGGCCCGCTAGCTGTGTACGCATTGCGCCTCTTAAACAAAGAAACGGATTTTTATTTGCAAAATGGGCGCAATGTGTAAGTTTTGTAGTATAAGGGCTCATGAGAAACACTTAGGCTGTCTGAATCTTATATTGACATTTCATTTCTAGAATTATGAAAACAAGCAAGCGAAAAAAAAATTACATTTCTGTCCCATTATCCTTTCTTCATAATGCTATTGACGCAGTACAAATGCTTCGCCTGTAGAATCAAAATTTAGTAAGCCACTGATATCAGTCGTGTTTTTTAATTCAAAAATTTTCTTATTGGAATGAAGTTCTGGATAATAATTTTCCCATTTTTTCAGTAAAATCCAAATGAATTTAATTTTTTATCAATAAATAAGATACATTTAATGTTAAACTACACATTTTAATTCACTATTATCGAAATAAAATCAAATTTAACTTTATTTTTCAATGTTCTGGATAAAACATTGGTTTTTTCAAGTTCGCGATAAATTCATAGTACACGAACTTGAAAAAAAGGGAAATTTTAAAAGGAAATATTTTAAACAAATATTTTTAATTGTTTTATGCTTGATACCTGTATTAATTCACAATAGACGTCAAAAAATATAGTTAGAAGTTGAAATTTATTCAAATAAATAGAACTTAAATTAAATATATTGGTTAAACTAAATAAAATTTCCCAGTATTATTCCCGATGTTCTTATAGAACTTGAAGTTCTGTTAATAAAAAAACGCACCTATCATGTAAAACGGAATACATATAGCCAGCGTATTAAAATGATTTGCCAAATATACATTTTTTCACCCATCTCCTGAAGAAATATGGTTTGGAATTGAAAATTTGGCCAATAAATTGGAACATCCTAAACGTACGTTGTCTGCAGTATGTTCTAAAGTTGCATAAATGCAAGGATAACTGCGGTTATTCGAAAAGTAACACTTTGGTCTGCTGCGTAGGTATTGTATCCACCTGTGACACAGATCGAAATTGCCTGTAGATATTCCTCCACACATTACTAAATATCATCATCTTTTATATGATCTAGATTATCAATTGATACCTTGAGTAGCAACCAAACAACGAGCATCAAAAACTTACCTTATTACGGGGAAATCAGTTCCAAGTCCTGGTCTACTATTCAAACAAACTGTTTTACAAAAATTAGAGCCAACATTACAAATAAAATGCCGCTATATAACCATTATTCCAAAATAAGATACAAATCCAAATAATCAACCTTACATTTCGAGTAGCACTTAACGGTAGGATGGAATTGGGTAAATCTATCTTCTTAAAAAATGACACAGGTGGAATATATGATTCACTGAGTTCACAAGTACATTAAAACATTATAATTTGCTTGTGGTTCTTTAATAAATTATCATTAACCACGATGTTCGGATCATTAAGAAACATATTACGAAAAATACACTTGATTTTGGTGATAAAATATTGACGCTTCGGCTAATCTATGACTTGACATTTACGGAACTTGTTTGGAACTTTAGAAACCCAAATGGCGTAAAATATATAATATTCTACGTAATTATGCAGCGAAAAATTATACAACAAAAACAATTAATTTTAATTTCCACAACGCTTATTGGAATATGAATTGATCATTGTGAAACAAAAAGCATCTCCAATCTCCACGACTTCAAATGTCCCAAACAAATCGAAATTGTACAAACACATTAAAGTACATAATATATACAAATTTTGTTGCTACTTACAATATTTAATTTACGGTAATTTAGTTAACAGTAATCAAATTAACAATAAATAATTATTCCAATTGTTTCTACGTACATGCAGCAGCAGTACATCTGAATGACCTTCAGACGACCACAATGTTTGAATTTTAATCATGTTTGTACATGATTTACATATATCACACAATACGAACATTTTTACACATCGAATAAACACGTTAAACTATAATTTTAAAGCAATCACTGATTTACAATTAATTTACGGTAAATTTAACTAATAATTAATTATATTTTTAAACTATTCTAATATTTAAAATTAATTAAATTAAATTTGTACACCGATTTTACGTTTAAATATGTCCAACACCGACCATTATACTAACTAAAGCGATATGATTTGAATTGGTGTTGAATTGCGTAAGTACAAACCGTTCTTATTCGAATTGCGCCGTATTTATGATTCGCGGTGATCATTTGAACTAAATTATGTTATAATAAGTGTGTCTTAACTATACAAATCAAATTGTTACTAAACTAAATTTTGAGCAACAATTAAATTAGTACAGTTTAGACACACTTATTACAACCCAATTTAGTTGAAATAATCGCCGCTAATTATAAATACGGCGCAATTCGAATAAATCCGGTTTGTAGTTACGCTATTCTCCACTAATTCAAATAATATTGCTTCAGTTAATGGGCAGTGTTTGTGATACTTAAACGTAAAATCGGTACACAAATCTAATTAATTAATCTTAAATATTAGAATAGTTTAAAATAGTTTAAAAATATAATTAATTATTAAATAAATTTTTCGTTATTGTATTGTAAATCAGTGATTGCTCTAAAATTATAGTGTAACGTGATTAGCCGATGTGTAAAAAATTTTCATTTTGTGGGTGACTTTGAACTTTCATAGTCGTGTACGAACAGGATTAAAATTCCAACATGGTGATCGTCTGAATGTCAATCCATGTAAGTAGAAATAATTATAGCAATATTAAATTAACATTTTCGTAATTAAATGATTTAACTATTAAGTTTAAACTATAATAAAACTAGTCGTTTACTTTTATTATATATCAATGAAGTGGAATTTTTCTGATAGTAACTATATCTTGTCACCTTGTTCCGTTCCGTTGTTAGGCCTAGAATTTCACAAAAAATATTGTTTTAGAGTTTAAATGACACCGACATATTTCAAAGACTCGCTTACTCAAGTAAAAAAACCGTAAAGAATTTTCTGGTCTGGTGACAAGATAAACTTTCATACGGACGGACTATTGAAAATTTGTTGAGATTTTACATGAAGTATAGCTTACCCCATAGATGATGACATTCTATAATTTTTGTATTCCCTATATTGAACGACAGTTTTTTGTTAAGTTTACTAAAGAGTATGTTCGCAATACAGGTACATGCAAAGTCAATACAGTATTACAGTGTGCTCCTCAGCCATGACCATTAACATAATTTGGTAATTTTAAATATTATTAAACAGAAACTTATGATTATAAAATTTAACCATTTAATTTAGTGTTTCCAAAAATATTTGATTAATTTCTGAAATTGGATGGCGTTACAAAACTTTTTCTAATTTAATTTGATCAAAATTTTCGTATCCTCGTATTTTATTAATCTGTGATTATCCGTTATAAATTTTGAAATTAGAACGACTTCCAAAACTACATACAATTCTGGTGATATTGGTTGGTCTAAGGATCGTTTGCAGGCTATAAACTGAGAATAATTAACCAGGGCAGCACTATATATAATACACAAGTCTCTATCTGTTTTCGAGGTATCACACAAAGATGAACTCATAAAATGCCATCTTGAAGCACAAAATCCATCGAAATAAAAAAATAAAGAAGTTTTAATTGGTTTTTTTTACTCATCGTCTTATAATTATTATTTCGTTCATTCAAAATTATATTCTTATCTATTTTTTTTTTTTTTTTGTATTTTTTTCGAGGCAAATGCAAAGAACAATCCTTTTTAATTTTTTTTTTTGTAATATTCTTCTTCTTAATGATACTCGTTCCAAAGTTTTCAACTCAATTATTTACTCTCATAAAAGGCGATTATGTCTTACGAGATATGATGATACATTTTTGCTTGTGTTTTCCGTGGGGAAGGGATGTGTGGTGTATGTACTGCAAACTCTAAAAGTCTAAAAAACATAAAAACGCTAGCCCAACTTTTTTTTCTTGTATATTTAAATCATAATTTTCCTTTTTTTTATATACTCGTATATAGAGGAATAATATATGTATATATAGAGGAAAATGGAAAATGGTTATTTTTTCGTTTGTTTTCTTATAAAAAAAAAATATTAAAAAATATAATACAGTTGGGTGTTATAATGTTTCACAACGACAAAAATGAAAATGAAAATGAACGTCTTTTCTTAGGAGGATGAGGACTAAGAAAACGACAAATTCCGTTTAATATTTTTTTTATGTACAAGGGTGAATGGGATTGATAATGCTGATAAAGCACACAATATTCTGTATATGAAAATATTTCGTTCAGCTACACTAGCGCAATACATTAAAATTTCAGTGAAAAAAATATTTCGAGCCGAAATAAAACGTACTTTTAATACCGGGATGTCTGCAGGATTGTACTTATTGGTATACCTTTTGCCAATTATGTTTACCAGAGATATGTTAACTTCACTTTCAACATTTTCAATGGGTGTTTCAAAGGAAATTTGCTAATTGAACATTTAAATCCAAATTTCCAAACTTCATAAAAGCTCTTTTTTTAAACACTGCAATAGATCCTAAAAAAATCCAAAAATTGTCGAATCCAATTTTTTAAATATTTCAGAGCAGTAAAAATTCCTAAAATGTAACAAAAAGATTCCTTATTTTGCTGGAACTATTTTTGAACAAAAAACTAAATCTTTCGTAATGCAATACTCACCGCGACATATTCCATCAATTTTCGTTATTGCAATATTTAACCTGGGAAATCGCAATAAGTAACCTTAGTAAAATTGTAAACCAGAAAATTGCTGTAGACCTAAAAAATTCTGAAAATTGTTTTAATTAATAATTAAGATAAGAAAAATATTATTCGATCTATTATTTGCTAAATTGGTTATTTTCATCTAAAGAATGGCAATGTTCGGACAGAACACTCATTGAGTTTAGTTGGAACCCATTTGACTATGGGGACGGTATTTATTTCTTTTGTACCACCAAAATCTTCCTCAATAGTATCCATTCATCTTCGCATTTGGCTATCCATTCATCTTTGCATTTGGCCATTTCCAACGTTCCATTGATCTTAAGTTGGTTGAAAATTGATTAAAGGCGATCTATAAGTACATATATACAAAAAATATGTTAATTTGCCATTCTCACAAACCTGGTAAAGAAGATGTATAATGTATATAGAAAATTATAAAAATACTGGAAATTCAATAATCAATAATTTATCAACCTAACAACATACACCACTTAATTCAATTTTTTTTTAAACCGTAATCAATTCAAATATAAACAAATAATCAATTCCAGTGAAACAGATAAACGACATAAACTGATCTTTTCTCCGCAGATAATGTATTTTGTGGTGAGTGAAAAAACAAAAAAAAAAACATTTCTCACGATTATCTAGCATTGTTCCATTATCAACAAGAAAAAAAACAACGATTCCACACTTAATCCCAAACCTCAAACACAAAATTGTTATTCGTTTTCGTTTCAACGTGCCCATTTATTGGTACCATCCGTTAAATTTTTTTTTTTTATTTCAATTATCACAAATTCAATAACCATATACGGGATTGGTGGAATTGATGGTATGCCGTGTGTGTGGTATATGGTACAACATTTACTAGTATTTTGTCCAACTTAATTACTGTTGCACGTTATTGTGTTGTTGTGCGATGTATTCAATATGCTAAAATTGGCCCCAATAAATCATTCTCTTATTTTTTTTTATTTTTTTATTTGTATATCGTAGGTACCTACCTCCACAACCCTCCGCCTTATAGAATATGTGTGAAGTTCACGAATTTGTACTCTTATTTTCTTATTCAAAGTATAAAGAAAGTATATTGATCATAAACATTTTACAACCTCGAGATTTCGGAATAAATACTATCTTGTTCTGGAAAAGGCGTGTACAAAAGGCTGAAAATGATGAATGTTTGATTTAAAAGTAATAAAAAGCAATATTTTCATTTTCAATTTTGATAAATTAAGAGTTTGAACATTGTACTTTTCTTTATAATATAGTGATTTTTTAAGTACTCATTGTTTGAATCTGCGAATATACTTTTATGTACGAATGTCCGGTGTTGGGACCAACAGAACATCCCTATAAATATAAATTTTTTTTATTTGGTGTGTGTATATAGCCTGGTGAATTTTTTGTGTATGGTGCGGTTAATCAGTGATTGCGATGTTGATTTTTTATTTATGTAAAATTTTCCCATTTCGTTCCTTTTATTGTTTTTTTTTGTGCTGTATCCAAACCAACGATGGTCAATTAAGGTTTATACGGTTTTTGTTGCTTCATTCACACAAAGTACACACAAAAGAGCATAAAATATATAGCAACAAACATATTTGAAATGTACGCAGATTGACTTTTTTTTCTGGTAGATTCACACTTGTTTTTGCCATTTGGTTGTTAATTTGAAAAGTATGAGTTTCAATTTTGTAGCACTTTGGGTATTAAACATACAACAACACAAATTAAAACAACTTAATTGAAGCATTTGAAGCAGAATACTTTTGTGGGAAATTAAATTGTAATTTATATACACGATGTTAAATTTACATATTTATGTATATCGGAATTCCCGATATCAAAATATATGGTTAATTGAATTTTAAATCGAAACTGGGTGAAATTGAATTGTTTACGCTCAATTTCCGATTGAAAGTTTGATTAAATTTTATTCTACAAATTAATGTAGAATACCAAATCTCAAAAATAATTTTTAGAAATGTTGAGGGTTTTTGAATTCGAAATTCGAACAAATAATATAGTAATATACGGTCGTCATTCAACATACAACTATAGGTCTCAAGAATTTATGTAGACGACTTAAACAGGAAATTTGATATTTAAAATAACAGATCAGTTCTTGAGATGTGGTCATCAGACCACAAAAGTAACAACTATCGGTACAAGGTTTTTAACTTTAGAATTTAATGATGAATACTGCACCTCTTGATATTTCGATCATATTCCATATATAGACGACCATGATAAGTACACACACACACACACACAATATGTACATAATCTTCACTAACATAATTAAAACAAAACACTTTATTTATTTTTTACGGTGATTTTTTCCAGATTTTCTTACATTGTTCTCGCTCGTTGCTATATTCCTTTTAATAACAAAATATTTCATAGTAACTTTTTGTCTGCAATTTTTATTCTTTTAAGAAATCAAAATGAGCTAGAATAATTACTCTATTTGTCAAGCAGAAAAAAACAAACCGGAAAACTATCAAGAGCGTAATTTATTAAAGTCGAATAAAACAGTGCACAGAATAACCTCAAATCCATTTCGAATTTTACATTTTAAAAAAAATGTTGTACCATTTCTCTCATCCTTTTAAAAACAACAAAAAAAAATAACGACGAATCTGGGGTGGATGTATGGCAGGCGAACAAAAACAAACACAAAAAAAAAATTAAATTAAATCCAGCAAAAAAAGGTAGAAAGTTTTGAGGAAAAACCACTGTTAAACTAACTTCTACGATATAAGACGGTAAAAAAAATTATTTTATCATAATGGCGTCTGGATAAAATTTTTTTTAAATTTTTTAAGAGAAATGGGCACGAGTTTTGGTACAACACACAAATTTTTATTTTATTTTATATATAGTTTGAGTGAAAATGTTGGTTTTAAGTTGACTAACATAAAACTATAACTGATGCAAACAACTAAACTAAAATGTATCTAACCCCCTCTACATATCAAAACCATTCCCGTATTTTTTTTAAATATAATTCTATATCGCGACCATTGGTCATTTCGTTTTGTATAAAATGAAAAAATTAAAAAAAACTGGATAGTTTTGCTTTCACTACAATATACCCTTCTACACAAACCCCTATTTACACAAATCCCATATCTATGTCCAGTTTATTTGTTGTTGTCAGTTATATTATTAAATTACATTTTTTTCGTTATTTTCGTATATGGACGGTTCAAATCAGACGTCATCTGGATTATACACATGATATATATGCTGTAAATTTATATGTACATATATACACATATATGTAGTTTATAGTTTCTCAAAATAAAATTAGATAATATGTATATACAATTTTTAAAAATCACTCAAATGTTCACTCAATTGAGGTCTTTTTTGTAATTTAATTCCGGAGACTTGTTTTTTTTATTTATGGGTTTATAACTCTCAAATTAGTCGGGACTAAGAAACGGTTTAAATATTTAGACTCTTATTCGGATGATACAACAAGTTCTGCCGATTGGAAATAATGTTGAAGAGGAAACAAACAAACTGCAGAAAATCACATGAAATTTCCAATGGGATAACAGTAGAAGTTAATTCAAATCTGACTAACGCTGAGTGCGTATGTGAAAAAGTGTATGTGAATAAGAAAAAGGAAAAACTTAACATAAAGTTCATAAAAATGTACTGGCTTGTTGTGAGCAACTCAGAGCTAACTATACACAATAATCTGGTAAATGTTTAAACCTATATGATCGTAAGCTACCCATGTGGTTGTACCAAAAAGACAAATGTCAAAATAATTCAGACACATGAGAAATGAGAATTTTCGTAGCGGTTTAATGAAGGAATATCAGCGAGGAAATAAATAAAAATGCAAGACGTATTCAACAACACGAAAACGCTTAGATACTAGGTTTAGTAGATAACCCTATATAATCAAAAGAAGACTTCAACGAATGAAGCCGATGGATGTGGTGGACAAAGCAAAACAAATGATGGGTTCGTGTCTTAAATTTAAGAATGTAAAAATTGTTGTATACATTTATTGGTAGGAAATCCTAGATATCACCACATCGTGGGTCTGTCCTTAAATTATGGGGTCATCTATCCAACAAATAATAATGGCTCCACAGTGTAGAGAACGACTAGGCTTCTTCAGATTGTCTAAGACAACATGTAGATCAAGCCTAGAATCGAAACCGCTGGACTCGTATTGTTGACTCAGTGAGGAGCCAGTAATTGCCGTTAAAAACTGAAATAATAATAACTTCTTTAATTAACTTAATTTACTTAATTATTTAATTTATGATATTTAATTTAACCAAGATGATTCGTATAAGAATTCTATAGAAACTATTAGTACAAAAAACTCTAAATGAAACCTTTAGACATTTTTCATGATACCAATATAGGCTATATAGATCTAGATTTTAAGACCCGCACCCTGAGAGGGTTACCTCTAGAATTTCTTCATGAAAATTATAAATATTGGGGTTGATTTATTAGGATATATAATCACATATGAAATATTACAAGTACATTTATTGTTTTAAAAATAAATGAACAAACTATTTAAAATCGAAATAATCTTTTCATGTTTGATAACGGGCTAATTTGTGGTATATCATTTTCTCTACAGGGGGCTTTAAAATTTTAGTTTTCTGGATAGTTTGTATAATCGTTAGGGCTGTAACAAAATTGTGGGACATAAATTAATCAATAGTTTGTAAGAAACTGTTTGCTAAATACTAAATATTTATGAGCGACTCCACTCTATATATTTAAGAATGTTAAGAAAGCTATTATGTACAATAAAGGTAAGCCAAATAATTGGGTGTAAAACATGTTCATAATTGAATTGAAATTGTATAAGAATGATATTGAAATTGTAATTTGAGTTCAATAGTCTGGATAGTTTTTAAGGGCCAAACACTAATACAAAAAAAAAATGAAAATTAATCATAAAACATAAAACTTTACTGTGAAACATGCTGGTATCTGAAGACGATAATTGAATAGAGAATGCGTTAGCCTTTTCCCATTCACTTCTAACTTAATGTCCACCTGGTTTCCTAATTGGTGGAACCTTTTAATTTTTTTGTTGTCCTGAAACTTTCATAGTTGAATCATACAACGTGCATTAAGTAGGCTCGCAGTTTCAGGTAAATACTTGAATGCCTTATATGACTTAATGCAACATGCCTTTAGTATTGTGGAGGAATGGTGCACTGATAAGGGCCTGCACGCCAACCCGTCTAAGATAGATGTAATTGTCTTTACTAGGCATATGTGTAGTCCGGAAATCCTTCTCTTTTTGGGAGACCGATCAGATGTGACCAAGCCAAGCACCTTTTTGTTATCTAAGCTAGCAAGCTCTCCTGAAAATATCATGTTGATTGTAAACCCCAGAAGGCTACTGCCATATTTGTCAAAGGGCTTTTGTGAGATCCTGGGGTTTAACACCCAGTCTTTCATATATAAATCGGTGGACTTACCGATATTATCTTCCGCGTCGATAATGTGGTGGCCAGTGGTTAATCTAAAGGCTTCTATAGCCAAACTTAATAGACTACAAAATATTGTTTGTAGATCTGTTAATGAAGCAATATCTCCGACCTACTACTTGCTATGGAATCCATTCTTTCCATACCTCAGTTACGCACCTTTATTCTTGGCACTGCTTGCTCTACGCTGTTTCGTTTGAGCAGCATTTGAGCATGGAATGTTCTCGGTTCTATCATGGGGCGTAGGCAAATTTTTAAAAACTTTACTTTATTTTTCCCAGAACTCGATATGGTTAATGATAGATCACTACCTGAATCTAAATTCTCCAGACCTGTGTATTTCGGAGGATTTTCTACAAAAATTAAACGAGTTCATTGTTTTTTTTCGTCCCTGGTCTGATCTGAGATCTTGTGACAGGCTAGGTTCGCTATGCACTGTTTTTCAAGCGGAAGTAATAGCGCTGACACATAATGTTATTGAGGCTTTGAGTATCGCTGTTAAAGATGAAAATATTGTTCATTATGTCCACATCATAATTGATTATTATATCCTGATAGAAAAGCTGTACTCAATTCATTAAATCATCCCTTGAGCATTTCTAAACTTATTAAGGATTGCAAACCCTCGAACCTACTTTCTTCTAACACTACCGTTACGGTCATGTGGGTACCACGACCAGCACAATGTGGCAGCGAAGGCAATGAGATCGCGGGCTGTTTATCCGGTTCCCAATTAAATCTAATTCACCTGAACCCGCGGCCCCTTATCGTTCAACTACTCCAAGATAGTTATAAAGAACTACGCTATGAAAGATCTAAGGCTACTGTGCTTATTTCTTATAACTGGCGTATGGCGTAGAACTTCATTAGTGAACCCATTAGTAGACGCCCAACGAATTACGAGATAAGGTTATTTTAAGGTTCATCTCCATGGCATTGGTTAATCTCAGGATATTATATGTAAGGAGTGCCTTGCGAAAGATGATTACTGGCTTGACTTTGTATGTATAGTTCTCTTCCTATTTATTCGATTCCAGATTTTTAACTATTGGTCTATTAATGTAGGTCAGTTGATCTTCGTTCCTTGGTCTAAACTTGACCAGTTTATTAAGGCTGCAGTGCGCTTCTGCGAATCAGGATAGAATCCTGGGTTTGCAACATGGACTTTTGTGACATTGAGTGCGGAACCCTCATGGAGAACGTTCCAACCAATTTTCTTAATGACAAAAATACTGGCAAACAGTCTATCCTAGATTATCTTACACTAAAACCGTTACTCTTTTTGGTGAATTAGCACAATTATTAGGAATTAAACGGGATTACAGTGTAAGCTGAAACAGATTCTACAGCATCTATACCAATTATATGAATTAAAGAAATTCCTGGAACAAAGGAAATATTTTTCTTGAGGTAGACCATGGTTTCAAAGAATCGTTGTCTTATAGATTAAAACTCATCAAATTTAATTAGACTTAATAGATTTTCCACGGTTATAATTTTTTCTTAATATGTCCTATATTTTACATTACGGAAAAAGATCGAATTCGGATTCCATAAGTAGAGATAAACTTGACTCAATGCTTCATTTGATTCGTCAAATTACCAAAATTAAATTTCGATTTTACTATATAAATGCGAGCCACGACACTTATGGTAACACATGAAATGATAACAACAAAAAAGGAAAACCTTTATTCTTGTACCTAGACATTTTTTTTTACCCAGTACACAACTAAAGCGGAAAAATACGAGAGAAAATGTGAAAATATAGAAAAATCCACCAATAAGAAACGCCATCGGCTACCGCCCAATTTTATATGTACAATAAAAATAAAAAATAAATATATATATATATATATATATATATATATATATATATATATATATATATATATATATATATATATATATATATATATATATACATATATATTTATATATACGTTTATACATCCAACATATCCAACAGTTTTCTATAAGAGATTTTCTTATATTTTCCAAATGTCTCTATTTGCAGGAAACATGGTACTTATTCGTTTTATGTATTTTCCTAGCTATAGATTGGGTTTAATAAATTTTCATTTGCAGTTGAAAAATATTGTATTTCGCGACTAGCTAATCCATACACAATGTACTATACCGAGTTTCCAATTAGAAATTAAAAACGTTATTATTCACCCTTAATTACATATATATATATATATATATATATATATATATATATATATATATATATATATATATATATATATATATATATATATATATATATATATATATATATATATATATATATATATATATATATATATATATATATATATATATATATATATTATATACATATATATATATATATATATATATATATATATATATATATATATATATATATATATATATATATATATATATATATATATATATATATATATATACATATATATATATATATATATATATATATATATATATATATATATATATATTTATAAGGCATACACAAAATAAACAGAAACAAAGGACATGTTATCCTTTTTTGGTGGACCGGTTAGTATCGCTAACAAAAAACAGATGTCATCGGTATTAAAAAATTGATAAAATCGAAACTTTCATTTAATACTTTTTTTTTCGTTTAAAATCGATATTTTGGTACGTTTGGCTCCACTAGATGTCAGTAAACGTCTTTATCAAACTTTTTATTAAAATAGTATGTAAGTATGTATGTATATACATATTTTAATAAAATCATCATACACATATTTTTTGGCTTATAAACTCCAATCTGAAAAAGTGCGACGGTTCAAAAGATTAAAAAACAGCTATTCTCGATTCAATTGAATCTTATAAGCAGTTGCGGTTTTAGCATTTTAGATTGCAAGGTACAAATATTTAATTAGGTATTACTTGCTTCTCACGCTTGTTTCACGAACCACGGGTTAATATAAGAGAGTTACATTTGGTTCGTCTTTAAACAATTGTGCTGGAGTATACATAAATCCATCCACATCAAAAAATATTGCGCTGTGCATTGTCTAGCACTTATGTAAGACATTTGTTCGTGTGTTTTACTACGTGAGTGCTGAAAAGTATATTTTATTTTATTTTTATTTACGAAATTTTATAGAAAAATAAAATGTCAATAGTAAATTTTAGTCGACCTTGCAAAGCTCTTACATATAGTAAAACGCAGCTAAAATTGTCTAGCACTGTGACAAAACTATTTTTCGTGTGTTTTACTGTATGCGTGCTTCTGACGGCGGGCTAAATTTGGTATGGGGAACATTTTAGTTTATCACTTTGGCTGCGGTATTCTTACTACAGTTTAAAATTTCCGGTAAACCATACTTAGTCGTCTCGTGCTAACGTATTGCCGGTCATGAATTAAAATAACATATTTTAAGTTATTCTTATTAGAAAACTTAAAATACAATAATGAAAAATGTATATATATATATATATATATATATATATATATATATATATATATATATATATATATATATATATATATATCGAATGTAATATATTTCGACGAACTACTATACGACCAAACAAAAAAAGAAAGATAAATGTTCAATAAGTTCAATTTAGCGAGCCCCCCAAAAGTATGAGGCCGCAAAAAGCGACCCTGGTTGCTTATAGGCTTCAAAACCTCAATTTATTAAAATTCATGGCAAAAGTAGCACTAATCAACATTTTCTAGTTTAACGAACTCATATTTTAATTGAGTTTAAATGAATGTTATTCATTTTAATGTTTTTGTGTAATCTTTTGTCACTATATAACTTATTTTAAATAAAAAACTTTTATTTTTGATTTTATAGTTTAATTCTTCCTTATGGTGACAATTTTTATTTTTGATTTTTTCGGTAAATCGATTTCGACTTGCGTCTTCCTCAGTACCTTGTTAACTATTCTAGAATAGTTAACAAGGTACTGAGGAAGACGCAAGTCGAAATCGATTTACCGAAAAAATCAAAAATAAAAATTGTCACCATAAGGAAGAATTAAACTATAAAATCAAAAATAAAAGTTTTTTATTTAAAATAACTCATATTTTAGTTTCTTTAATTAAATTCTTTAAATGGCCACTTACGAAAAAATACACCACGAATTTTACGAACCGCACGATAAATCTGTGAATCTGAGAAAAGTGGCCCATTGACCATAAGTGCCACAAGTGAAATTTAAGTTACACTGCCAATATTTTTTGCGAACCGATTTGGTGGTGCATTAAAATTTTTCATAAAAGCTGCTTCATTTTTGTCCAAGAGACTGACTCTTACAGTTTAAGAAGTGTAACAAATCACCACCCTTAATAAAAATGCAATTCCCAAGTTTATTACAACGAGCTTTTACTGATCTCATGAAAAGTTCCATTTTTCACGAACAATACCCTCTCTTCATGCGAATCTTTACCGCAGTAATATAACTTTTATATAAACTTATCAAAATTACTAATAGTAATTACGATTGTTGCCAACCAATAATCAAATGCACTTCAAAATAATTTAATCCACTTAGTCATATATTCGATTATACCGATCTAAGTTTCGGAAGTTAAAGTGGGAATGTCAGTAAATATAAATTTTTGAACCACATCTATAGTGGAAAATACCAGTTATGGAATTATGCAATATGTTCGGAAATTTTGCAATATGTCCGGAAATTTTAACTAAATTTACTTCCAGCAACTATAATTTAGAAAGGGGAAAATTTAATTTCACCGTCGATACCCCAAGACTAGATTAACTGAATTAATTAGACAAACTGTTTGTATTGCGAGTTTATTCTTATTTCGACTAAAATAAAAAGAAAAGGAAAAATTAAAACTCTTAATTCACGAATGTTGTGTTTTAAGTGTCCCAAACAATATTTTCCATATCCCATGGAATATAACAAACCGAACATTAGTTATGATTTAAAATCTGGAAATTTTAAAACACAAAAATGTCCAAACTTTAAAGCAATAATCAATTTGGAACAATTAGAATCTGTTTATCTGGAATTATCGAATTTGTAAAAGGATTTAAAAATTTGAATTTTGTCTAAACTGAAATAATAATAAATGCTAAATTATCAAATAGTTGTGTGGATGTAGCATGAAACCCGGTTAGCCCGTAAATTACAAGCAAATCGAAATCTTATTAGAATTGTTTGAATCTTATATAGCCTTCTGAATAACAAAAACGTAGTTTTTTCAATCTTGATAAATTACCTATTTTACTAAGATAGACTCATCTAGCCCGTTAGCAACATATTGAATGAAATCATCTTGATGAGTTCTGATAAATCGACAATTTGATTGCAATTTTTATAGTCATATACAGCCGTTTCGAATATACACTAATTCTTGTTGGTTTAGTCGTTAAAATGTGCTGGTAAACGCGCCGGTGTAGTTATACTTGGTTGTTTGTTAGTGAATTCACCAGTTACAAACGTTCCTTAATGGTGGAAGATGGTGTGGTATTAGCTAAGCTGGTCCATCGTCTCCTAAATTTCTTGATAAATTTATTAAAACCAAATTCAAAGTATTCTTATAGTGCATCGCAGTTAGTCAGAATTTACCAGTAATTGGGTAATTTTAATTTTTTTACTGATTCCCGGTAACGCGGTACCTACACTGGACTGAAAAATTGAATCAGATGGGTTTCGATAAAACCACACACTGTTTACATTGTAGGTTAGGGTTAGGTAAGGGTGGCCGTCCTAAAGGACTAGTATAGTTACAAAATTAGTCCGTAGATGTACCACATTCGAGGTACCTCCTCTTTACTCGTTGAACCATCCTGAGCTTACCAAGAAGCGTTGGAAGTCCCTGACATCGTTCTTACTAAGATCCGTCAGTTCGTCCAAATGGGAAGTTCCCATAAATTTTGTTCCGCTGTACGCTAGACTAGGACAGGTGCAGGGCAGATGGAGCACAGTTTCCTCCTCCTCCTTATCACCGCAGCGGCGGTAGAAATCATGGTTTACATGAAGCAAACGGTATCTTTATGTCCAGCCTGCTTTGGGATATAAGCGTCAGGAAGTATGATTGTAGCGTTTTAATAGCAGCCTGGCTGACCGTAGAAATGCAAATATCCTTCGTATATATTACAATATACTTCAACCAGTCCATAACTTCCATTATCGCGATCAGTTTATCTTGAAAAACACTGCAAAGGTCGAGAAGACAAAAATAGAGGTTGACCTCTAGTGCCTCACAGAATACCTCGCAGCCAACCCCTCTATCTCTTTTTGAGCCATCCGTGAAGAAGTTTATCACCTCATTGTCTATAACCGTCTCATTCACCCAGTCCTCTCTGGTGGGAAACTCAGTTTGGAATGTTGCAGAGGATGGATGAGTGCCCTATATTATTACAGGGCCACATAGATATGGATTTGAGCCGAATGGCTGTGCAAGATGCAAGCTGCTCGGCCGCAATATCTAAGGAAGTGAGATGAAAGAGAATCTCGAGAGCTTGAGTAGATGTGCTCCTGAGAGCCCTACTTATACCCATGCAGGCCGTTCTTTGGAATTTAATCAATAGTTTCAGGTTGGCCATAACTTTTAACGCTGGCCTCCAAACGGCAACCCCATACAGCAGTATAGGTTTGAGCACTGAAACGTAGAGCCAGTGTAATATGTGGGGCTTCATATCCCATCTCTTTCCAATGGCATTTTTACAGGAGTAGAGCGCTCTAGTAGCTTTCTGTACTCTCTCTAAGATGTTTGGTTTCGAGCTTAGCTTGCTGTCCAAAAGTAGTCCGAGGTATTTCTATCCGTTAAGATGAAGCGAGTACCATTTAATATTGGCGGGTCACACTGAGGAACTTTTTGCTTCCTGGTAAAGAGGACCAGCTCCGTTTTCTGTGGGTTTCGTTCAGTCCGCAACTGCGTACCGACTCAGCGAGGAAGTCGAGCGCTCACTCAGCATGCAAGGATATTTATCGAATACCGCAATAGCAACATCATCTGTGTAGGGAACTATCTTGAAGCCTTGCCCTTGCAGGTTTAGTAACAGGTCATTAATGACGAAGTTCCAAAGAAGAGGGGGGGGGATAAAACACCACCTTGCAGTGGCCCTCTGCTCACGTACGTTGTGTTTGAGCTATTTTCACCGATCGTTCCTTACAGTATGCGTATTGAGATCACGACAGCTCGCCCGGCTTGATTGAGCCTCTAATGTAAGCCTCTATTTGTCTTCCCAGTGATTTTAAAAGAAATGAGGATAAGCTTATAGGCCTAAAGTCTTTGGGATAGCAGTGAGAGGTTTTTCCCGCCTTTGGTATAAATATTACTTTTACTTTCAGTCCATTTTCTAGGAATGTGACAGGCTTCTAAGTTGCCTTTGAAGATAACTTCCAGCCAGGATAGGGTTAAGTCAATAGTTCGCTGGATATCCGCAGGGATAATGCCACCAGGTCCTGCCGACTTGTATAGCTTAAAACTGTTTTTTGACCATAGGATATTCTGCCTATTAACTATATGACTTACGGGGTCTACACCCCTATTTATCATGGGTCTCTCCGGAGCTAGTACCGAGCACTCAGGGAAATGAGCTTCTAGTAGTAGTTCCAGGGATCCCTCAGTACACCTAGTCCATGGACCATCCGGTCGTTGTAGATAACTCGGGATGGAAGGACTAGAACATAGTACTTTGCGTAGTCTGGCCGGCTCCGAAGACTCCTGCATATTACCACAGTAGAGCCTCCAGGCCCTTGTTTTGGCTGCTCTTAGCTTAGTACTTGTTGGTTTTGAGGACTTCCTTATAGCAGTCCCAATTTGCAGCAGCATTTGTGTTCCTCGCTTTCTTAAATAGTCTCGTGCATTTCATACGAGTACCTTGGAGTTCTCTCGACCACCAGGGTGACCGAAACTTACCCAAAGGCCTACTGATTGTAAATAACCACCAAATTTTGGTACCGACCAAACTCTGGAATTAGGATCGATCGATGCAACGTGGCGATACCGTAAAAATCTCAGCCTATTCGAAGGTCTACTCAGATGCATGAAAGATTATCAAATGGAACTCAATACTTCAAAAATGAGATCAACTTATGTGGAAGATATAGGTTTGCACTCCTGACACAAATATGTGACTAATAATGGTGAGAAAATGATATATTTAACGCCTATATAATCTAAAAATATGGTGATAAAATTAGGCTTGCAATTGCTACACAATTTATATTGCCAAATCCTTTCATTTCATTCGCATATAGTAATCATCAATCATAAAATATGAATAAGATAGTGACCCAATACCTTGATTGACACCTTAATATACGAAAGTCACACTTATATTTTATAATTACCCATTTTGATATACAGTACGAGACCACACAAATCAGTACGAGAAAACACTTCAACTGATAAGTAAATACGTAATTTGTGAGAAATCCTATATGAAAAGCTTTATTAAATTCAGTGAATGATCACTTTACTTATGTCAATCAAGGATCCTTCCTCAACTGAATTTATCGAGTAGCGCATAGATTCAAGAACATTGGTTCCACTCGAGTTTCCTAAGAAAATAACATATTGTTGGAGACTAATAAATTTTGTAAAAACTCTAACATCCGACTTCACCGGTAACTTGAGCTCTCACTTGACTTCATTCACATCAGGTATATGTTTAAAATTGCAGTAGACATTATTTGAGAACATGTGAACCATCTTAGTTAAGCGCAATAACTCAGCATTACTAAGTTTACGGCAAGCTACTGCAATTGTTAAACTTATCAGTTAAACCAGTGGAAGAGAAGCAAATATTACACAATTCTTCTCACACATTCTTTAATACTATATTGATAATATTTATGATTAGAGCCTTTTTCGTTCACTATATAGGCGTATGATGTAACTGTCTAAGAACTGATATTAAAGTAAAATTCGTTGAGAAAATTCACTCAGTTGCCCCAGTTTAGATGGGAGAAATTTTCTATATGCGTCGTAATTATTTTCTATGTATATTTAACCACTGCAAACTAACAACGGGCCACTTAAGAAAAATAACTAGAATTAGATACAAAAAATAAATCAATAACCCAAGTAACGAGCACTCATATTCACCCAACAAAATAAAAATTTCAACGGGTTAAAACAATATATAAGGAGACAACATTTTCGTCCACCCCATTTGATCGCATATCATTCCACCATTTCTCATTCCAAATACGCAAACACCTCCTTATATAAAAATCGCATCATTTTTTTTATGGTTTTTGTCATCATTTCACCAAACAGAAGAAAATGTAAAAAAAAATAATAATAATAATTAAAACAAGATATGAGATAATGAAAATGGGGTTGGGTTGAGACGAGTGCGCGCGGAGGGTGAAAACCATCGCGTATTTTTTATTTTTCGTTTTGAGTTATGTCCGTGTTTAAAACAAAAAAATTTGAATGCACGAAATATCGGAGGACGCTAATTTCCCTTAAATGATTTTTTTTTGTTGCCTAGGCCCACTTAAAATTTCCTTATATAAGGAACCGCACGAAAGAAATTGGGTTAATGAATGATAAGATAAATTAAATAGTGGTGGGATGATGGAATGATATAAAAAAAAATTCTTTTATTAAAACCAAATGGGGTTCAGCAAAAAAAAAATGAAATAAAAAAAAATTGTAAGAAAATCATGGTGGCTGGGGTGGTTGTGACATTTAATTTTACATCCCAACAAAATTTATTTTGGGTATTGTTTGCACAATACTTTTGGTATTCGATGCGATGGTGTACTAATATTTGGTTATTTTCCATTGTATAGTTCTGGCACATCATTTATAATAATTCATTTTATGGTGATGGAAAGAGGTTCGTTCAGTCATCTTTCGACTTGTTCAAATGGTTTTTTTCTTTAATATAGTGCTTCATTTTGCATCAGAGAATTCGAATTTCTATTATATTAAATTTTTTTTTGTTTATGG
The DNA here is from genome assembly GCA_951394425.1 of Tipula unca. Classification (NCBI taxonomy): domain Eukaryota; kingdom Metazoa; phylum Arthropoda; class Insecta; order Diptera; family Tipulidae; genus Tipula; species Tipula unca. Next base: position 15,865,173 of record OX596383.1, on the reverse strand, counting down.
CCACATATTGTCAGGATGGAATATTTCTCAACAATAAAGCATTTAAAAGTTTGTCAATGCAATTGTGTCTAAATTTAGACCAGAAATTCACATATCTCTCTAAATACTCTATAGACTATTCTGATTTTCATAATTTGGCATTCTCTCTAGTCTTCCAACCGTGAGAAACCTCAACTCCAAACCGATTACGCCCATACCCGATGATCTACAAGATGTTGAATAAGAGTTCAACTCAGTCATCATCAACATCTAAAACAACGTAGCAGTTATGGTCTACCTTAAAATCAATAAATTTTTCATGTATCCTTTGAGGCGACTAACCGGTTAGATCGCTGGGCTGACGACTCGCATCCGTAAAAAAAATACACAGTTTATAAAGTCAGTAAAAAAAATGGATACCGCCAAAAAAAAAAACGGGACCCCCACTCAAGTAGTAGGATACGAAATTTTGGATCGGCACGTGGAATGTGCAGTCACCTAAAAAGCCAGGAGCATTGGAGGGCCTAATCACGTGCATGAAGGTGTATCGGCTGGAATTCATTGCTCTTCAAGAAACTCGCTGCCCTAAAAGTAGAGACCATGTGTCCCAGGGCTATACGTTGCTCTACAATGGAGATGACTTCAGAAATTTTGGAGCTGGATTTCTTCTTGGGCCGCAGGTAAAGAAGGCTGTTTTGGATTTCCAAGCAGTCAATAACTGATTGTGGAAGCTTCGCTAGACCATGAAGTTAGCCAACCTGTCGATAATTTGTGTATACGCGACCATAGAAGTCAGCCAGCCCCAAGATAAGGACTCATTTTACAATGAGACGGACGATCTGATTGGATATATACCCGAACAACATGTTAGAATAGTAATTGCTGACTTTAATGCTAGAGCTGGCAGAAATCAAGCCGACTTGTGTAAAATATATAGGTACTCCCGACACGCAACTGCGACCGATAATGGTGAGAGAATGATGTACTTTGCAATTGCTCATGATCACAGAGTGGCAAGCACGTTCTTCCCACACAAGCAAATACATCTAGAGATATCGACACATCCTCGCGGAACTTCCCGCAGCCAAATTGTCCAGTTTCTAAAAAGTGGGCTCGGGTTGTGGAGGATATGAGAACTTATCAGTCAGCAACCAAATACGTGGGCAGGTATCATCATTTGGTCGCAACAAAGCAACAATGGAAGTTTTCGTACAAGTTTGGGAACACAGCGAAACGTATGGGACGTAACGACTGTGATTCTATCGAAATATTATTCCATTACCGTACATTAGGTATTCCTGGATTTCCAGCAGGCCTATGACTTGATCAATCGAGAGAGTTTGTGGTCTGCGCTGGAATATCTAGGTATGCCAACAACAATAGTACTATTGTGTAGAATGACAGTGACACAGTCTCAATGCTGTGTTAAAGTTGAGAACAGGTGCTTGCATATATGCAGATGACATACGTGATTGGACTGAAAAGCAACGGAGTGACGGAAATACTTGATCAGCTTATAGAGTTTTCAGCTTCTGTTGGACTCCAGATCTATGAGCCCAAAACGAAATATATGATCTCAGGTTATAGGGGCAATGGCACACCAGATTTTAGTAGTGGACACTGCACGTTTGAAGGAGTGAAGAGGTTCAAATATTTGGGCTCTCTTATCACTCACGATAACAGTGTGGGTGAGGATATTAAAGTGCGGCTGGCAGCTGGCAGCCGTGCTTTGTATCCTCTAAGGCTACTGCTAAAATCTAAACACTTATCAAGCTCCGTGATTCTGAAGCTTTACAAAGCGCTGATCAGGTCCGTTGTTATGTTCGGATGTAAAAGTTGGGCGCTGACGGATGAGTGCGAGAGATGGCTCCTTACATTTGAGAGAAGAATCGTGCGTGTGATTTACGGCTCAAAACGCGAAATAGATGGTACATACCGACAATATCGAGATCTCTGTACAATATCGAGATCAGAGATCTGATGAAGATCCCCAATATTGTGCATGAAATAAGATCACAGCGAGTACGCTGGCTCGGTCACGTTCTGCGTGCTGAACCGGAACGAATTGTGCAGCGATTTCTGAAAGGAGACCCACCATATGGTAGGCGCAGAAGTCGTTGGAGGTGACAATGGTTCCACGGTAGAATGACTTGGCTTCTTCAGGTTGTCTAGGACAGTATGAAGACCAAGCCCAGGATTGAAACCGTTGGAGCCAGATTGTTGACGCAGTAAGGGACCAGTAATAGCATTTAAATACTGTATTATTATTATAGTACATTGCCTGACTGTGTATTTGAAATATTGGTGTGAATATTTTCTAATTAGATCAGACTGAAATAAGATGTATTTGTCAATTACTTCAAATAATCAGTAAAGGTGAATTCAGTGTTGCTTTCAGTCGTTCGTTTTGTTAAAATGTTGGAAGTAGGTTAACTTGATCAAGAAATGCAGAAGAAAATAAAACGTCACATTAAACGAATTCTATTGGTAACAAAAAAAATCGGAACGAACGAAGGCAACACTGAATTTGCTTTAATCGAATCAATAACATTAGCCTTTGTTTTTGTTCTCCAGTATCTATATTCTGGGGCTAGATCAAAATCATGTGCAAAGTCCCATACCAGCGAGCACTGTTGGAATTTAAACCTGGTACCCCCTGCTCCCAGTACCCTAGCTATAACCATTATACGCTACTTGGTCGGTATACCATCAGTGGTTATAATAAATATTTTAAGATTTATGATTGACAACATTTCAGAAAATTGGGAGCTTTTCCAAAAAAATCAAGTGATTGACCCAAGCCGCTTGACCCACTTGCCCGATCATATCCAAATTAAAAGGTCAAAGTGTACACTAAAATAGAGACATATTGATTTTTGAATATAAAAAAACCTACAGACATCCAAACGTACAGATTTACACAATTTTTAAAGAAGGCTAATCACCACTTTCGGTATATAGATTACTTAGATTACTTCTAAGGTGTTTATATAGCTCAGTGGCTAATAATTAATAACAAAGTTGCCTACTTGACAACTATGATGTCGAGAATATTCGGTAAACCAAAAGTGATTATTTCTAAATAATTAACATTTAGAACGACGATTCATTAGAAAAGTATAAAGTTTGTGCGCGACTATGGCTAATATGTTCAGGTAGTTTTCAAATCGAAAATTATATTATAATAAGGGGTCCGTCCACAAAAGTAACTGTCTAAAAAATAAAAAATATAAGGATTCGGATTTTAATAAATAAAAAAAGGGTTGGAAGTTTGATTCGGGTCATAAAGGGTCCATTCAATATGTAGTAAAATTTGACCTGGGACAAGCAAACAAAAAATGTACGTTGGAATAAATTAAATTTTGTTGTTTTTTTTACATTTTTCAAAAGGCTTGGGTAATGCGACGAGATTAGATTATAACTTCCTGGGTCTATTGTTTCATACAAACTGGATTTGAATTACAAGCGCACGGGATAAAAACAGGGACGTGCGACATAAATGTTAAATATTAAATTGCACGTACAACCTTCGCTAATCGAGTATATATAGTATCGCGCGTATATTAACTGCAATGAATCTGTGTTATCTGTGTAACTCAACCCTTTTGACAATTAAAAGGTGCATCGAACTTTAATTCTTGCAGTGGTTTAATTTATAAAGAAAAAAAATGATTAGGGTCAGTTGGGTCTAATATTTGAAAACCCGTTTAAAAAGGGTTCATTCCCGTATAAAAATAAAGTTGGACGAGCACATTTCATTCACCCTTTACCGCTTCACTTATTATTTGATTATTTGAACAATATTTTTTTATTTTTTTTTTTTTAAATTCAAGACGATAATTTCCTCATACTCCTGTAAAAAGCGAAAGAAATAAAAAACAAATGCAAAAAAATTTCTTTGTTTTCCTTTAAATGTAAGTAGAATTTAAAGAAAAAACAAAATAAAAAAAATTCTGATGTTCAATTCCTGCGAAGAAACAAAAAATAAAAAAAATTTTTATAAAAATAAAAACTTTGGAAAAGTGTAAAAGTAAGAAAAATTTTCCAAGGAAAAACGAAAGCGTAAATTGGTGGGTTCAACCACATTTATTTGAAGAAATAAAAAAAATATCCTTTTGGTGTCTGAATGAGATGTAATTTACGGAAATGGTTTAATTTTTTTTTGGTGGTGGATCCTTATTTTACTGGAAACTCGAAATTTAATTAAAAAGGTGTTTTCTGGAGTTTGTTTGCCTAGTAAGTTATATGAATATAGTCCCTATGTACAGGGTATTCGAACAGGGAACTTATAATATAATTCAAATTATTATTGGTATTATTATGGTATTACGTCATATTTTAAATAACATTTTGTATAGGAGTTACGGAGACACCTGCACGTTCAGACATTTCCAAAAATGGTCAATTTATATTTGTAATTGGTAATAAGCCGAAATGGTCTACATTGTGGAATTTGCCCGGTTTTGGTGTAACTATGATTATATCCGTCCATGGAGATGTTAACCTCCAAATTTGTTTTGATATAATTACAAACTTTTTGCCATCGTTTATTTTTTCCCACCCCCGCATAACGATGCCTATATCTCAGTTACCTAAACTTAAGATTCGTATACAAAATCATTTTTAAGTAAAAATTTCTTTTAAAATTAAAAAACAAGATTAAAACAATTTTTTGTTGTTGTTGAGTTCTCACGTTTTTTCTTGTGGAAAATTTTTTTTTTGTCGGACCGGTCGATTTGTTATTTTCTTTTCGTTTTCTTTCCTTATTTATGTATATACATATATATGTATACATATTTATATTCTTTGTATATAAAAAAAACAACATCAATTTTAACATCTGAAAAATGGGTGGAAAATATCATTAATTTTAATTTTCTTTCAAAAGAAAAGCAAAAAAAAAAATGAAATTGAGAAAATTTATTGCGGAAATATTTTTTATTATATTTTTTTGTGTGTCGTCGGAGGTGGAGTGATAGCAAAGGAATCAAAATATGCGGTAATAGCAGAAACAAGAATATATCCTTGTCTTTGGCAATAGTCTATACTATTGATGCAATCTATTCATATTTCACTGCCGATATATAGAACGCTTTAATTAAAGTTTTCTTGATCTTGAAATTATAGTTTTGTTCTCAAATCGAAAAATTGATTGGCTTGCTGGTTAATAGAAAATGCTACCTTGCGTGAATACTGATGACTTGTCAGTATATCGCAAAGTACATATCAATGTTCAAATATAAAAATAAAACTCACCCGAATCGGGGTAAAAATCTATCGAGTTCGGTACAAATCGAGTTTTAGAGTCGCTGCTTGAATCTTTTGGAAATGTAAATAACATCGAAAGTATATTTATTACCAAACTGAATTGGCACGAACATTTTAAAACGGTTTATTCAAATTGTTGAAAGAAGTTTCCGATAGAACCGTTACTGAACAGATGTTCGATGCTCGTCCCCACGAGCTTTTGTCGAGCCCAAGAGACTATGAAAGAGCAGGTCAGCAACAAGGAGAACAACCAACCCAGTTCAGTAAATACAAATATCTCTGAGTCAATATGCACCACTGTAGTGCTTTAGTATCTAAGATTTAATATTGAACGAAAATTGTTAATCTTAAAATTTAGAAATTTCAGATTTGTATTTGGAAAATTTATGACTTGGGTACAAAAATTTATGAATTTTTATTTTTTTTAATTGATAAAATTGGGACTAATAAAAATAGACTTTTGTTGAGATATAAAATTTTAAATCGTTCACCCAATTAACTTTAAATATTCAAAATTAATTTCAAAAGCCGAGTTCAATTTAAAATGTATGACAATTTTGAACAAACTGATTAAAGCGTGAGGTACAATTTAGGAATTCAGGAAAACAAAAATTGTAAAAATGCATAGAGATTTTCACAATTTTACAAAATTCCTCAAATTACTTTCTAAATCCGATTTATTTCAAAATATTTTTCAATTGATTTTAAGAATATCAATTTCAGTGTAGTTTTTGATTTGTTAAATTGATAATTTCGAATATAAAACTGAGGCAATTCAAACCAATCAATTTGTACAATTTAGGATTTGACGTCAAGAAATTTGGGAGTCGACAAATTTACCAATTTTTAAACTTTAAAAAATTAAACAGATTTGATCAATACTCGATAGTAATAATAATAATAATAATAATCAGTTTTCAAAACGCCAGTACCGGCCCCTTACTGACTCAACTATTTGGCTTCAAAGGTTTCTATCCAAAGCGAAGACCATCTTCGCATACTGTCTAAGACAATCTTGAGAGGCCAAATCGTTCTCTACATCGTGGAGCCATCGTCGCCTGCAACGACCTCTGCGCCTACCGTATAGTAGCTCTCATTTCAGAGATCGTTGCACAATTCGTTCCGGATCAGCACGCATAACGTTACCGAGCCAGCGTACTCGCTGCGATCTTATTTCATATAAAATATCGGGGATCTTCATCAGATATCTGATCTCGACATTGTACAGAGCTCGGTATGTACCATCTATTTTGCGTTTTGGGCCGTACATCATGAAATCCGCATGATTCTTCTCTCAAAAGTAAGGAGCCATCTCTCGTACTCATGTGTGAGCGCCCAACTTTCACATCCAAACATAACAACGGGCCTGATCAAAGCTTTGTTATGCTTCAGCTGATTTAAGCAGTGGCCTTGAGCATACAATGCACGACTGCCAGCTGCCAGCCGAACTTTAATATCTTCAGAGTGAGCGATAAGAAAACCCAAATATTTGAACCGCCTCAAACGTGTAGTGTCCACTACTAAAATCAGGTGTGCCATTGTCCCTATAACCAGAGATCATGTATTTTGTTTTGGACTCATTGATCTGTAGTCCAACAGAAACTGAAAACTCTACTAGCAGCTCAAGTATTTCTTTCACTTCGTTGCTATTCAGTCCAGTCACGCATATATCATCTGCATATGCAAGCACCTGATTGGATTGGCGATATAAGATGTTGCGCTGAGGTGTTTAAGTTTTACGAAGGATGAACTACTTGTAATTGAAGAGTATCGGGGGCAGAGCATCTCCCTGCCGAACACCCGAATTAACTGCAAAAATTTTCAATAACCTGTTCTCAACTTTAACATAGCATTGAAACTGCGTCACTGTCATCCTAGACAGTCGTAACAATTTTGTAGGCATTCCTAAATATTCCAGGGCAGATCACAAACTCTCTCGATTGATCAAGTCATAGGTCTGCCGGAAATCCAGGAACACCTGATGTACGGGGATGGAAGTTTCATAATATTTGGATAGAATCATCCGCAGCGAAGAGACCTGATCAGTAACTGATCGATTCGGACGAAATCCTCCTTGATAGTCACCAACCAAGCCCTCCGCTAGAGAGGTTATTCTATCCAATATAATGTAGTACAGTGCTTTATATGCTGTGCAAAAAATGCTGTGCAATCTAAAATAATGAATTTTCAGATTTCAAAAAAATTGTTAAAACTCGGGACTCAAGCCTTGAATTCAATTTTTAGAGAAATTCTTTAATTTTTAAAGCTGAATCGAATAAGGTTTTCACAATTTTATAAAATTGTTCATATTATTTTTGAAATTTGGTTAATTTTAGAAGATTTTGTTAATAATGAGGTTATTCCCGGCATTTCGGAAGAATTGGTGATTTTGTACATATCCAACACCCAAACAAAAAATTTAATTTCTTTGATATGCTTCATATTCTTATATTTTATACTCTCTAAAATTTATTCAGCCTGAACTCATATCTATAAGCATGACTGGCAAGGGATTAAACTATCTTCAAATTGATTATTAAATCAATCATGATTCAATCATTTCACAAATCTATATATTGAATAGATTTCTAATGGGCGCTCTAAATTCGTGGTGGGGGTGCTGGTGGTATGGTTTTGTTATATAGTTTTCATTTTTAATGAAAATTGATGCCATTTTCAAACCAATTTTCCATATTTTGCTATATATAGCAATTAAATTTTATTTATAATTTATTATTATCATAAAAAAATTAAAATAAAAATAAAAATTAAATTAATATTTTTTTTTTTTTTGAAATTGAACAGTGCCGGGAAATAAGGATTTATTGTGGAACTAGAAAAATGGTCTGGATTTTGTTAAATAAAATTATAAATTTATTGGGCATAACACATTATTTTATGTATAACGTAACTTTAAATATTGTACTATGCATATCGATTTTATAAATATTTAGCACAAAATAATTTTAATAAAAAATGTTCAAGCCATAAATAGCCAAGGTCCCCTAGAAAATAATATTAAATTATAAAAAATCAACCATCCGCGGGAGAGGGTTAATTTAAGAAAAACAGACCATTTTTTTTATTTTTTATTTAAATTTCAATCCATTTTACAATTAAAATCAACCTTAGTAACAGATCAAACACCATTTGGACCCTTTTTATATAGCGATATATAGAAAAACCCTTTGTAAATTTTTTTTCTGTCCTTTCAAAGCTAAATTGAAATACACCAACAACAACAAAAAATAGAGATAGTCACATAGTCCCCTTCTACTTGAATGAATTTTTAAATTTAACTGTGCAGCTATACATTGGACAATTGTTGATGATTTATTTCGAAGGATCCACATTTTGGTATTAAGTTTTGACCCCGAATTGTATTAAATGTCTATAAAATAAAAATTGATTCGGGTTTCAGTAAAAATTTGATTTTGATGTTTTTGATTTCTAAGAACTCATTTTATTCATAGATAATTAATATTCAATCTCAAAACTTCAAAAATATTTCAGTTAAAGTATGTTAAGGCACCAATGACTAAATCATTATTTATATAGCAAGCTAATCAGACATAATATGTTCAATAAAATTTTTTGTTTCAAAACGGTTACGTAAATGCAAAAAATTTAATTTTTTAAATATCTCAATTCATAAATTCCCAAATTCTTAAACATCTTAACATCTTAAACATGAATTCTGGACCCAAAAATCGAAAACCCAATATTGAGATATAATTTGATTTCTTAGATTGATGCCTAAATCATATCCTTAATTGTTAAATGTTTGTATAAGTTCAATTAATTCTGTTTGAAATTCGTTTGAAATTCTAAAAACATTATGCTAAACCTATTTGGAAAATAATCTGATAGTTTGTAAAATTACCCTTGTGGTCGGGGAGCACTCACATGTCTCGTAAATCTAAATTGGACGAACATGTTTTCCAAGAATACCACCACATTATCCTTTGCTTGTCGTAGAAGGCGATTAAACTGTTGGATCGCTGGGCTGACGACCCGCATCCGTAAAAAATTTACCTCTTTATAAAGTCAACAAAAATAAAATCGGATACCGCCAAAAAAACACCGGACCCCCGCTCAATCACACGAACATGAGATTTACGATCAAACGTGCAGTCACATAGAAAACCAGGAGCGTTGGAGAGCCTAATCATGTGCATGAAGGAGTATCGGCTGGTACTCGTTGCTTTTCAAGAAACTATATGGCCTAACAGTGGAAACTTCTCGAAAATCTTGGAGCTGGATAGGAGCTTTTTAGGCCGCAGGTATCGAAGGCTGTTTTGGATTTCCAAGCAAACAATCACCGATTGAGTAAGCTTCGCTTGCGCATGAAGTTAACCAATCTGTCGATATTTTGTGCCCATACATCCACAGAAGTCAGCCAGCCCCAAGATAAAGGATAACACGATGTTAGAATGCTAATTGGGGACTTTAATGCTATAGCTGTTAGAAATCAGGCCGACTTGTGTGAAAACATAGGTCCTTACTTCCGCACCGAAACTGCGACCGGTAATGGTGAGAGAATGATGTACTTTGCAATTGCTCACGAGAGTAGCAAATTCGTTGTTTCCTCACAAACAAATACATCTAGAGACATGGACACATCCTCGAGGAACTTCCCGCAGCCAAATTGGCCATGTGTTAGTTTCAAAAGGGCGGGCTCGGGTTGTGCAGGATGTAAGAACTAATCAGTAAGCAACCAAATATGTAGGCAGGTATCATCATTTGGTCGCTGCAAAGCTGCGATAGAAGTTTTCGTACAAGTCTTGGGAACGTTTCTACTGTGAAGGTCTGATAAATGAAAATCAAAAGAAACGATATCGGGATCTTGTCAGCGACAACATTGAGGAAGCTTGCCAGTCTGAGTGCGTGAACTCTATCTGGGATGTACTGAAAACTTCGGTTATCAGTGCTGCTCAACAGACTTTAAGTATAGTGAAAGTAAGACCCAAGAATGATTGGTTTGATGACGAGTGTCGCCATGCAGTCGTTCAACATAATATATAGCCAATAGTGAAGAGCAACAACCCCTTGCAATCATGAGGAAAAACAAGGCTGCTCTTGCTAGGAGGGCAGCCAAGCGGATTTGTAGACGGAAGAAGCGTAAATAGTGGAAGGCTGTGGTTCTGAAAGTAAAACAACTCAGAAATGACCACAGTTCGCGTAATTTCGTTAAGGAAATTACTGGACTGCACCATACTTTCAGGCCTGCGTCAACCGCCATTCGGAACCGGGATGGAAACCTCTGTGTCAACATCGACGCAGTACTTGACACATGGAGTGGACACTTTACCGACATGCTTGGTGTTCATCATGCGTCACAGACTGTTGTTGAATCACCTCAAATACAGACTGCGGAGATTTGCACTGAGGATCCATCCCATGAGAAATTCACTAGGTCCATGCAGAGACTGATTTTGAGAGATTGAAACGAAACCGCTCTCCTGGTGTGGACTGATATTATTTCGGAGCTCTTGATATTAGACTGAATAGCAACGAAGTGAAGAAAATACTTGATCCGCTTGTAAAGTTTTCAGCTTCTGTTGGACTCCAGATTAATGAGTCCATAACCAAATACACGATCTCTGGTTGAGGGACAATGGCACAACAGAAACACTACACGTGTGAGGAAGTGAGGAAGTTCAAATATATGTGGCCTCTCTTATCTCTCACGATAACAGTGTGGGTGAGGATATTAAAATGCGACTGGCAGCTAGCAGTAGTGCTTTGTATCCTCTAAGACCACTAATAAAATCTAAACACCTATCAAGTGCCGTGAAGTTGAAGCTTTACAAAGCGTTGATCAGGCCTGTTGTTATGTTTTGATGTGAAAGTTGGGCGCTCACAGATGAGTACGAGAGATAGCTCCTTACATTTTTCCTTACAAAACGCGAAGTAGATAGTATATACTGAGCTCTGTACAATATCGAGATTAGAGATTTGATGAAGATCCCCGACCGATTTTTTTTTTTTTTTTTTTTTTTGCATAGACACTCTTTTGGTCCATAGCCTTACCTTACATTCACACAACATTCATTCAAACCATTCATTCATCCCATTCACACAAGTACAGTATACCATCTGCGCATTGCATAGCTCCATGTCACCCTGTACAGTGACATGAAAGATGGGTCGGCCCATGAGTTCTACATTCCAACAGAGGGTCATAGATGTTTTCAATTTAATCACCGATCGTAATCGGGAGATGAAAAATCCCTTTTGCATCCCGCCTCTGTTGGGATTCGAACCCGGTACCTCCCGATCCAAACGTCGCAGCATTAACCACTGGCTTGGTTGCAGCCGACGATCGATTCACGGTATCGAAAACGACTTGGCCTTTTCAGATTGTCTTAGACAGTATTCGAAACCGATTGAGCCAAATAGTTAACTCAGTAACGGGCTAGCAATGGCCTTTAAAAAACTGATTATTATATTATTGTAAAATGTTAATGCACCTGCGTAAAGTGGAGCAGTCGTTATACTGAGATCTCGTTAAAAACAACCTTTCCCTATTAAATTTCAGAATACAACAAAATCGTGAATCTGTTGTATTCTGAAATCTATCAACATTTGAAATTTCTATGTAATCGAAATGCCGGCATCTCAACGAAATACAATATGGTAATAAAAATTTAATTTTAAAAAAATATTAAGCAAAACTTTTGTACAGTACAAGGACGGTTTATGTCGTATTACATTCATAGTATCATTCATAGTTTTGAACAAAATGAAATTGATTTTTTCGCCTTTATTATGTACAAATTTAAAGTAATATGTTCGTTATTGTTTTATTAGTGCCTTGCAACGTCCAATGTACATAAATAAATAAATTATATCCAATCGACGTACATAGTAAAATTTGCAATTGTTGCAATATAGCGACAATTATTTTGTTCACTGTAACAAAAATCGATAAAATACTCGTTCGTCGATATCTTTAAAATTCGACATAGTATACGGAAATACCGCATAAGTCCGACATAGAAACGAAATACATACTATTTGGCCAAAATTAAAAATATCCAGATAACAAGCCGATAGAGAATAATATTTAACGTTTTTGTTATTTCAGATATCAAGCATTGCTTCCGGACAAAAATCGTATTTGGACGATTTTTTCACCATTTCCATAATAAAAATGTAAGTCAACTTAAAAATAAAATTAATTGTGTAAAACAAAATTCTAAATATTGAACTATTTTTTTATTTATAGGATTTTAAATAGACGAAGGTCAGAATCATATGTGAGTAAAAGAACTTGCTTTTTTGTACATATACATATACATAATACATGAATTAAATTAATTAGCTTTGAAGTAATTTAAATTAATATGTAGCACTTTACGAAGCTAATTAAAAGCTGTATATAAGAAAATGATTAAGTTTTTAATGTGTGAATGTGACAAAATGAAAAATCACCGTTGTGCAATATAAACAGTAAAACAAGGTCTCAGATGTCTTTGTAGGAGTTGGCAGTAATTTTTGCAAATAATTATTTGATGATCCCTTGATTTCCGCACACACGAAAACGCATACACACATACAAAATTCAAAAAAGTGTATCGCGCGCGGTCCAAAGTGGAAAGAAATTATCTCCCATATCTAAAATATATAGAAAACCTACATATATATATATATATATATATATATATATATATATATATATATATATATATATATATATATATATATATATATATATATATATATATATATATTATATATATATATATATATATATATATATATATATATATATATATATTATATATATATATATATATATATATATGTAAATATATATATATACATATATGTGGGATGCGGGGAGGAGGGCCGGAACATTAATGCATAATAATGCAAAAAATAAAATCATGTTTCATGATATGAATGGAGAGAAAATTTAAAATATATATAAAAGGAAGCTGGGGACGGGGTAGGCTATATGTTTTAACACATGCATTTCAAAAATTCAAAATGGGTTCGAAATTATTGGGGAGAAATTTACTTTTAAACAAACACACACACACACACACACACACACACACACACATAACCAAATAAAAAATTTGAGGAGATGGATTTAGTACGATAGAGATGGAATATATGCAATTATGCTTCGGACAATAAACGATGCATTTTCCTCATGTGTATATGCATATATAATACATACCACATATGCGTATGAACTTGCTATACCACAAAAAAAAATCAATAAAATTATGTTTGTCGTTTTAAACATATACATATACATACGAAAGTCAACATGCAACTTTTTGTTTTTCATTAATAACATATACGACTGACGATTTTTATGCGATCTGTTTGCAAATACCCGTATACACATATTATATATAAACAGATCGCCTATGTATTTATATGTACACTGCACATAGTTCATAAACCCTCCCGCGTTCTTTATATATTATGTGATTTATATATATATATATATATATATATATATATATATATATATATATATATATATATATATATATATATGTATATATATATATATATATATATATATATATATATATATATAAATATATATTTATATATATATATATATATACATATATATATATATATCTATATATATATATATATTAATATATATATATATACATATATACACATTGTATATGCATCGAAATATATGAAAATAAATGAAATTTCCACTGGTATAGTGATTATTTTTCATAAAATTAAACTCGTCCCAATTTACGCGGATTTTTTTTTTTGTTCAATTTTAAAATCAATATTTTGATTTTGGCTATTCTTTGCAGACATAAAATATATGTGTATGGTATATATAATATATATATATATATATATATATATATATATATATATATATATATATATATATATATATATATATATGTATATATATATATATATATATATGTATATATATATATATATATATATATATATATATATATATATATATATATATATATGTATATATATATATATATATATATATATATATATATATATATATATATATATATATATACATACATATATATATTTATTTATATATATATATATAAATAAATATCGTCGCCAAGCTTAAGAATTACGCGAAATAAGCGACCACAAGTTTTGTAAACTATTAAGTGCTCCACATTTTTTTGTGTTTAGAAAGTAATTGTTTTTTTATCATATAAACTCATAAATGTAATTGATTTATTGTTCACTTCAAAATTTATTTAAAACTCTAGACCTAGATCCGTACAAACAATAATTTAAAATATAATTTGTGTAGTTCACAGATAGAGTACAGAAATGCTGAATAGAAAAATAATTGAAATTCAATTATTTATACAACAATCAGAATATTAATAAACCAGATGTGTTAGCCTAAAAATTTAAGGCTTGATCGACGTCAACATGTTGCACACATATACAGAACATATATATATATATATATATATATATATATATATATATATATATATATATATATATATATATATATATATATATATATATATATATTATATATATATATATATATTTATATATATATATATATATATATATATATATATATATATATATATATATATATATATATATATATATTTATATTTATATATATATATATTGTATATATATATTTATATATATATATATATTTATATATATATTGATTATTCTAATTATTTTCTCAAGTGTTCATATAATTTAAGAACAAAGCAGAAATGTTAAATATTACGAGTGCGAAAGGTCAATCAATCGATCTACGACTGCCAACCTCGAGTATAACGAGACCCTATAATTCAGGCCTCCTACTCTCCTTCTTTTCATATTTTCTATTTGTAGTTTCGAGATTTTATCCGCATTCCCATTTCGTTTTCCATAATCAGCGTGATTGTATTCCACGTTTCGTATCAGTACTTAACACGTTTGTTCAAATAAAATTTAAAAAAATTTATAGGTTTGGTGCATTTCACAAATTATATAGTCGTTTGTATTTACAAATGAATCATCAATAATGCTTTTATATTCACAAATATCATTTAAACTTAAAAATATTAGGTAAACTAAATCCCATTTTTTCACGAAGTAAATCGATTTTGCGTTAAAAACTGTGCCAAATTTTAGTTTTTTTGATCATTTCCAAAATGTTTCAAAATCGAACTCCTCAATCAGTCAGTTACATAATTGCCGAATTGGAGGACAGATATAATTACAAAATTCGAGTTGGATCGAATAATGTGTTGTGCTTAAAGCTGCGATTTTCGGATCGAAAGATCCCGGGTCGAGTCCCAACAGATTCAGAATGCAAAAAGGATCTATGATCCTTTTTTGGAATGTACTCATGGGCCCAACCCATGTTAGTACAGGCTATAGCATTGAGCTATGTAGTGTGCAGATGACCTATTAAAAGACGGACCTGTAGCCGTGGGTTACTAGTGTTCAACTTTCAAGGCACAATAAATCCACTAGCCTGTCCGTGGCCAGTACTAAAACCTAGTGTGCCATTCGGAGATCATGTATTTTGTTTCTGATATTGCATATAATGTATTGAATAAAGCGTTGCAACGTCGAGTGCATATAATTCACATAGGAAAATTCAAAATTGATAGAATTTGCCTAACCACAGATATTAGACATATTAATAAATAAACAATCGAATTAATATTCTTAAAACCAATAAAAGGTGAGACGGGCTTCTCTTTATTAACTTTGCAAATTAGAGGTGCCTAAAAGTCATAAAAATAATTTTATTATTATTATTTTGCACGTACTTTTATGCCAAGCACACTTCTAATAAATTTATGACATAAAACGTCATTGTGGAATTTCTATAAAGATATTTATATTCTTTAAGTACAAACTAGTTTGTAAAATCCATGGTTGAATGTTTTTTTACTGAATATTGAATTTTTGGAAGACCACTTTTATGTCTATATTTGGAATAGTGGAACTATTAAATTCCTATTCATCCAGCGGTCGGGGATGGGCACTTATGCGTCATCTGTTAATTTCTACGTTGGCATGTCAACCACCTGTCGGTATCGTAAACAATGTCAACAAAGTATAAGTGTAAACCATTCCTACAATGATTTTGTGAACTAGATCTAATCTACGGTGATTAGATTTCTTTAGGGTGACAATTGGTGGGTGACAATTTTAGAATCATCTCCAAGGTTGCTTCACGTTGACTGATCCAATCAAATCACATTTTGCCACATTTTGATATTGAGTATTAAAATTGGATTTATATATATAACTTATATATATATATATATATATATATATATATATATATATATATATATATATATATATATAAATATATAACTGTATCCGTATTTAAATATACAAACGTACACAACACTGACGTCATCAGACATACATACATATATAACAATAACAAAACATAAACTCTATTAATTATTCCTAAACCCATTAAATAAAATTTGCCAAAACTACATTTTGACCCTGATCTAGAAATACTACTTTAAGTATCTTATGTAGTAAAGAAATATGACCCAATTTTTCCCAAATACACATTAAAAAAGACAATTTTATATCCTTCCCTTGTCTTTTTCATTTTTCTAACTTTAATTTCGAAAAAATAAATATGAAAATTATAAAAAAGAGAAAATTGTTCTATTTTCAGTGAAAACTTCTTTTTTTTTTGTTCCAACATAAATATCGAAAGTGAAAAATTCTTATCTTTATCGTTTATTCTTGTATGTGTGTATATTTACTACTGTATATTCGAAATTACAAAATTTTGGAGGGACTCAGAGAAATATATAGAATTTTTCTTTTTCCAAAAAGAGATTTGTATTTTCTTTTTTCGTTTTTTTCTTTATTTTGGAACAAAGATTAAAGCAAATAATTTTTCGAGAGTTTAGTTTTTAATTTTTTGGGATAAACATATTCGTAGTAAGGTCAGTTATTTTACATAATATTTAGAATAGGAAAATTATAATTTTTTTTTTGTAAAAGAAAATTATATATATTTTTTTTAGTAAGGTGGGAAAATTGAATTTTAAATTTTTAAATTTATTTTTACCAAAACGCAAACAATCAAAAATACAGTCACAAAAAAAAATTGTATTCCGGGAAATGAAAATATCTATGTATGCATATATGTATCATGGGAAAAATGTGGTATGAAATAAAGTAAAAAATATCAAATATGTCCGAACTGCATATAAATACTACTGCGTGTGTTGCTGCACATTTTATGATAACAGGAAAAATCGTTTTTCGTTTTTTTTTGTTTAATGTATTAGTAGTTACGCTTTTATTTTTCCGGGGTGTTCGAAAGGATGAGAACTTTATATACATATATGTGTGTAATAGAAATGAAGAGAGAAAATAAATTTATACAATATATTAACATAATAAACATTAAACATTGAATTTTCGCAAAAATTATTCCAGAAAAAAAATTAAAAACGATACATAAATTTTTCCCAATTTTCAATCAGCATTTTTTTTTTGTAAAAAATTTCGCTATCATACACAAAAAATAGGATACAGGAAAATTATATATGTATATACACCAATAAAAAGGGGAGTGACACCAAAAAAAAATTTCCACAAAAAAAAAGAAAAAATTATTATGCACACTGAAAGTGCAGTCTATATCGTGCTTGATGTAAGTTCGACGGGCCTAAAAATATTTATATATAGAATAAATAAAATTAATTAAATTAATTAAATTAAATAGTTAAATTAAAATAAATAAATTAAGACTTTTTTTTTATTTTATTTTTTTTAATAATTTGGAAAATATTTTACCTAATCAATCTATTTAAATATCTAAACAAAGTGTTTTAGTGTTGAACCACCGAACATTTATACAAAGCTGAGTGAAATATTTATAGTTTTGTAATGAAAAACTTAAAGAAAAAAAAGTGAGTAGTTTATTTTTATTTTTTTTTTGAGGGGGGAGCTCTGGAGCGGGAGGGGGAAAAGAAAAAATAAAGACAATGTGTGCGTGTGTATGTGTTTGAGTGTAGTGTTATAGAAAAGAAGTTTTTCTTTTAATATGTGTATATACGATACGAAAATTATATGAATGGGATTGTGTGTCATTAGAAATTTGTTGTTGTTGGATTTTAATTTTAAAAATATATGTTTTTTTTTATTCATATTCCAGATTACAAAATTAGTCATCAGTCGCCACATTAGAAGCCTAAAAGGAGCGTAAAACTAATAATAGTTTTTTTTTAGTTTTTATAATTTTATTGTTTAATTATTTATTGCTATTTATTTAATTTATATTTTTTTTTATCGATTACTCTAATTATTTATTTATTTAATTTTGCCTAACAAAAAAATAAAAGAAAAGTACAAATTTCGCGAAAAAATGTTTAGAAATAATTATAAAACTAAATTGAACAGTTTAATTATTATTAATTAAATTAAATGATTATGAATTAAAGTAAACAAATTCCGTAAATTTTAAAAAACATTTAACCAAAATACTAATTTTAATAAAACACAATTACACTGACACCGGAACATACAGTTATTGCTATCACTTACCATTTAGCTAGTATTTAATTAAATCAATTAAATCACTGGCTATTTAAAATTTATAAATATATGTGTATATGTATATATAAATAAATAATTATATAAGTATATACATATATTTATATATATATATCTATATATATATAGATATATATATATACATCCCCCAGAAACAAAACCCTGCATTATATACAAACACACATCAAATAAATTATATTTTTATTTAATTAATTAAAATATATATTATAAAAAATTGGGCTCGTTGGACATCATCAAATTAATTAATTAATTTAAAAAACATATATATCACACCTAAAACACACACACACATATATATATATATATATATATATATATATATATATATATATATATATATATATATATACATATATGTATAAATATATATATGTATATATATTTTTTTTTTAAAATCCACCTCGCAAACCACAAAACTAAATTAAATAATTCTATAATTAAGGGCTAAAAATTAATTAATAACAAATAACGATTAAAAAGGGCTTATTAAATAATTTTTATATATTTGTTATTAATTCAACCATTTTGGAACACTTACATAAACACATCACATACACAAAACTTAATTAAATTAGCTAAATTTATTTAAATTAAAAAAAAATTAAATTTAAAACAAACATAAAAAAAACGCGTGATAATTTTGGCCTAACAAAACAATTTAGATAAAAAATATTTTATATTAAAAAACTTAAAAAAGGAGAAATTAAAAAATTATATATTTATATACAAAAATAAATTAAATTAAAAATCCTAAGCAACTTATTATTAAACTATAACAAAAACGAAAAAAAAAAAAAATATTATAGCAAAAAAACGTTTTTTTAATTAATAATAAAATTATAAACATTAAAAATAAAAATTATGTGCCTTAAATTGGCCTTAATCAAAATTACGATTAAATCAAGTTATACTAGTAATAATTTTATTAAAAACAAATAATAAAATTAATATCATGTTTAAATAATTTAGTTTTAATTATTTTAATTTTATTTTTTTATTTTTTATTTTTATTATATTTATTATTTTATATAATACATATATACATAAGTGGGCTATTATATAAGAATTAAGAGACTATTTAAATCCTAAATAAATAAGAACACATAGGTAAGAGATTTTTAATAATTAATTTTATTTTAAATAATATATTTACATCGAATTGAGGATGGTGACCTTCCCACGAAAAACCAAATATATATATATTATATATATAAGTATATATACATATATATATATATATATATATATATATATATATATATATATATATATATATATATATACATATATATATATATATATATATATATATATATATATATATATATATATATATATATATATATATATATATATATATATATATATATATATATATATTTATTTATTTATTTTTCAAAGTTATAAGTGGATAGGTGCGAAGACAAGTAGCATAGATAATTTAAATTTATTGTCTCCAACAAAAAAAAGCTCTCTTGGCTTAAGACTAGAGGTTTTCACCCCCAAATCGCCTCCTTAATTTATTGTTACCTATAATTAGGTTTTCAATTTTTAAGTTTAATTTCACTGTCGAAAAGAACCTTCATGCCATTCCCGATTCTTTCTCAGTTTCCGTATGCGCGTTCTTGCCTTATGCCATAGTCAGCCAACTCGAGGACACATGGCCACAGATCCAATTTAATTGACCATCTAGACCTTGAATAGCTCCAAGTCACCCTGCATTGACATGAACAATGGCCCGGCCCATGGATTATCTCCCGATCTGAACGTCACAGCTCAACCAATGTGCTATTTGCTCAGTTAGATTTCTAAATTAAATATTAAATTAAGGATTTTTTAAATTTTAAAATTTTATGTCAAAATTGAAAAATCACAAAATTTGCATCTTTTGAAATTTTACATTTCGATGTTTGCGAAAATTAAAATGTTTAACAACAAATTTTATAATTTTAAATTCAAATTATCATATTTCTGAAAATAATGTATGATCTTCATTTCAACTCATTTATTTTGAAACTTCAAATTATAAAAAGAAGTGTGTGGAAATTTGGATTTTTGAAATTATATTTTTTAAAACAGTTTATTTCATTTACCAGCTTCTATCGAGTTTTATATTCGAAGATAAACCATCCATAACTGTACTAAAAATAATAACTGTACTAAACACTACTGAAACGGTAGCCCTTATTAAAGCCAAGGGGTTTATACACTTTTTGGTGTTACTGCCCCCAATCTTTCTCAGTATGAAATGAATCACTTTCATTCGCCTACGGAAAATACTCGCAATGTCATACTCCACTTCTTGAGACTATATATATGGTATCCACCAATTAAATTTAATAATTTTAAATTCACATTATTTCGCGTATTTCAATTCTGAATCTGTGTTTATCCGATTTTCCCACATAATATAACAACAGTTCTGTCCATAATAATAAAAGCTTATATCGTAGACAAAAACCATTCGCTTAAAAAATCAAATAGATTTTGTCTATTCCCCGCTAACAACATATTGGCGCCACACTATATATGGATATATGGATATATATATATATATATATATATATATATATATATATATATATATATATATATATATATATATATGTATATATATATATATATATATATATATATATATATATATATATATATATATATATATATATATATATTATATATATATATATATATATATTTATTTATTTATATATATATATATATATATATATATATATATATATATATATATATATATATACATATATATATATATATATATATATATATATATATATATATATATATATATATATATATATATATATATATATATATATATATATATATATATATATATGTACAGATATAATAATAAAAAAAAATTCGAAAAATCCAAATGTTATAGTTGTAATTTTCCATCAACATCTCTATTTCTGTACATTAGAATACAGCAAAAAGAAATCACGGTTTCCAATGATATTCCCTCTATTTTCCACACTTTTCTTATTTCGCCTTACTGTTTCCCATTTAAATGTACATGAAAAAAAATTAAAGAGAAAATAAGAAATTTCCTTTCTTACATATACGAGTATACAACATTTGTTGTTGCCTTGTTTTTGTATATTATATATGATATAAAATTCTATATAAAGTAAAAACAGCACAAAATAAAAAGAAAATTCTTTTAAGAAAACGAAAAGAAAAAGAAAATACTTTATTCTTATTATTATTATTTTTTTTTAATGTAAGTAATATATTTTTCAGTTAGAACTGAATATTCGTGGGAGGAAGATGTCTTAGTATATAATGTTATAATTTAGAAATATTTAAAACGTCTAAGACATTACGAGTCGCAAGGCTTAAAAAAAATGTAGTTTTAGTATATTAACCGAACGGAAAACTTATATATATATTTGGCTATTTTCAGACAACACGCTGGAACTCTCAAATTTAAAATAAAAAATAATAATAATAAAAAAGTTAACCGACCAGAAAATATTCAGAAAATTTTCTAATTTCTGTTTTCGTTAATAGTATTGTTATTGAAAAGTGTTTTTTTTTTGTTTTTAATATTTCGAAGTACCTGACAAAAATTTAAAAATCTGTTATATAAAAATGTAAAGTGACAAATCTTTCATTTGATATAATATTCTCATAATTAAGATTATGTATAGTGAATAGTTTTAAGTGTGTACATAGAGATATGTAATTAAGTAAGTAACTAAAATACAAAATAAGTCAATGACCACAGAAATACAAACAAAACATAATAATTGTAGTTCAGATTATAAAATGAACTCAACAGATTTTTGGCAGCACACAAGAAGTTCTTTAAGTATAAACGACGAGCAGCAAAGTAATTTAATTAATTTAATCCCAGCAACCGAAAATCATTTACAAAATGGACTTAGTCCGATAAATCATCATCATACACAAATTGATATAAATCCCGTCCAAAATAATCATCTTCATCAATTAACAACACCACAACCTGAAGGACCCGTATCAACAACATCATCATCATCAACGAATGGATCAACGAACAACCATAATAATACCACGAGTAATTAAAAAAAAAATTATCTAAATATTTTTTATAAAAAAAACTCTTCTCTAAAATTTAAACTCAAAATTTTTCAACTGACTAAAGCTCCAAATGGACAATTGACACCAGGAAATATGCAATTACAATTACCACAACATAACAATAATCATCTAATCAATCAACATACAACAAATTTGCAACAGCATCCATCCCAATCGACAACACCAGCTGAAAATTCTATACCCGAAACAAAATTGAATACCGAAAAATTGGTTAGTGAATTTCAGGTGAGTGTGTCAGTCAATCCTATATACATATATATATATATATATATATATATATATATATATATATATATATATATATATATATATATATATATATATATATATATATATATATATATATATATATATATATATATATATATATATATATATATATATATATATATATATATATTATATATATATATATTAGTAATTACTAATAATATTTTTTTATTATGCCAGAAAATCTGCCGAAAAATTATAACAGTCCGGCATTTTTTATTTTGTTATTAAAAAAAAAATTATTTGAGTGAAATTTCACGATCACGCGAATCAAATTTTTATTTTCATTTTTTTATCAAACACACATATACACACACATACGATGTCCTTTTCGACAATGCAGACGACTTCCCGAAATAAACATATATATATATATATATATATATATATATATATATATATATATATATATATATATATATATATATATATATATATATATATATATATATATATATATATATATATATAATAATAATAACAAAAAAAATCGTCCTTATTTAATATTTAAAGAAGGACGAATCAACAAATACTAAGGCGGGGTTATAAAAGCCTCCCTTCAAATTTTGGATTAAAAAAATAAAAAAAACTGTCCAAGACAAAACAAAAATATAAAGAATCCTTTTATAAAAAAAAAAATTAAATAAAAAATTTGTATGTGGGGAGAACCAGGAAGAAGAAGGAAGAGAGAACATCGGCGGTGATGATTTGAAAAAGGACGAAATATGGGTATATATATATATATATATATATATATATATATATATATATATATATATATATATATATATATAGTGGTGGGGTGAATTTATTACTTTGGACAAAAGAAAATTTTCAAATACACAAAACTTCCCCTTATTCCTTACTTCGCTGTGTACATAAAATATTCGCTACAGAGCAAACAAAAAATAAAAAATATCCTTTTCTGAACATTCTAATTGGAATGAGAATTGGTGGTAAGAAACCCTCCTTATTTTTATTTTTTTTTTTTTTTTATCAAAAAGAAAATTCTCTCTTTCTCCTTTTCTCTTATACATCAGGATATATACTGTATATATCGCGTTATACATATAACGTAGGGAGATTTAGAAGAACTATAAATAAAAAATAAAAATTAAGTCGAATTTTTTCGACGAATAAGATTTTTTTTTTTTTAGTAAGACGACGGTTTTTTTCTTGGCGGCATATTTTTTATTTTATTATTATTTTTTTATTTCTAATAAGAAAAGTATTTTACGTGTTTCTCAGAAGGACTTAAGCTTTCGAACAAAAAGGATACCTATATACATACAATAAAAAATTAAATAAAAAATATTCTGTGTGTTAAGTTTATAATATTTTAATATATAGTGTTTGTTTCGGGGAAAGTGCTTTTTCTTAAATGAAAATAATTTTTTCTTGGTTTTTGTGAAATTTGTGAAAATCGTTTTAATAGTTTTATATACACAAAAGCAAAATGATTTTGGAGGCAACAGCTGAAGAAGTAAATATTGTTATATATTATATATAACTATATATGTGGGCTTATATATAGATTATATATGTATATATATATATATATATATATATATATATATATATATATATGTATATATATATATATATATATATATATATATATATATATATATATATATATATATATATATATATATATATATATGTATATATATATATATACGTATATATATATATATATATATATATATACACATATCTAGCCTAAAATATATAATTGTTATTTATGTTTTGAGTTAAATTTATCTGCCTGCATCTCGAAATATTAATGTGTGCAAAATTAGTTAGAAAATATTTTTGTTTTTAAAGTGTGAAAATTTGAATATACCTATATAGAGCTACAAAAAAAAATATACATAATAATAATTTTCCGTCGGTAAATCGTGTGTAGAACCAAAAAAAAAAATTATAATAAGAAAATAAAAATAAAAATTTAAAATATGAAATTTCACTCAACTGATAAAAAAATATCACTCAAATTTATTTTTCACTCATTTCGTGTTTTCTTGTGTTTTATCTATTCATTTTGTATATTATCGTAACACAATAATTGTGTATACATAAAGCAACTATCAAGATCGAATAATAGTGCGGCTGCAATCAGCGAACGAACGTTAGAAGAATGTTGGTCAACCCTGCAACGAGTGAGTTGGCATCTCTTCCGTTGTGTATAGTACTCTTCCACAAAAAAACAAAAAAAATTACCATCAAACCCGAAATAAAAATTAAATTAATTTACTTTTCATTAATTTTTTTTTTTTTTTAATTTAATTATTTCGTTAATTTCCAAAGACACATGAAAACACAGCAAACTAAAATAAAATTTCACTCACAATAATGATTTAGTTTAATTTATATTATTTACAAATTTACGTATAATTTGGTGCATGTTGTGATTAGGGTTTAAAAACAATTAATTTATTTTGTTTTACTCCAAATTTGTAAAATTTCACTCAAAATTGATGTACAACCGGTATTGTCGCAGGTCATTGATTTTTCACATAAAACATACACTATATATATACATGTATATAAATATATATATATATATATATATATATATATATATATATATATATATATATATATATATATATATATATATATATATATATATATATATACATGTATATAAATTAAGTGATGAGACCAAAATAAACAGTCATGTGTGTTGTTATATTATATCTACGAGACGTTACTGATCTAAGACAATAAATGTAAAACTATATTTAAAAAATTTAAATTATATTAGCACAGATGCAATATATATATATATATATATATATATATATATATATATATATATATATATATATATATATATATATATATATATATATATATATATATATATATATATATATATATATATATATATATATATATATATATATATATATATATATATATATATATATATATATATATATATATATATATATATATATATATATATATATATATATATATATATATATATATATATATATATATATATATATATATATATATATATATATATATATATATATATATATATATATATATATATATATATATATATATATATATATATATATATATATATATATATATATATATATATATATATTTTTTTTGTATATATATATATATATATATATATATATATATATATATATATATATATATATATATATATATATATATATATATATATATATATATATATATATATATATATATATATATATATAGTGGAACCTCTTTTTTCTGGAACGACTGGGGCCAGAGCAATTCTGGATAAACGATATTTGTAATGTACATAATTACGAAATATGATAATACATAACTACTTAATAAATTATTGATCTAGAGTGGTCTGTTTTTGGTTTAGTCGGATTTATCTTATTAGTTTATCTTGTATCACATTAAGTTGGATTAGGTCCTCTTCGTTAATAAATTTGTTGGTTTCTAATTAACCTATCAATTTACCGCGGCATTTTAAGCTCCGAATCACACTCTGATCCATAGGTTTGATCAATAAAGTACAATTTGGTGGTAGGTACATTACATGTACACTGTCGTTTCTTAGCCTATTTTCATCAGGATGAGCCGGGCAGAATTTTCTCGGAAGACCAACTTGGTCAGGTCTTGTGTAATCTAGGCTATTTTGTTTGCTTTATATACAACTGAAAGCTGGCGGATTCTTTTCAGTGCTCATGGTTTGGCACTTTTGCCTATAACTAAAAGTTTACATTTATGCGTGCCAGCTGCATTTGAGAACACTAGGGCTATTAGCCTTTCTTTGGGTACTTTTTTAATTTAAACTGTTGAAGGCTATCCATTCCGGTACTATCCAGACTTTCTAAAAGGATCTGGTCCATAAAAGCATATTGGTTTAGGGCATAAGAGAGAATAAGAAGTTTTAGTACAATCAAGTTATATATGCACAGTACATCTAGATTAACTAGATTCATGTTTTAAATAGTGGCATACGTTGCAATAAATACCTTCAAAATTAACCAACATGTAGATTGTGCTTTGTTGATTAATGTACAAACTGGATCAGAAATCTTTATTATGTGTTTCACTCGCTGCAGGAGTTCCTCATCATAGATTAGTCGAATAATTTCGGTGTTCAATTTGTGACTAGTTTGCTCCGCTGCAAATTTTTTAAAAGTCGATAAATTATTGACAAAGCAAGAAAATGAATCTCTATAACTGCACCAACGAGTTTCTCCTGGCATTTTTATTGTTGATCCCTTATTCCCTTAGACGTTCCATGTCTGGATTTTTTGGATGACCAGACGTTGCACAATTACTTTTCTTACTCTTACTGCGGTTTTCTTATCAATAATATCCTTCGCCAGTAAGTTGGCAGTGTGGCTACTACATGTACTGCTGTGCCATAAATGAGATTTTCGCCACATTGTCATGATATTTTTGGCATCGTCGTTCACTACTCCGTATATCTCGGATTCAAATTTTACCTTTGCAATTTGAATTTTGAAGATTTTTCGCATAGTTTGTTTAATTCATCTCCCATCTCCGAAATGCAAGTAAAGTCGTGAGAATCCAAAAAAACATAATTTATTATCCTTAGTTTGTAGCATGGTGACAATTGCTATGAGTTATTGGATGAATTCTTCCAGCCATCTATTAATAATACAGACTCTTGTGCTTGTCCAATGCTAATTTTGTCATTTTCCGTAATTTCTGCATGGACAGTATTCAAAATAGTAGTGGACAGTGTCTGACGGCAAGCTAATTTATAAGACGGACGCACCTCGGATATCAACCCATTAAAATATTTTGTTCGGTTGTGGTGCAGTCAATAAAATTGGATACCTTCCTTTGTGACGCGACCATTTATTCCAGCGAAAAGCTCTTTTATGATTATTGGATGGCGTCGTTGGCGTTGACGATGCAATGATGAACCAAATCCCGATGAAATTAGAAATGACCGGAAAGTCGTGGAAGACTCGTTTTAATCCTTATACAATTTTGAATTTTGATCTGTGGCAAGAACGGCCTGAAAAAAAAAATTAAGTAATGTTAATTTTAAGTGATGAATTTCTCATCCTTTAACAAAGCTATTTTATTCTGTTTTGAATAGACCGCATTCCCAATTCTGCTTCAATAATGGAATCGTCATCAGCCAGATTTGCATCAATATCAGGTGTGGTAATCTCAAACCTACCGGAAGCTTCACCGCTGAAACCGACGCATGGTTCATCATCGCTTTGCACAAGAACTATTAAATTTTCACTTTCATTATTCATATTTTGGACGATAGCATACCCTTCAGAATCAGAAAATGATTCTTTATCATTTATAGAAATATCCATCGCTTATGGAGATTTATTCAAGCACAATTTCCTAACAAAATAATTAAATTTCAATGACATTTATAAAATAAATAAATTTAATTTTTAAATTATGTGCTTGTGAGAGGTAAGACGACTCTGAGATGTATTTTTAAGAAAAGCTTTGCAAAATTTGCATAATGACTAACTGCTTCCTCCCTCCCTTATCAATTTCGTTCAAGGGCTCGTATTTTCCTTCCTCCCAATATCCCGACATTTTTCTTCCGGTCAATTTTAGTATTTTTAATATTTATTTAAATCACGATTTCTTTTAAATATAAATATACCACCGTAATTCACCGAAATTTAAAATTTGATTGTTATCTGTAGAAACGCGTTTTATTCACAAAAGGTTGATATTGAACTAAATAATTTGACGTTTAAAAACGACATAAACTACATTGACTACGCATTAACTACATTAACAACATTAACTACATTAACTAAATAGTTAATGTAGTTTATCATATTTTTCAGGTAGTTTAACAACTCGGGTGGTTACCCTAAAAATTCTGCTATAGTTGTTTCATAATGAATTTTCAACCAATTTCAAATCGCACTTACTAGACTCGGCCTCCACATCTCTCATCATCATCTTATTCAACAAAATGCGTATATTCTTCTCTTGTTATGCTGTTAACTTAAATTAAATTAAAATATAAAAAATAAAAAAAATTAAAACTTAACTTATTCTTAACGAAAGATAGATTTCAATTCATAAATGGCTTTGAACATCCAGCCTATAGGTGCATATAGGTCATGCCAAACGGAAACGGGCATAATCATCTCGAGCATGTTCCTTTGTCGATTCGTACTTATTCTATAAATTCCAAACACTCTTGAATCTCAAATAATGTAACATTTACTTCACATATACCGCCTATTTTTGATTCAAATGGAGCGTAATGTAGTTTCAATGTGATGTCGGCACATAAAGAATGGGAATATGCTGTATTGTTATCCGATTATCGATGCCATCAGTGTTTTAGAATGGTAGTGTTCTCCTCTATTCACAACAATTTTCATTTTGGATTGAATCATGTTTCTGTTCGATTGAAGTTGAAAAATAGTTGAACATTTTTTTCAAACTTCGTGCTCAATTCTCAGCACTTCTAAACCATCATCGATTGATCCAATATTATTTGATTGTGATACGTTTTAAGGGTAACCTCACATATATATGGGGGGGGGGGGGGGGATCGTCTATTGAGATATCTCAACATTTATTCTCCCATTGATATGTCGAGTTCCACTAAAGTTTTGGCTCCACTTGACGCTAGGAGCAGAAAATGATTCGGTGTTACAACTTCGTATACTCAGAATTCGTAAGAACGGACTCGTATGTTAGAAGAAGTGGACATATGTTAATAATATTTTCTACAGAATCGTATACAAATTCATTTATAAGTTCATCTGGCAGTAACCATTGAAATTTGTTCTGCAGTGTGTTGAACAGGTAAATATTACAATTTATATTTTTTGCGAACGCCGATGGTCATATCTGGTCGGTCAATTGCCAACTTTTAAGACTGTCGGATTATACTTTTAACAGCAAAGTTGGAAATCGTAAAATCTCATAATTTTACCGTATAGTTCGTTTACCACTGTATCGGCCTATCCCTTCTCTTCTCATTGTACAAGGAAAATAAATTCAATAAGACAATAAGTAACATGCGCCCAAGTTGAACAATTGTTTGGGTTGATAGTTGGTCATGGTTCGGTGAATAAAACGTAAGTGTTCTGTATGCAATTGGTGGCTTACTTTGCCACATTTTATTTTCCTGCTAACCATAATGTTATTCGGAATGCAACAAATTGTTTGTAATTTCAACCTCGGTCCCGAATCACAGCATCGATATGTTTCTTTCATCGATAAATTGTCGGTTGTTGGTCCATCCTATAATCGATAGTCTACATCAAATTTTTCATATAACTAATCTTGGCGTATATGACGAAGTTTGAAATTAAGCCCAAGAGAAAAGCAAATCCGTTGAGCTCATTCAACCTCTTACATTGAAACATACATGAGAATGAATTGCTTTTACTTGTTGAACCAAAATGTTGAACAATGTTCTCGCTCTCCGCACTCTTAATTAATTGACTGTAGCCCATCCTATTACCACACTAAAACTTGGCAGTTGTTCTATAAAGATGTAATTTTCGCAATTTATCACTTACAGATTTAATGAATGTGTTAATGTGAATGTGTGACATATGCCTTCCAACGTAATGTAGTATTCTTCAGATTTGCAACATGCACCAACATGCATTTCAATAATAAATGGTATTTGCCTCCTTGCCATTAAATACCAAAATCACTCCTCTCGCAAGCTGCTCTGAGTACCATTTTTATTTTTAACAACTACAGTCAATTTATCTTTAAATGTCTACCATAGTGGCTCACTCGTTTCATATAACTTAAACCGCTGATATAGCTCTCTGACTGAATATTCTGCCCTTGTCAACTTCTACTTTATAGGTTGCAGGTTTGTGATAGTATCTAATTGATTATCCTGCCCACAATATTTATTCAATGTTTCTTTTATAATTTTTATTTTATAGCAATACCGATTCTATGACATTTTAGCCGATACACTTTTTACAACCTTTTTCTGTAATTGAAATTGTACTATGACTATTTAAATTTATAATTATTAGAGCTAATGCAGATGGTATCAAAAAGTTGTTTCTTTTAATGATTGGAAAATAATCTAAGCCAACATACTTTGAAAACATTAAATATTTACCATTTGAGGAGGTTACTTATACCTTACGAGCTTGTAGAATACATTTATCAAAGACAATAGAACAATACAAAGCGAGCTCTAATGATCTTCAAATTTAATTATGAAATCATGGAAAAAATTAAAGCAGAATAGACAACAATTCATGATTTCCAGAAATACTGGAAAAAATTAATATTTTTCGTCACAAATCGCCTTGAGAATTCGAACAGAAAATTTAAATGTTCAATTCTAATTAGAGCGGCTCCTGGATGACAAGTAGCTCATCAATTCAATTCAATTTGCCCTAAGCATAATTTTACTTATACTATTCTCTTTACTATAATTCTTCACGTGGGAAAACTACAAGGAATTTTCCTTAACGTTATAATCTGCAACCAAGGAAACTCTAAGAGTTTTCAACATAATTGCTAATCGATGAAATACAAGGAATTTTAATCAAATTAATTTAACCGAAATAATTTTCCATATATAATTCTCACCCTTAAATAGACTTTTGGATTTTCCCAGGCTATAGAATACATACAAAGTTGTCAACTAAGTTAAGGAAAGTTTGTGAATGATATCAATTATATTTTGTTGCAGATTTAAGGGACAAGATTTTTTTATAAATAAGTTCGATGAATAATTTTAGCTGATGCTTTAATTTAATCTGTTAACAGCCCTGATCAAACTATTCCCGGATTTTATGTATGTGTATTGATTCAAAGCTTTGTCTTGACCCATTAATAATCATCGAATTAACAATCACAAGAAGTCGGTTAGTTTAAAATATTTTTATAGAGTGCCGTATCTAAATTTTGAAAAAACTTAGTTACGTCACTCTATAGAAATATTAGTAATTAGCCATTACAAATGCCCATCCAAGTCGATCAATATTTTATGACCCAACATCTAAGGAACAGCTTTACTCAATCATTTACATACTCTTTTATAAACTTTGGGAATGTTGGTAGCTTCTATTCCAATTAAAAAATTGTATAAGTTTCCCAATTTGGTAATTTTCCATACTGGTGCAACATCTGTATGTAATGATTCCGAACTTCTATAATTCGTGAAAATTTTACAAAAATTATTAATACTTGAGGTGTTTAGTTTTTAATCAATTCTAGGATTTTTTTCATGTTGAATTAATATCTGTCTAGAGATTTTATAAACTCCTGAGAGCTATAGCATCATTTTACCCAAGCTTTCATAAACTATATAGGAAAACTTTAGATATTAGTTTAATAAATTTTCGGTGTTTTCAATTTTCATCGACTACTTTTAGAATTGTGATAAGTAAGATTTCAGAGCTCTAACAACTCGAGGAATTATTCTAAGTTCGTGTAGTAAGTGTTATTTGAAGTTTTTATCACTGGCTATTTTTGGAAGATGGATTAGTTTCAAAGATTATTTGAAGTCAAGGTATTTTTAAACGCTACTAATTAACAAATATTCAGGGCTTGGTCAATTTTAGAAGATTAAAAAGGTCTGTGCATATTCAGAAGTTGGGTTAGAAAAAATGAGAACTGTAAAAAAGCCGTCGGTTTCAATCCAAAACACTAACTAATGTATTATACGAACTATAAATTGGGACCAAAAAGAGCTTTAATAATAATATTCAGTTTTTAAAGGCCACAAAGCTCCTTACTGAGTCAACTATATGGCTCCAACGGTTTCGATCCGAAGCATCTAGACAATCACCGTGGAGCCATCGTCACCTGCAACGACCTCTGCGCCTACCATATGGTAGCTCTCCTTTCAGAGGTCGCTGCACAATTCGTTCTAAATCAGGACGCAGATCGTGACCGAGCCAAAGTACTCGCTGAGATCTTAATTCATGTACAATATCGGAGATCTTCATCAGATCTCTGATTTCGATATTGTACAGAGCTTGGTATGTACCATCTATGTCGCGTTTTGGGCCGTAAATCACACGCATGATTCTTCTCATAAATGTAAGAAGCTATCTTTCGTACTCATTCGTTAGCGGCCAACTTTCACATCCAAACATAACTATGGGCATGATCAACGTTTTGTAAAGCTTCAACTTCACCGCACTTAATAGGTGTTTAGAGTTTAGCAGTGGCCTAATAGGATACAAAGCACGACTGCCAGCTGCTAGACGCACTTTAATATCCTAACCCACACTGTTATCGTGATAAGAGAGCCCAAATATTTGAACCTCCTCACTCCCTCAAACGTGTAGTGGCCACTTCTGAAACCTGGTGTGCCATTGTTCCTATGACCAAAAATCATGTTTTCGGTTTTGGACCCATTAATCTGGAGTCCAACTGAAGCTGAAAACTCTACAAGCAGGTCAAATATTTCGTTCACTCCATTGCTATTCAGTCCAATCACACATATATCATCTGCATATGAAAGCACCTGATTGGACTGGCGGTATAAGATGTTTTACGAAAGATGTACTCCAACATGAGATTGAACAGTATCGGGGACAGAGCAACTCCTTGCCGAACACCCGAGTAAACTACGAAAACTGTCAATAAACTGTTCTCAACTTTTACACAGCATTGAGACTGCGTCATTGTCATCCTATATACACAATCGTAGCAATTTTGTTGGCATTCCTAGGTATTCCAGCGCAGACCACAAATTCTCTCGGTTGTAGCCTGCAGGAAATCCAGGACCACCTGATGTACGGGGATGGATGTCTCATAATATTTAAATAGAATCTTCCGCAGCGAAAACACCTACCTGATCAGTGACTGATCGATTCGGACGAAATCCTCCTTGATAGTCACCACCCAAGCGCTCTACCAAGAGCTATACCATGATAATTCTCACACTTCAAGCGGTGTCCCTTCTTGAAATTGGGGCATATCGCGGTCACTTTCCATTCGTCAGGCATTACTTCGGTTCGCCATACTAATCGATTAAGGTCGAAAAGACAGTTCCACAAAGTATCCTCTCTGAATATCAAGAGCTCCGAATTAATGCAGCTCACCCCATGTGAGCGGTTTCGTTTCAATCTCTGCATGGCCTTAGTGGATTCCTCATGGGATGAATCCTCAGTGCCAATCACCGCAGTCTATAATTAAGGTGACTCAGCACCAGTCTGTGACGCATGATGAGAGGTTTCCATCCCGATCACGAATGGCGGTTGATTGAAACCTGAAAGTATGGTGCAATCCAGTAATTCCTTTAAAGAAATTATGCGAAATGAGCTCATTGCTGAGTTGCTGTACTTTCAGAACCTCTTCCGTCTAAAAAGCTTTATTAAATTGTGTGAGTTATTAGTTATTTGATTAATAATGTTCCATAGCTTTTATCTGCTTTGGAAGTTTTAAAGGGATTTTTTAAATTGAGAGATAAGCTGTTTGAGTTTGATTGTAATTATATTTGGAGCGCATTAAAATTAGGGCGCAGAAATGGCCTGTATATGCTTTAATATTATAACTGGTTTGTTCGTCCATAAAAACACACCATACCTATACAAACACAAATTGGGATCACTAATAAAATTATTAGCAAGGAGTAAAATCACTTTGACCGTGAAATGATAATCCAAGTATTTTTAATCATGAATCATATTTGACCGGAGACAATAAGTCGGCACCCAGATAACCTTTTGGAATAAAAACACCTCTGCTCCAAGAATGGTACCAGTGATGTTAGAAGGCTTTTGTATATTAGACGTCCATCAGGTAGTTGATGGACATCAGGTCGACAACCATCGACAAGTTCGTGGACATCAGGTCGACAATCACCATTTTTTTACATTACTGCCACAGACACACTATCTCAGTAAACCTTAAGAACTGTATTCTGGTTTTTCTTGCACCTTCTGGCGGTTTTAGTTTAGTTCTTCAGATCAGGTGTGTTCTGTTCCGAGACTTTTGGTTAGTATAATTGTGATAAAATAGATTCAAGTGTTGAAATATTAAAATTCAATTTGTTTGCTGAAAATGGGATTTTAAAATGATTTTTGGTTACAGCTCTGGAATATGGCTACTAAATAGAACTAGGTTTTCGCCAACCTTCTGGAAAAACAGTCAAACGGACCAGAACGGTGATGAAATTTATTAAATTTAAATGGGATTTTTAAATAATTTTTAATCTAGAATTTGGCAAAACGCAATTGAACTGGACTTTCTGTAACACATTCAATCTATAACTCGTGTTTTTCCTATAAACTTAACATAAAGTCTAATCTAAAGAAATAAAGGATAACCGCGCATTACCTAAAAGCTCTAAGACCACAACACATTTGGTAAAAATTATACAAATTTTATAGTGTTCCTAGCTCCTCTGAGCTCTAATTACTGCAAGCAAACCGAATTGATATGATTTTAGATTAGTATTATGGAACGCCTAGTTCCATTCAGTTTGACTGTATTCCAGAACTGTATCCAAAAATTATTTTAGAATTCCCTTTCCAACAAACAAACTGAATTTCATCATTAAAAGCCATTGGTTTCAATCCGAAACCTTAACTAATGTATTATATACTAACTATAAATTGGGACTACGACCCAAAACACAATGTGTTTTACTTAGCTTAATCCGATGTGTTAGATGAGTTAATATCAACAAATGTAATTTGCTTCGTTATTTTGAAATTCAGTTTCAGATATGGTTGTGCTATGTGACCACCGAATGGTATCTCCTTACCTGTGAATAATGAATGGTTCATATTCTCTATAGCACTCTGCTGGTGCTTATACCATGAATATTCGAAGAGCTCTTTCATTGATCATGCCGTAATCAATGCACATTCTACAGTCCTTCCCACTTTAACAACATTGTTCTTATCGTGTGTGCAATATGGTGGAAAATCAGTTATTTGATGGCTCTAGTGATTTTTAAATTTTCTCATACAGAAGAAGTTTGATCACTTTGAAATTTACTATTTCGTAAAAAATTATTTTAAGTATCAAATCTATAATTGAAATATAATTGATGTTTCTGTGGGGCGACTTTAAAAATGCTTTGCTTAAATATTTACAATCTTATAACGATATATGAGTTAGTACCCAGATATACTTTTTTGAGTGAAATCTACACAAAATTTTAATTTTTTTATTTTATTCAAATAATTTTGATATTAAATCGTATAATTGGAATCAAAATTATGAACCGAGAAAATTACAGAGATGAAAATCTTTTAACATAATTAAATTAGAAACACCGCGCATATTTCCATTTCACACGGGACAATAATTAAATTACAACACGAACAAGATTTTCGTTTCTTCAATTTTATCTCGATCTATATAGTAAGATAAAAATAGTAAATATTAATGGTATGTGTGATACACAATAGAACATACCCCTTTAAAAAACTATATATAAGCATGTACGCTATATTTATATATACATATAAATTGTAGAAATACGAAAACTCATTTTCTTATTTATTTTCTTTCGATTTCTTTTTTATGTTTTTGTTTTGTTCCTAAACCACGAAATGTATAAAATAAATCTATAGATTTTCATGCATAAAAGTGCCATGCAAATGCAACATGCACGTGATTTACAACGTGTTGGTGGAAATAGTACAGTCGGTGGTGGTATAGTAGGAAATAACGTAACAGGTACAGCATCAAATCAATCTGGTCAAGGTGGTGGTGGTGGTGGCGGTGTTGGTGGAGGAGGTGGAGGTGGAGGAGGTGGTAGCGATGTAGGCGGTGGCGGTGGCATAATGGCGACCGAAGTAAAACCCCATCAATGTCAACAGTGTTTGAAGAGTTTTTCGAGTAATCATCAATTAGTGCAACATATACGAGTGCATACAGGTGAAAAGCCATACAAGTGCCATTTTTGTGAACGAAGATTCAAGCAGTTATCACATGTTCAACAGCATACACGATTGCATACAGGTAAATACTTTAAATTTATTTAATTTAAAATAAATTATCAAAATACTTTTTTTTGCGAAACAAATTTTCTTGAACACAGTTTTTAACGAACCCACCAGAAAATTAAAAATGCTAAATTTTTATATAAATGTCAAATCAATTTAGATTTTATCGCACACGATTTTTTCGATCATGTAGCTGTGATCACGAGAAACCAATCCGAATCGTTGGTTGAAGTTAGTTTCAATTTATTTAAGACGTAAAACATTTTTGAATTTTTCTACGTGCTCCGAGTAACAAAGCTCACCTGTTTCGTAGTTTTCGTTAGCGTCTTTACCTTAAACATTAATCATTACTAGCTTGTTGGAAGATAAACCGCTACAGATACGTTTTTAGTTTACCATCTGCAGATTGCACAGCTGCATGCAAGGCTTGTCGAATGGAGAGAAAATACTTCCTGTCCGACCTGTCGATTCAAATGATATAGCTTTAACCAATCTGCTGTTTGCCGGGTTTTTCTATTTCGTAAAAAACTAGGAACAACAAAAAATCGAAAACGAATGAAAATATGTATCGTTCCGATTACGATTTCGCTTTTGTTTTTTTTATATCGGTTACAAATCGGATTAAAATCAGGAAAACATTCCGGTAAATTACTCTGGCTTCTACATGCCTAAAGTAGACTTCTATATAAAATAAAAACAGTTTACTGGCCCCTTACTGCGTCAACAATCTGGCTCCAACCGTTTCGATCCTGGGCTTGGTCTTCATACTGTCCTAGATAACCAGAAGAAGCCAAGTCATTCTCTACACCGTGGAGCCATCGTCGCTTGCAACGAGCTCTGCGCCTACCATATGGTGACTCTCCTTTCAGAGGCAACTGCACAATTCGTTTCGGATCAGCGCGCAGAACGTGACCGAGCCAGCGTACTCGCTGAGATCTTATTTCATGCACAATATCGGGGATCTTCATTAGATTTCTGATCTCGATATTGTACAAAGCACGGTATTAAGCGTTTTGGTCCGTAAATTACACGCATGTCTCAAATTTAAGGAGCCATTTCTCGTACTCATCCGTCAGCGCCCAACTTTCACATCAAAACATAACAACGGGCCTGATCAACGCTTTGTAAAGCTTTAGCTTCACGGCACTTGACAGGTGTTTAGATTTTGGCAGTGGCCTTAGAGGATACAAAGCACGGTTGCCAGCTGTCAGCCGCATTTTAATATCCTCACCCACACTGTTATCGTGAGTAATAAAAGCGCCCAAATATTTGTACCTCCTCACTCCTTCATACGTATAGTGTGCACTACTAAAATCTGGTGTGCCATTGTCCCTGTAACAAGACATCAGGTATTTCGTTTTTGACTCATTGATCTGGAGTGCAACAGAAGCTGAAAACTCTACAAGCGGATTAAGTATTTCTTTCACACCGTTGCTGTTCAGTCCAATCACGCACATGGCATATGCAAACACCTGATTGGACTGGCGATATAAGATGTTGCGCTGAGGTGTTTCAGTTTTACGAAAGATGTACTCGAACATGAGATTAAAGAGTATCGGGGACAGAGCATCTTCCTGCCGAACACCCCAGCTAACTGCAAAAATTCTTGATAGCCTGTTCTCAAATTTAACGCAGCATTGAGACTGCGTCACTGTCATTCTACACAATCGTACCATTTTTGTTGGCATACCTAGATATTCTCACGATTGATCGAGTCATAGGCCTGCCGGAAATCCAGGAACACCTGATGCACGGCGATGGAAGTTTCATAATATTCAGACTTCTATATAGGTAACGCAAAATTTCGTATTTATAGATATCATTTTGGCCCCTGTGGTTCGACTCACATATCTCGTAAATCTAAATTGGACGAGCATGTTTTCCAAAAATACCTCCACAGTATCGATTGCTTGGAGAAGGCGATTAAACGGTTGGATCACTGGGCTGACGAGTCGCATCCGTAAAATAATTACCTATTGATAAAGTCAAGAAAAAGAAAATCGGATACCGCCAATAAAACACTGGATCGGAACGTGGAACGTGCCTACCGTTAGAGGGCCTGATCATGTGCATAAAAGAGTATCGGCTGGAACTCATTGCTCTTCAAGAAACTCGCTGGCCTAAAAGTGGAGACCATGTGTCGCAGGGCTATTCGTTACTCTACAATGGAGATGACATCGGAAATCTTGAAGCTGGATTTCTTTTTGGGCCGCAGGCAAAGAAGACTGTTTTGGATTTCCAAGCAGTCAATAATCGATTGTGTAAGCTTCGCTTGAATGGTGGAAGGCCATCACCTTCAAGTGCCGCGAAGCTGAAGCTTTACAAAGTGTTGAACAGGCCCGTGTTATGTTTGGATGTGAAAGTTGGGCGCTGACGAGTGAGTACAAGAGATGGCTCCTTACATTTGAGACATGCGTGTGATTTACGGCCCAAAACACGAAGTAAATGATACATACCGACCTCTGTACAATATCGAGATCATAGATCCTATCAAGATCCCTGATATTGTACATGAAATAAGATCTCAGCGAGTACGCTGGCTTGTTCACGTTCAGCGTTCTGATCCAGAACGAATTGTGCAGTGGCCTCTGAAAAGAGAGCCACCATATGGTAGGTGCAGAGATCATTGCAGGTGACGATGGCTCCACGATGTAGAGAACGACTTGGCCTCTTCAGATTGTCTTAGACAGTATGAAGATCATGCTCAGGATCGAAACGGTTGGAGCCATATAGTTGACTCAGTAAGAGGCCAGTAATGGCCTTTAAAATCTGATTAATATTATTATTAGATATCGTTTTACTCGCAATTAATTCCAGTAACTCGTATTAATTGTTGTTGAGTTTTTGTAAAACGAACAGCTGGGCGAATTGAGAATTAGACTCATTTGAGATGAAATGGCGAGTCACCCGGAATACCAAGGTTTTTTTTATAATTACGTCACTTCTATTACAGCAAGTCTGGAGATGGAATTAGAGCATAATAAGGTATATCGCTTGTGATGTCGGCCGATTTTCTAAATCTTTAAGATAAAATAAAAAAAGTATCCTAACAATTTTTTTTTTAACGGAAAAGGGTTTAAATACAAAATACAGAAATGAAAGGGTTAAAGTACAGAAAAAAAATGCTCAGTGAAAAGGGGTTAACTAGTTTACAAGAAAAAAAAATTAAATAATACTTTTCCGCGATATATTATTGTTCCAGCATAACCGCGAAATGTAACTACAATTCATAATTGTTGAATTACATATATTGTAACCCTTTACAAAAAAGTAGTTCTACCAAAAAAAAAAAACTATTTAGATTACAAATGAGGGAAAGGGAACGGTCAAAGTAACTCTTTATAAAATCCCTATAGATTTCCGGAAATATATATTTATTTTTAGATAAGTATACAAAGCGAAGAACTTGTTCTTACATAAATTATATCTTATCCTTTTTTCTTAACAATTGTATAGTGTAGTATTACCTTCCAGTGACGTAGATTATTTTTTTTTTACGTTAGTTATAATTTTTTATTTTAATTAAATCGTTAAAACTAGTTTTCTACGAGGTGTCAACGGATTTATAGTTTTTTTTTTTAATAGTTTATTAAACTTTTAAATATATAGTTTTTTGCTTGCTGCCAGGACCCTAACATATTATTTTCTTTTATTCAAAAATAATTAAGTATTCCAGTTCATTTGGTACTTTGTGCACCACATTATACATCGCGTAAAATTTGAATCCAGGTTTGTCACTGCGAAATAATCGAGATTATGTGTATACATATACATATACGAGTGTATATACATATAGTGTGAGATAAATAAGGAAGTGAAAATAATATTTAATCAAAAGTACATTTCCTTTTTCGAGTTTTTCCCCCCAAAGAGGAAATGAAATTGTGTAAATAAAAATTATATTAAAAGAAAATTTAATTTTGCACGTCCACTCGTAACTGTTGTAGTAGTTATAACCCGCCTGCATGCGGGACCAACTGTGAGCCCGGACTGTTTGCATTCGGCTGTTATTAGATAAGGCCCAGTTACCTAATCACAACTGCGCTTACATTGGTTACATTGATTGTGACTTTTTCACTTTTCTGAAAGATTTAATCCAATACGAGCTTTAAGAGTATCGTGTAGCTGTTCACGAGAAGAGATCTGGTACTCTTTACGCAAATAAAAAGGACGTTTCGGGATTTTTATTTATTTAGAGAAGGACAGGGAAGCACAATTTACAATAATTAAATTAAAAAATATAATAAAATAATCAAAGATATACAAAGCCTTGCAAAGCTACGATGAGGACCGAGGATACCGAAAATGTTTGAAATCCAGCCCCCTCAAAGTTTAGCTGTAACTTCCACTAAATCCACATTAAATCAACGGAATCTAAACAATTATACATTTTTGGTTTCCAACTCGTACTTTTTCTTTGACAAAATTTTTCTGAATTTTCAGAGTCTGTAAATGTATGGAGAATTTAATTAAAAGTTCAATTGAATCTTAAAAAAAGTAATTTTCTTGATTTTCAATTCTTACTTTCTCCCTAGAACTTCAATATTGTTCAACTAGAAAATAGAAATTGCTTGAAATTATAAAATTTCTCTGAATTTCTCAGGCTCTCCGACTAAAGTTTGTACAAAGGAGTTATTTAAAAGCTTTTTTTATTTTTCTGGGCGGTTTCCACCTCTTTTATCTCTTTGACCTCGCTGCAGATTGCGAACACTTTTCTGGGTAAGAAAATGGAAATGGTTTCAAATATAGAACAAA
The DNA here is from genome assembly GCA_951394425.1 of Tipula unca. Lineage (NCBI taxonomy): Eukaryota > Metazoa > Arthropoda > Insecta > Diptera > Tipulidae > Tipula > Tipula unca. Next base: position 15,823,294 of record OX596383.1, on the reverse strand, counting down.
ATATCTCTCTGAATTTCTGAGCTCGCCAGATATTCGTAGAATTTAATTAAAAGTTCAACTGAAATCAGTAAATTTTCATTTTCTGGGTTTCCAATATAGTCATTACTTCAAATTAGGAAAACTCTGGATTTCGAGGCCTTCACAGTTGCTTGGCAATCTACGAATCCAGAACAAACGAGAGCGGTTTAAGGCACTAAATATTGCTGCCATTAAACTGTTACTTCTCGTATAGTGTTTTTAAGTACTTTCTAGTGATAAAATGTGACTGAAAATTAATTTCAGTTTAACCAAACAAGCATTTCGTAATTCAAATAATCCGAATAGCCTGATGGAAAGTGAATTAAACATCAATATTCACGCCCCGTTGGATAATTTGCAACGTTCCACACGATCACCGACTTTGAAATGGTATACCAACATGTATCAAATATCGTGTCTCCATAGCTGGTAAAACCGTTTGATTAATGCATCAATTTTGGTTTTGATTAATGGACGTAGGGATTCCCTCTGAAGGAATTATATTGTTGTCGACGGTTTTTCGCCATATTGGAGTTATCATTGTCACTCATGGACGGAATTGTGTGGATTTGATTCGAAAGGCGCTACTTAGCTTTGTTTGGATTATGACAAAACTAGCTCTCGGTCATTTATAAAATTTGAGATTTACCATTAACCAACGTGTCCTTGTAATAATAATGATTGTATTAATTACCATTTACTCAAATGATTAAAAATAATAATCAGTTTTAAAGGCCATTATTGGCCCCTTACTGAGTCAACTATTTGGGTCTAAAAAGGTTCTGATCCTGAGCATGGCCTTCATACTATCTAAGACAATCTAAAGAGGCCAATTTGTTCTCTACATCGTGGGCCATCGGTAAGCATGCAGAACGTGACCGAGCCAGCGGACTCGCTGAGATCTTAATTCATGTACAATATCGGGGATATTGATCCGACCGCTGATCACGATATTGTACAAAGCTCGGTATGTACCATCTCTTTCACGTTTTGGGCCGTAAGCCACACGCATGATTCTTCTCTCAAATGTAAGGAGCCATCTCTCGTACTAATCCGTCAGCGCCAATCTTTCACATCCAAGCATAACAACGGGCATGATCAAAGCTTTGTAAAGCTTCAGCTTCGCGGCACTTGATAGGTGTTTAGATTTTAGCAGTTGCCTTAGAGAATACAAAGTACGGCTGCCAGCTGCCAGCCGCAATTTAATACCCTCACCCGCACTGTTATCGTGAGTTATAACACAACCCAAATATTTGAACCTCCTCACTCCCTCAAACGGGTAGTGGCCACAACTAAAATCTGATGTACCATTGTCCCTATAACGAGATATATTTATTTCGTTTTGGGCTCATTGATCTGGAGTTCAACTGAAGCTGAAAACTCTACAAGCGGATCAAGTATTTCTTTCACTCCGTTGCTATTCAGTCCAATCACGCATATGTCATCTGCAAGCACCTGATTGAACTGGCAATATAAGATGTTGCGCTGAGGTGTTTGAGTCTTACGAAAGATGTACTCCGACATTGAGGAGTATCGGGGACAGAGCATCTCCCACTCAAATGATTACTTTTGGTTCAAATCATAGATAAATTGACTGGTACAGTTTTGTAGTGTAAACGATGGTATCCCGCCCGGACCGCACCCATATCCAATAGAGTCCACTATATGATTCGTGTTGAAATCAAAATGGATTACAGATTATTGCTGTTTTTCGAAGTCGTGCTGGTACGTATTTTGCTACAACTATTTCGCTTATTCCTGCACAAAACCATACTATTCATATGGGCTTTATTTCAAGCTCTGGTGATTTTACGTCTAAAACATTTGAGTGTATTTATTATAAATCTTTATACTGGATTGGCATAATCCACAAGTCATTTATCTTGAAATAAAAAATAAATAAAAATATAAAAAATTCTCGGTGTGAAGTTATCTCAGAATTGTATCCCAGAAAAATTAGAAATGTCACACTGCTGCACACAATTCTATAGGCGAAGTAAAGTTGTCTTGTTAAGTGCAGCCATTCACGACTTTGAACTGCCGCAGAAGGACTAAATCAGTGATTTTATCAAAACGATTACATGCGACCCTAGGCCGAGTGGATCATAAATTCGAGCGATTTGTTAAAATATGGTTCGGTTCGTGACGGTTGCTCTTTCGTTAGTATTGGCAAAAATGTTCAATTTATCGGATGATGGATGGCCAATACTTCCAAGTGCGTTTTCATCAATTTTGAGAGATCTTTCAGTCAATTTTGGTAGAACGTCTTCGATGATTTTAAGGCAGACGGAAGTATGTTTAAAATTTGATTTTTCAGCTCGATGGCCGCAACGAATGAATTTATGGTGATAAATAGAGCACCAATATATAGAAGTCTTTCTCGATCGCATTGGCGGCCACGGATAAAGTACTTTAGTGGTTCAACGCTAACTGTTTGAGACATAAAGTAGCGAGAAACGGTCCAGAGGATGTACGTCACAGTTTTCAGAATGTCGAGAGCGGTACAATAGTATATAGAGTATCCCACACAATTTGTTGAAAATTTTGGTTATTTTTTGTTAACTCGAATTTGCTTCTTGGTACGGTACATCTTGGTGATATCAGTCCCGAATGCATCAGCGTATATACGTTCGAAACCGGACTAAAGTTTGATCATGATCTCGTTGCCTGACAATCAATTTTGGCAGAACCGTGGAAAACTACACCTATAAGTTTGTATTGGATTTTGCATCTACAAGTTCCATGTGATAGCTTTGCACTCATTATTGAAATTCGAATAACTGATGAACAATTCTGTTGATTTCTGTAAACGTTAGAATCGACGTATAGGCAGACCTTTTGAGTTATCTAATGTTGGTAGACTAGTTGAGAACGGGAATTTAACTATATACAGTCCCTCATTACCACGCGTGGATAATTTGACCGAACTGAATGAGGAAGGTTTTTGGTCCATAACTTGTCAATTTAATTTGAATTTTTATGGTGCTACTGCGACGTGACAGCTTCAGTAAGGACGTAAAAGACTCGGCCATGAAGTTCCCAAGGTGGTCAAGGATGTTGACTAGGGTGGTTTCCAAATAAACGGATGATGATGAAATCATGTTCGAGCCGCAGGTGTGCGGTGCAAATATCGTATAAACTGGAGAATTGACGGTCTTCGAAACTGTAGACGGCGACTCAGGTTTCAAATTTGTGAGTGTCACTGAAACTATGTGCTTTATAGCTTTACAGTAGGTACATGATATATCGGCGGTTTCAGGATAGTGATTGGCGTTTCAATTATGCGAATAAAGCGATGAGCCAATTTCGATGGTACTTTTGATTTACTGGACGTAGTTAATGTGGATCCGGCTTGACTTTCTAAACGGTGGTCAAGGAGACCTAACAAAATCATGTCAATCTTTTGCTTTAAATGAAAACAACTGATTTATATATGTTGGTCGGTAGTGAAATGTGAAAGGTTTGTCAAATCTATCCCATAGGGATATTTAGGGCCATCTAATAATCTTCACGCAACTCTACCGCTCCCATAGCATTTCCAGCAAGTTCGTTGAGTGATAGTTTCAAATATTAGAATTTTGTTGAGTCGTTGAAGTTTGGATTGTCGTGGATGAGAGTGATGAAAATGGCGTTGGGTGCTCTAGGGTTGGAAACTTGGAACTGACATGTGGTGGGCTGGGATTCAGTTGAAAAGGCTTACCCTCACCGATTTGCACTTTATATCGTGCCTCTTTCAAATAATCTAATTTCTCTTCGAATTCAGAAACGGTAAGGCCATTTGTGCATTCTCAATGTAGCATGCACCGATATACGCATCAACTCTCACTCAAATCAGCCAATTGGTGCTCGAATTTCTCTCGATAAATTAGGTAGGCCGATGGATGGGACTGCGGATAATACACCATTCTTTTAAATATAGCGTATTTTCAGAATGAAATCGATTTAAAGGATCAACGATATCCAAAAAGAGTTTTTAAAATGAAAATGATGCTTAATTTATTCATTTGACAAGATTTGTATAATTTTTTACTACTTAGGTCAGTCCTCTATGTCTTGGCCTAAACTTGTCCAGTTTGCTAAGACTGGCTTTGCATTGATCATATTTGCTAAACATAAAAATTCAATTTCATTTTGCAAAGTCCATTTTTTAAATGATATATATATGCAAACGACAAAATACAAAACCCTTTGGGTTCAGACAAATATGTTGTGTGCAGTGTTTATTACTTATGTCGATCAAAATGGTTTCTATATTTGTTAGAATACAAGAGGAAACAAATTATTTGTTAGGGGTGAAATACAAAAATACAAAATTTAAAACATTTCACATCTCTTAATACGCCCTGCATGTGTATATAAAGTATTTTTTTTTTTTGCCATTGAGCTCATAGAGTATCGAATATATTTTCTGTAGTTTTGATGGGGTGATAATATCAATTTTCGTACATACAATTCTTACTTATTATTTTTGCTTCTTCCAAATTTATTTTTTTTTTGGTGGTCGAAAATAAATAACTCAAACTAATTTATTTTTATTTTTTTCGTTATTTATAGTTTTTTATCGTTTTACCTTTATATTATTATTGCACTATACACTGCAATTTTGTATTATTTTTTTTTATATACATATATAAAATATTGAATTTGATTGTAATCTGTTATTATATGCAATAGACGATGTGTATTTACGAAAAGTACACCAAAAATGCAATACATATATATGTATATTGTTTCCGCTTCCTGTCGACATAATTGTTGACGAACAACTAAAAATAAAACTTTTCTTTTAGGTAACATTTAGGTAACCCCGCAAAGGGTTCGGTATCATCATGAGATATAGCCTATTCTCTCAAAAAAGGCTGAATACATAAAAAAGGGTTAACATTTTTAATTCTTTATTCAATTGAATTTTTTATTTTTTTTGTATTTCAATTGACAAGCATTTGGTACAATTTAAAAAAAAAACTAAAAAAAAAAACAACTAACAACAACAAAGTACATTAAAATTGATTAATTACGTTTATTTTATGTTTTATTTATTTCAGGTGAACGGCCGTACAAATGTCATTTACCAGATTGTGGACGTGCATTTATACAACTATCAAATTTACAACAGCATTTACGTAATCATGATGCCCAAGTGGAGCGTGCAAAAAATCGTCCATTTCATTGTAATATATGCGGGAAAGGTTTTGCGACCGAATCTAGTTTAAGAACACATACATCTAAGGTCAGTGTGCAATTTAAGAAAAATATTTTTAGTTTCATTATAATCAATAAAGGGACGTTGTGTCGCGAATTCTAAGTCCAATTTTATATAGGGACAAGTTTGAGTTCGACAAGATATTTTAAATCAAACTTCAATCAAATTCATATTCTCAATTAAACTGCGGTTTTGTAAATCCTGAACTAGGGAAGCCACGAGTTACAACTTATTATTGTTTCTAGTTTCTTCCATTGTTGAAAGGTTTGTGTGGCCTAAAATATCGAAATTCTGATGTAGTTTTTCCTCAATTTGTCCTAAATTACGTCATTTAAAATTAGGAGACTTTTAGTAAAAAATTCACTCGCCTATATAGAAGAAGGAAGTTTTTCCTAAAACTTTATTCATTTTTTATATATGTAAATGCATTAGTGTTGATAATAAATAAATAGAATACATTCGGGCAGATAAATATTGTCTTATATTTTAAGCATTTAAAACTTAAGCCCATCCAATTAGTAAATAATCATTACACAAATAAAAATAAAATACATATCACCAAACCCGCTTGGCTATTAATATTTAAATAAATTGTATGGAATGATTTTGAATGAAATTGACCATGACCGCACTTGAGGTGATTTTTTTTTGTTAGGCCATTATGTTCACCATTTTCTGGCAGCATAGTAGATTTTTAACTTGGATATTTCATATCCAAATAGGAAAAAAAGACTGTTTCAGTTAGCTCATACAATTTGCTAAATATGATGAAGATTTTTGCACTATGAGTTTTTTTTTTTAAATATAATCTGTTTTCCGCTACAGTTTTTAAATACTCTATACGTTTCTCCGATGTCATCAAAAGGATAGTTTTGTTGCTTGAAATAGTATTTTTGTAGTGGTACATGTTTTTTTTCCTCTTTTCAAAATTCTTGCAGTTTCTGGTAAAATTTAGAAGCCTTTTTTTATTAATATGTGGTTAACAAAACTAGAATTTAAGGGATCATACGTATGAATGGTCCAATAGTTTCCATTTTGAAGAATGGGAATGTATAAGATGTTTTTTCTCCAGCGCACCTTAGACAGTTCATCGTCATTTGAAATATTAAATTCAAATTTATCGTTGAACGCATCAAGACAATAATCACGGGTTAATGTTAATAATATATTACAAGCTATAAACAAGGCATTCGCAGTGAAATATTATTTGCCATTCGTGCATGCCGTCCAAAAATAAACTGGAATATTTCAAAGCAGTCCCCTTACCTTGTCATATAATCAAAATATGTTAAACTTTTCCATTCAAAAAAATCAAGTTTTCCCGCGTTGATAATTTGTTGGAGAGCATATTTACTCAATACTTTAATTTTTTCCAGATGCTTTTCCCCACATTTCCTCTAAATCAACATAAGTCGGCTTTTCTTCATAGCCCCCTCTGATTCGTGGTGTACTTGAAGTGGCTGTTTCAGATGTTTACCTTCCTGGAGTTCTTCTTTTGGTTTGATTTAAAGGTTCAATTTCAAACGTATTTAATAATAGATTAATTGTGTTTTTAATTCATTAATGAATCGACCCAATTTCATATTTGGCTGTCGTATTAAATTATTTTGTATAAAGTTGAATCAATTTTCAGCTAACTATAGCGTCAACTATAGCTGGCCTGGAGTTTACATCTGTATTTTTTTAAATTATGGAAGCCCACAAAGGTAAATACGAAAAGTATTTGTTTATACAAAAACAAATAAATTTCATAAAACCTCACATAGTATGGAGATGCAGTATAGGTTGCCCGAGTTGCTTCGTCTGCTTGATCATCGTTATTGAAAGTATCATTGGATAGATGGAAAGATCCCGTACTAATATCAATTGTTCGCCGTTAATATCCAAGATAAAAATCTGTTAGGCGTCTAGAAAATAAAGAACACAACGGTCTAACAAAAAAATATCAGCCCAAGTACGGTCATGGCCAATTTCATTAAAAATTATTCCATAAATTGCCCACTTCTTACGAAATTCGTACTTATTGGGGTTGATTTAGTATGGCTTTTTATGCAATACTAATATCATCAAGTGATATGCTTTCCATTATATTAAATAAGGTTGCGTTTAATATAAAAAAAATTGTTATTTTTATTAATTGTAATTTATCAATTGAACAGCCGGAGTTTTGAGCATAAAATAAAATATTTCCGCCCCAATTTATGCAATTTATTTGATATTAACACCAATACATTTACCGTAAATTAAAAGTTAGGACACTTTTAGTACAAACTTCCAGTCCCAAACTACTCCGATTTTGTTTAATTTCTTTCAATATTTCTTTCAAGCCGCGTACATGATACAAAAAAAAATATTCTGCTGCACAAAAATTCACCACGAGGTTAGCTATCTGAGTGAGAAATATTCTCAACTCGAATAAAATTTCACCAGGCTAGCCATATTAACAAAACTGAAAATTTCTTGTGTTGCTATTTTTTCGTCAATGGCAAAACCCCCTTTTGCCTAAAAAATGTTCCTTTAGACATCCAAAAATAGCAACTTGGTTTGTGCTCATTTATTTTTAAATAAAAAAACAACTTTTATTTTGAGTATAGTTAAACAAAAGTTTTCATTCAAAAGTCATATTATTTTCGTTATTAACAAAGGCTATACTGATGAAATTATATTTCGAGTAGTGAACTCATACAGCTAACTACGTGGTGAATTTTTGTGCATCAGAATTTTTATTTTTTGTATCATGTACGCACCTTCACTCTGATAGCGAACCGATTACATCTCTCAATGATGTCGTTCTGCTGTACGCAAATCTTTGCTCTTGCCATATCCATCAGGTGTCCCTACCTATACAACAATAGGTCAGACGAACAAAGAAGCCATCGGATTAGTATGAATTGAAACTGTATCCCTAGAGTTTTAATATTTACCTCCAATTTTACACTTCTCCCCCATCTTCTAGTTGAGAACTAAAAGCCATTGTTTCATTCGTTGTATGCGGCTGGTGATATCACATATTGTCCAAATTAAAATTCTTTATCTAAACTATTTTCTTACCAAAAGAATAATATGTGTTGCGACCCTCTACTATGTATTGACACACACACACATCAATATTGGGGAAATGTTTTATTTAGTTATTTTTAAATTATATATTATATATATATATATATATATTGTAAAATCTCGGCTTGTGCCTTAATTCTAAAATTAAGTTCGCTTCGATTTATCAGTTTACTTAATAGATTACCACGGGTGGGGTCTATTAAGTAGGTGAGAATAAATCGTTGTATTATTTATTTAATAGATTACCACGGGTGGGGTCTATTAAATAAGCGAGAGTAAACACGTTGTTAAGGTTTAAATTTATTCTGATTTTATTATTTTATTTTTCCAGTATATATACAAAATCTTATATACTAATGACACTAACAACAAATAAATTGCAATTCGGTAATTTTTGTAGTAAAAAATTACACTGATATAGAATTGCTGCATTGCATCTATATTGTTGTTGTTGTATACACATGAATTAAATCATATTTCGCCAACATATGTGTCTATTTGTGTATTTTACCCTGTTGCCACTGTGGGATATTTTGTTGCACTGTTGATCTCAACATATTCCCGGGCCGGCAGTTAGATTATTATAATGATGTGCCATGTTGATCGCAACATATATATATATATATATATATATATATATATATATATATATGTATATATATATTCAAATAATAAATAATCATTACACAAATAAATAATGCCATGGCAAAATTAATAGTAGTAATAGAATTCCTACTATTCAATTTAAGATATCTTAAATCCTAGAGTACTTAGAAAAAAAATTTTGGCCAAATTTCCATTTACAGTTAAATAATGAAGTAATAATAATAAATTTTCAGTCTGCTTTGCATCGATTTTTCATTGAAAGAACCAAATTTTGGTACCTTGCTACAGGTATAGCATGCCACGCCTGCTCTATTGCATCCCAAAGCTTTTGCTTGTTCGATGGTTGCTTGTCTGACACAGCCTTTTTATGTCCGCCCACAAGTTTTCAATAGGGTTCAGGTCTGGTGATTGTGCCGGCCAATCCAGAACCTGAACCCTATTTGTGCTAAACCACTGTTTCGCTTTTTTGGATGTGTGCTTGGGATCGTTATCCTGTTGGAAAACGAATCTTAGCGGCATATTTTCATCTGCATACGGCAGCATCGTATTTTGCAAAATGTTGCAATATGCATCAGCGTTCATGTTGTCATGAATCCAAAATATTGGCCCTACTCCATAGTAGGAGAAGCAGCATCAAACCATTATAGAACAACCACCATGTTTTATGGTTTTTATTGTGTAATTTGGATTGTACTTGGTGGTCTACGTACAAATAATCTCGAGCCTCGATTGCCAAACAGTACAACCTTGCTCTCGTCCGACCATAAAATATTGTACCATTTTTCCTCTGGCCAATCCACATGCTCTTTCGCAAAACGCAGTCTGTCTACTACGTGCTTTTTATTTAAAAGCGGCACTTTTCGTGGGCTGCGCGCGTGCAGTTTGTTTTTTTGCAGATAGTGCCTTATTGTACGGTCGCTAGCCGGCACGTCTAGCTCTCGTTTGATCTGGGTTGCAGGTGCGAACGGGTTAACTTTAGCGAATCTAACAATACCATTTACCCATTTTTGTGTCAAAATCGGTTTCCGACCCCTTGTCTCGGCAACTGATACAAATTTTTTAGCGTTCAAGATAGTAGTTGGTGAACAACCGACTATTTCTTGTATTTCTCTGTATGTTTTACCTTGGCCCACCAATCGTAAAATTATCTTCCGAATTTCCGGCGTACAGTGTTTACCACGACCCACTATTAATTTTAAACATTAAGAAATGTTAGAACAATTGAAAAATATAAAAATATTTACTTAAAATACTTACTAATAAACCAAAAAAATAGGCAAAACAAGTTAGACTAACAAACAATTCACAGGCCACTCTATTCACTACTAATAATTGTACTGCTTTATATTGCAAATTTGCATGCAGAACGGTACTTTTACAATAAATGTACAAAAATAAAGTAATTAATACACGTAATACAGAAAGAACAACAAGTGTACAATACAGTATGAGAAAACAAATTCGTTACAACCAATTGAACAAAACCACCTTTTGAGTGACGTGCTACTATTATTTTTGCCGATACTATATATATATATGTATATATATATATGGTGAAAAATACGTGAAATCACAAATTTTTGTAAGTCATATTTGAATTTTATGATTTTTATGTTTTCAATGCATAGCCTTGATTAAAAAAAAAATTTAAGAATACTTAATTTTTTTTTATTGTTGTTGTTGTTAAAAATACAGGGTGTCAAATTTTGAGAAAAATGATAATTATGATGTTGTATTTATGGCAATAAAAAGAAAACTAATTGTCCGATAATTATGATTTTGGACTCACTTTAAAGATAAGTTAATAGCAATTAACAAAAAAATATAAAATTAGTGTGTTGTTTAATTTCTTCTTCTTTAAATTTCCCGCCAAAATGTTCTTTTTCAATTTTCTCAAAAACCTATTTTTTTTTTTTTTTTTTTTTTTTTTTTTAAATTTGGCAACTATTATTTTACAACATATTAAAACACTGGACCAGCGTTATTTTTTATATTCTTGCAAAATCTGTTTTAGTAAGAGCATTATTTCATTTTTATATGGAAAAACTATATTTGAATAGATATTTCAGTGTTTTGCTACTGTTTAATTTTTTTGTTTTGTTTATTAATAATATTCAGTTTAGCGTCACATTTAAGTATGAGTCACCGAATTGGAAGGTGCCACCCCCTGGTTTATATCGTTTGAAAATTGGTTAACCATAGTACCATAAATCCCTTTAGTTTCTTAGATTATTTTATAAGACTAAATAAAATGTTTTTTTTCCTTTTTTATTGGGGGGGTTGATTATTTTTACTTGACAGGTGTACCTGTTAAACGATGAGTAATTCTTTTGAAAACCAAAAAAAAAAATATTGTCGATATAAATAACAGTTAAAATTTAAAATTTTGATTAGTTGACATTGTGATTATTTGTAAACAACATTTAAATAAGGAGCAACATTTTTTAAAATTTGTAAAAAAAACAGTGTGTTAAAGTGACTGATAAATAAGTACTAGTGCATTAAATTTGATAATGGATAAATTTCGAAAGTGTTGTAAACCATTTCGCGACTCAAAGTGTTCGAGTAAACTAAAACCAGTTACGGATTATGTTAAGCAATTAATGCCACAATCGGTTGAGAATCAAGATAAATTGTATATCTGTTCAACGTGCTATATAAATCTAACATGCAAACGACGAAAAATAGAACCAGAATTGTCACCAGTTGCGGGACCATCAGCAACATCACCTATAACACCGCAAAGAGCCGATGACGATGATAGTAGTGATAGTGAAGCGTGTTATTTCAAAAATATAGCTGTTTTGGAAAAAATAAATGAGGTGTTACCCGTTATTGGGAAGTCTCCTATATATCCGAGTACATTGGAAGTCAGGCCAAAACAGCAGCAGCAAAAATTAATCGGTTTAACTTCAATGACATTATCAACATCTTTGGTTTCGGGAATCGTGCCGCTTTTTAATCAGTCAACCGATGACCAAAGGAAGATTAAACTATATGATGAATTGATTGGTGACCTAAAAACCAAATTCCAAGAACTGGAGAAAACCAGTGATAAGATTCAGTTACTTACTATATTGCCAAAGTTATTAACCATGCAAGAAATTCAGAGCGAGTTCAACGCAACGCAACATATGGTCCGAACAGCTAAAGATGTACGGGACAAGAACGGTCCACTAAGTCGTCCAGCAACTAAAGTAGGAAAGCGAATAAGTGATGAGCTGAAGCAAGCAGTATTATCTTATTACACTGATGTTAGTCGGATAATGCCCGGTAAAAACGATTGTTTAACTATCGATAAGGCTAAAGTTCAAAAGCGGCTAATGATGTGTAATCTGAAAGAATGCTACGAGGGATATAAGTCGTTGCATCAGGGCGATGAGTCAAAAAAAATTGGATTTTCCAAATTTTCACTACTTTGTCCTAAATACTGTGTACAACCAGGTAGTAGTGGAACGCATACAGTCTGCGTGTGTACCATACATCAAAATGTCAAATTAATTATTTATGGTACCAAAATGGAAACTTTTACCAACGGAAAGATAGCAGACTACCGGGATTGTATTTCATCTATATTATGTGTTGAGCCTACACCAACATGTTACCTTCTAGAATGCGAAAGCTGCCCAGGACTGGATAACTTTAAACAATATTTGAAAAATGCATTTCTGGAGCATGGCTGCGAGGATGCTGAGTTAAAGTTTAATCAGTGGGTTTCTACCGACAGATGCAATTTGGAAACTTTTTCACAACCGTTAGATGTATTTCTGGATTATTTCATAAATAAGATGAAGAATCTGTTGCCTCATTACTTCATTTCACTTCAGCAGTCCAGTTTCTTAAAAAATAAAAAATTGGCGCTGAAGTCTACCGAGGTGATAGTTTTATGTGATTTTGCAGAAAATTATGCATTTATAATGCAAAATGCCGCACAAGGTTTTCATTGGAATAATAAACAAGCGACTATTCATCCATTTGTAATTTACCAAAATTTAGAAGGCAAATTACATCACCACACCTTCGTTATAATATCGGATTGTCTTCACCACGATACTGTAGCGGTTCACTTATTTATTGAGAAATTAATGCAGTTTTTGAAAACTAAAATATCCAGTTTATCTAAAATTTATTATATTACCGATGGTGCAGTCACGCATTATAAAAATAAGAAAAATTTTAAGAACATCCTAAAACACAAAGAGGATTTTGGAGTTGACTGCGAATGGCATTTTCATGCAACAGCTCATGGAAAAGGTCCATGTGATGGAGTAGGGGGTACCATCAAAAGAATGGCATCCAGAGCTAGTCTCACAATGGAATACGGCAATACAATAACCAATGCAGATGAATTATTTAAATGGGCTAAAACGTTGAAAACAGATATCAATTTTGGATTTTGTTCAGACGCAGAACATAAATCAAAGCAAATAAAACTTGCAACTAGGTTTGAAAATTTAAAAACAGTAAAAGGAACTCACGGTTTTCACGCATTCATTCCAACAGAGGATGGCTATTTGAATTGTAAAAAATATTCTAATTCTGATGATTATCTTAAATTTAAATTGTGATTTTTAATTAGAATAAGATTGAATTTTAAACAATAAAGTAAAATTATCTTTGGGTTCGAAAATAAATAAATACTAATAATTTAACTGAACTGTCTTTTTTGTAAATATGTAATTCCAAAACAATGAGATATACATATCTATTCAAATATAGTTTTTCCATATAAAAATGAAATAATGCTCTTACTAAAACAGATTTTGCAAGAATATAAAAAATAACGCTGGTCCAGTGTTTTAATATGTTGTAAAATAATAGTTGCCAAATTTAAAAAAAAAAAAAAAAAAAAAAAAAAAAAATAGGTTTTTGAGAAAATTGAAAAAGAACATTTTGGCGGGAAATTTAAAGAAGAAGAAATTAAACAACATACTAATTTTATATTTTTTTGTTAATTGCTATTAACTTATCTTTAAAGTGAGTCCAAAATCATAATTATCGGACAATTAGTTTTCTTTTTATTGCCATAAATACAACATCATAATTATCATTTTTCTCAAAATTTGACACCCTGTATTTTTAACAACAACAACAATAAAAAAAAATTAAGTATTCTTAAATTTTTTTTTTAATCAAGGCTATGCATTGAAAACATAAAAACCATAAAATTAAAACATGACTTACGGCTCCATATAGTGAATTTGTGAGTTCACGTATTTTTCACCATATATATATATATATATATATATATATATATATATATATATATATATATATATATATATATATATATATATATATATATATATTCTTTTTTATTACTTGTTTAAGCTATGTCACCCTTATTGTCCACTTTTTGACAATTATTAAAATGAATTATGTCTTTTATTTTAATTACATCCCTTATTTATCTGTCCTTTCAAATATGAAATATTTATTTAAAAAAATTACAAAAAAAAAAAACTACGCGAATTTTAATTAATTGAAATCCTGCTTTTTAACTACTCGCTGCCCTCCATCCAATTCAAACTAATAGCGCTCATCCGCACCACATTATACGCGCGCTTAATATTTATTCAAGACGACATAGGTGACGTGCAGATAATCCGGATCCTGGTCAACACGCTGAATTCGCATACACACGCTTTTCTAAATTAAAATATATAATTTTCTAATTTTATTTAACAATTTTCCTTTTTTTGTTGTTAATTTTTTTTTTTGTTTTTTAGAGTATGAGAGAGGGTGGATGTGATGGGATGGGGGTGAGTAAAAAAAAATTGTATTTTGTTTGCTTTCTATTTTATATTTTTATTTTTTTTTTTTGTTGATTTTCATTCGAGGAAAAATATATTGTTTTCCATGTGTTTTGTTTTTGTATTTGAATTGCATTTTCATTTTCTTAGTGTGGTAGACGACGAGATGAAAAATTAATTATTTTAAGAAAATTACATAAATTTATCTTATGATATTGTATATTTTAAGATTTTAAATATGGTGTAGGGATAGTGGCCAGTGCCATGATATTTAATTAAGCCCAATAAACATCGAAATTAAGAAATAAATTAAGTTACGTAGATAGATCGATATAGGGTTACCATCTGATTGATTGGTTAAATCTCCCGTTTAGGCAAATGTTGATGATCCAAGCCCAATTTTTTATTAATATTTTATACCTAACAGCATTGAACATTTTACAGTACAGGGCAATTGACATTTTTACTTATCATAATCAATATCCAAATGTTGAATGTCCAATAAATTATTTAAACCCTCAAGAGACAGAGTTTACTTGTGCATTGTGTTTTGGATGCATTTAAGAAATTATAGATATTGGACATAGACACTAAAACAAAACCGCTCACCTGGAGTGAACTGCATTAATTCGGAGCTCTTGATATTCAGAGGAGATACTTCGTGGAACTGTCTTTTCGACCTTATTCGATCAGTATAGCGAACCGAAGTAATACCTGACGATTGGAAAGTGGCAGCGATTTGCCCCATCTTCAAGAAGGGAGACCGCTTGAACTGTGAGAATTATCACGGTATAGCTCTCCTTTGCACAGCATACAAGTTACTGTCCTATATTATATTGGATAGAATCACCCCTCTAGCGGAGGGCTTGGTTGGCGACTATCAAGGAGGATTTCGTCCGAATCGATCAGTCACTGATCAAGTCATTTCGCTGCGGATGATTCTATCTAAATATTATGAGACTTCCATCGCCGTACATTAGGTGTTCCTGGAATTCCGGCAGGCTTATGACCCGATCAATCGAGAGAACTTGTTGTCTAAGACAGAATGAAGACCAAGCCCAGGATCGAAACCGTTGGAGCCAGATTGTTGACACAGTAAGAGGCCAGTAATGATCTATAAACACTGTTTTATTATTATAATATATTGGACATTGGACATTTTAAATTATCAATTTTTACAATAAAAATGCCGCTTTAAACTCAAAATGAAAACATTTACTGTGCCACCCTCAAATAATATAGGAATAGCTGCACATTGCAAATATAGCATCCCCCCCCCCCCCCCCCCCACCTTCACCAAATTAACATTTTACTTTATTTAATACAGTATTTACAACATCACCTTCCCTTTCTTGATTTCAAATTCAATTTCGCATTACACTTGATTCAAATTTATTTTATTTTAATTGATTTGATGTGAAAGTGTATATATAAGAAAAATAAATTTAAAATTCCCAAATCGTTTTCGATTGGGCATTTAATTAAAAAAAATATAATATAAATGAAAATAGGAAAATAGAAATAAATAAATAAATAAAAATATTGAAGAGAGTTCCAACTTTGTTATTGTAATTTTCCTTCTTCTTATTTTTTTTATTTTATTTGAATGAGATTATAATGAGACGTCGTTCAAATTGTGTGAATTGAAAAGAATAAAATTTTGTCTTAATTGCTCTTCCTTCTTTCAATTTATTTATTTTGATAAATTAGTCATGAGAAAATTATTTTTAAGGAAGGTTTACTCGATGATTAGCCTGGTCGTCTTTTTTTTCGTATTTATAAATTTTCTTGGGGTGAATATATAGAAAAATGCAAAGATTCACTCGCCAATCTTGATTTAAAAGTTTTTTTATTGTTTTTTTATGGTAGTTGGATCGATTTTACGTTAATTATTATTTTGGGTGTGGAACTGTATTTAGCATTACGATATATATGATTTTATAATTTATTTACATTTTAAATATTATTTTGGGGATATAAAATAGGAGTTACAGCTGCATCTTGGTGTTTTGCAGCAGCATGCGGCACTAATTGGCGGACCAAATGCGACCTCGTGCCCAATATGCCATAAATTATTCCTAGGAAGTGATGCTCTCATGGAGCATATGAAACACGCACACAAGGAACCTAATTCAGCTGGTGTAGCTAGTAAGTATTTTTATATTTGTTACATAGCCCTATATAAGTATATAAATACATATATAATCTTAGAGTGTGTTAATGATTTTCGTATTTCGTTTATTATGCTGTGGAATTTTTTGTTTTTGTTTTACTGCCCCTCCGCGATTCTCGAATTTAAATCAAAAATGTATCAAAAAAAAAAAAAAAAAAAAATTAATTTAAAATATCAAAATTAAATTAAATTTTATAAAGAACTCCTTTATATATTTTCCCGGGTCTCGTTAATTTAGAAAAATAACCGAAAAAGAACCATACATTGACCATACATTTATGAACTCTTTTGCTCGCTCACCACAATCAACCGACTCGTATTTAGAGAAACGACGAACATCAAATCATCCATGTCCGGTATGTGGTAAACACTATATAAATGAGGGGTCACTAAGAAAACATTTAGCATGTCATCCAGAAACAGCACAATTAACGTCAAATTTACGAATGTGGCCTTGTTCTGTGTGCCAAGCTGTATTTACCCACGAAGGAGGTAAAATACTGTTTTTTGTTTGTTTTTTTCTTTTTGGTTAATATGGCAATTATTTAGTTTGGTTTAATTGTTATATTATATGTGCAGCGCTACTCAAACCTTAGTCCGCGGGTCCTACCAACAAAATAAGCGAGTTAAAATTAAATTACGCGTCATCCCTGGTCAAGTTTGAGACACGCTGCGACATTATAAAATAACTTTAAAACGCTTTATATACATTACAATATTGTTGAACCATATTGGAATCGATTTTATTTTGCTTATTTTCTATATTTTCTCTGAATCTCCTGATTCAAACTAAAGGACTATTAACACATATGGAGCATATGAGAATGGATCCAAAACATCAATTTGCTGCCCAATATGTATTATCGCGAGCGGCTGCTGAACGACGTGAACGTGATACAATTTTAGCGGCGGCTGTTGCTGTATCAGCATCTGGGAGTGGATTATTGGGTATGGGAAGTGGTGGACAAAATTCATTGTGTGCATCACCTTCGGCACAATCTGATTCTTCATCGAATAATGGTAATGGACGATTATCATCAACAGGTTCTGATACAGGTCTGCTACACAATCATAATAATAATAATAACACTAGTAATAACAACAACAATAATAATAATAATACTGAAAATAATAATAAATTAAATGATATACTACGAGGTGGTATTAATGGCGGAAATAATGGTCATTTGCATCAGCAGCAACAGTACGGTCATAATTGTTCTGATCTACATTTAAATCGGGTGACCGGTGGTATTGTACCAAATTCAAATAATGAAAATGAGTCAGCCGTTAGTTTGGCAACCGCAATGCGAACCACAAATGGTCGAACAAATGAAAATAGTGTAACAAATGGATCACAATCACCACAAGCAATTAATACTGAGAATATGGCATTGCATTCATCCGCGATACCAGACGGAACATCAGTGCATATTATGGCCACGCAACATCATATACATCAAAATCAATGTAATACCGATACAACGATACGGATGCATCAACATGCTGAAACATTATTACGTACGCAGGCACTTCGATTGGCTGTATCACAAGCCACAGCAAATGCCGCAATAAATAATAATAACAATAACAATAATACAAATAGTAACAATAGTAATGATATAAATAGTGTAAATAATCAATTGAGACATCCACAACAAAATGGTAATTCGAACAGCTCTGGTGGATGTTCGGGTAATACCAATAATAATAGTTATAGTTGTACTAATTTAAATAATAGTAACAATTATAATAATTTTAATTTAATACAGCATCAAAAGTAATTTTGTAATTTAAAATATGTATTTATAGAATTATCATTTCACATATATATACATCCTCGGTCACTGTGCAATTAGTATTAGAAAACAAGTCTGATAAGAAGATGCGTATTAGATTTAAGAAGATCTGTAGCCAGAAGGAAACAGAATTGTATGTCAAAAATTTAGAAAATTTCCAATGTGTATATTGGAGGGTATATTAGCAAGATTCTCTTATTAATTGTAATATGGAAACCATTCGGCCTCGGGGACATCCTATAGTGTTAGTCACAATTTGGCTATATATTTAATTTGTATTGGAAACCTTTGACGAAACTATCAGCTCTATCGATACTAATCTGCCGAACAATTTCCATAAAACAAAAATTGTAATTCTCTATTGCTTTTGTATATACTCCGATGTGTACGCCATTCGGGATGACATGTGTATATTGTATCAAAGCCATCTTAATATATAAAGCCTCCATGTTGAGCGATATTTTCAAACGAGCTTTTTTTAGTTAACCAAAAAATGTGTAATTTACAAAGAAGTCTATGCAATCCCATGGTAAAACATACAAACTTATTTTGAATTGTTCAACTATTAATAGTGAGAGCTTTTAATATTTTATTATATAAAGTAATAGATAAAGAATTGAATTAGGTGATGGCCAGGGTTATTTTTCGAAACTATATTAATTAAACATAATTTTTATGATTATAAAATTGTCATTAATTTAATTTATTTGCGCTTTTAAATTTGTATATACAAATATATATCTGATATATTCTAATACTCTCTTTCAATACACTGCATTCACTCCAACACAGAAATAAAATAGTTTGATTCAAAATCTAAACATCGAAAGATATGTATAAAAATTATGATAACTACGATAAATTAAAATTTAGGAGATTAATCGGATAAACGCTGGGAAATTTCTCATTAAACCAAAATAAAAACATTGATCGGATCGATCAAATAAATGATAAAATGTTGTGTTTTGTTTTGAAGGTTATAAAAGGTTACATAATTTGTATACAATATGTCAATTAGGATTAGGAGAGGGACAATTTGATCACGCTCTCAATATTATTTTTTATACGATAATTTTTTATTGTTGCTATGAAATAAAAAATTGTGTTCATATATTTTTTCTCGTTTTTTGCGTTGTTTTATGATCATTATGTTTGTTCCATATTTTAAAAATTCATTGATGTTTTCTTCTTTTGGTTTATTTGTTTGATGGGAATAAATTATTTTGTTGGTTATGTACACAATGTCCCTTTCTTACAAATTTTTATTCTATTTCTATTTGAGCTTTATTAGAGAATAAAGTATCTTATTTTCCTTTAATTAATACAATAAAATGGAAAACCCCACGGAAAAATCCTTCAAGTCAGGTGAAAACCAATGTTTATAGTTTCAATTGATTTCAAAAAATTATAATTTTGAGTTACTTTTCATTCAAATATTTCTATAAACGAAAATCATGTCTCTCCATATAAAATGTATGAAGAGAGCGATTATTTTTGTCATTTTAGGTATCTTAATAAAAGTTCGTTTTGAACATGGAGGCTTGATTTATTAAGATGGCTTTGATTGTATACACATCGTGTAATTATACTATGTAGATTATGGGGCACAAGCCAACTCCCCAAGATTTTTTTTTTTTATTTGGATCTAATCTGGAAATATTTTCCAATATGAAAAATTTGAATTTAATTATTTTTGCTCAGTTCTTAATAGTGATGTGACCATTTTATAATAACTATTATTATATTTAACCTCCCTCTCCTCAACAATGCGGGGTTGTGCTGCCACCAGTTAAAAACCATATCAATTTTTAAAAAATTTCATATGAAATTTTTGAGGGAAATTTTCGTATATCGACTAAAGTTCCTTCTAGCCACAGATATATGTGTGTGTGCATGGGTCTGTCTGTCTGTATGTGTGTGTGTGTGCGAGTGTGTTGATGTGTGGTGTATATATGTATATAACACTCTTTTTTTTTTAAAGTATGTATATGAATAGTAAATTGTTTTTTTTTCGCGCCAGTGCAATATTTTATTATTTTAAAAACCACAAATCTTAAACACTAGTCACAATTTTATTTTTACCATTTTTAGGTTTCATATATTTATGTACATTCTGTGATTCTATTTTTATTATTTTATATAGTTTTATTTCAAAATAGTTTTTGTGATTAAATGCATCCTATAACTAATAAACATATAAAAGAAATAAAATTAAATTAAAATATTTTTATAAGAGAAACTAAAACACAATAACAAAAAAAGCAAAAAATGAAAATTCAAAATTTTATCGAGAAACTATTTTTAAGTTACATGGATTTTTGATATTCAAAAATAAAAATTTAATAAATAAAATTAATTAAGGTACAAAATAATTATAGAAACTTTAATTTTTATAGTTTTCTTTTTCTTTTCAATGCAATCATATGTATACAATGACAAAAGAAAAACTAATTTTCCGGAAAAGACTGAAAAACTAATAATTTTGAAATTAATTTTTTTTATGATTGCATTTTGTAATTTTATTATTTAATTTTAGGTATCTGACCATATCATCGTACATATTTAATTGTAAACCAGATCTAAGAACTCTGCAACGAATGTCATACATTTTCCGCTCTGCATATAGAGCCTCTAAAATTACCCTCCAAAATTGCACCTATAAGACGACCATTAGTTTGACACTAATATTCCACACAGCATTTTGTTACCCAATTTGATGCGTTGTACATTATTTCGTTTACGATTAAATGAGTACGTGGATGTGGACGTAAACCATAATTTAATATATAAATTCTGTATATAGAAGAAAAAAATTAATAAAAACTCTGTGTTGGATTTTATAAAAAATTTAGAATTAAATAAGTTAATAAATAATGTTATGTATATATAAGCGTTGGGCAAAAATATAGAATTGGCAGAACATTTGATAATTTAGATTTAATTTGTCAACCACATTTGTAAATACAAACGTGTAATACCAAACGATGATCTTGCGAATACATATATTTTTGACTAACTCTGCAATGTTAAACATAAACTTATTTATTTATTTATAACAAAAATATGTGTATATGCAAGAATTGAATGAATCACATAAAATAATTTGTACATTGTGTGAATGATTAATTTAATAACTTAGCTGTTTTTGAAATGGCCATAGAAATCACCAGCTAATCAGTTTGAATTTATTATTTTTATTATTTTTATTATTATTATAATTTATTTTAAATATATTATATAAATGTGATTTATATATTTGTATGTTCGAATACGAAAACAACCTAACCAACACAGTTAAGATACGAAACGTTTAAAAGTGCAAAATTTTATATAATTTCGGGAATAAACAAAAAAAATTAATTAAAAATAGCATCTTGGAGCATTTTATGAATAAAAATTTTAGATAAGTTTTTGGACTACATCATATTAAGCATC
This sequence comes from Tipula unca, assembly GCA_951394425.1. NCBI lineage: Eukaryota > Metazoa > Arthropoda > Insecta > Diptera > Tipulidae > Tipula > Tipula unca. The sequence goes on along the minus strand of OX596383.1, from coordinate 15,801,247 downwards.
TTATGTTAGGAATTAAATAAAATAAATATAATTATAAGATATAATTTACAGTGACATAATATGTAGTGGACCCCTTAAAAATAATTGTCTTTAATTTAATTAATAAGATTAGTAATTAAAATTATCCTAAAACTACCAAACCAATGGAATTTATTTCTTGGCTCCCCATCAACATAATTAATAATCACAATAGTATTATAAACAAAAAAAGCTCTTAGATGTATAATTAAAATAATTAATAATTAATCCTAATTAAAAAAAGTGCAGCCAATCCCAGATGGTGATCAGGCCCATACATATTATATATACATATAAAATACAATTAAGAGAGATGATTGTCTTAAATCGTCAAAATAATAAAAGAATACAAAAAACAAAATGCAATAGCCCGGTATATAAATTAATAGTATTATTAATTTTTACGTTCTTAATTTTAATTAATTAATTTTGTTATTTAAAATAAATATTACTACTATCAACCAAAATAATAAGTTGCAATAGCCCGATACACAATATAAACTAAAACATACAGTACACAAATTTTTTAATTAATTATTATTTAAAACACTAAAATGAAATTAATTAATTTCACTCTCATAAAACAAACAAACAAAAAATAAAATAAAATAGAAAAGCCCGAATCAATATATATATATATATATATATATATATATATATATATATATATAGATATATATATATATATATATATATATATATATATATATATATATATATATATATATATACATATATATATATATATATATATATATATATATATATATATATATATGTATATATATATATATATATATATATATATATATATATATATATATATATATATATATATATATATATATATATATATATATATATATATAAAACAATAACATCAGTTTCAATAAAAATAAAAAATATAAACAATTAAGTTGCAATAGCCCAAAACTCATAGTTTTAATTCATAAAATTAATTAATCAACAAAATTAATTTTCTGAATTAAAAATATGCAGATAAAATATAATTTTTTTAATTTACTATAATAATTAAAATATTAAAAATAAAAAAAAATAAAAACAATAAAAATAACCAAAAAAAATAATTATTATTTATTAATTATCTCATCATAAGTTGAATTTATATTAAAACAAAAAAAATTAACTATAATATATAATAATTAATAATAATTAATATTACAAAATAATAAAAATATTATTTCTTAATTAAAATTTATAAAACAAACTACAAATTTTTTATTATTTTAATCATTATCTCAAAACAAAATATAATTCGGGCGCGTTCTAATAAACCCGCCCAATAATAATAATAATTATTGAACACAATTTAATTATTATTTGTATTTTTTAAATTTAATAATCGTAAATTTTATGTATCTTAAAAAATAACTTTAAAAATAACAAACATACAAAACTAAATCACATAACACACAAAACACTCATATATTTTAATCAAAAATACGGAAAGGAACTAAAAAAAAATCATTCAGGATTTATTTTGTTTAAAATAAAATATTTTCCAAATTAAATTATTTGAAAAAAATAACCGTATTTACCAGATATACTCGTATAACACAAATAAGCTAACCTAAATTAAGCAATTAATTAAAATCCTGCAGAGAAAACAAAAAAATTTTTAATTGGAACTCTCCACAAAATTACCCAAAACTAACAAAAAAAAAATACATTTCGCGCCAAACCAAAGTAAAAACTAAAATATTATTAAATAACTAAAAAATAATAAACTTTATATTATTATGTGTAGGTTTGATAAATGCATGCCAAATAATAAAAAAAAAATAAAAAAAACAGTAAATGTTTAATTATTAATTAATTAAAAACAAAATAACTTAATTAAAAATAATAATCAGATATATATTTCCAAAAAAAGCCATTCACAAAAGACAAATATGAGTTTTTAATTAAATTTATTATAATTTTTTTTTTTTATTTATTGCGAATTATTGCGAATGAATGAGTGAAAAAGAAATTTAATAATTATTTAAATAAAATTTTTAAAAAAAGCACAAAAAAATCTAAATAAATTTTCGAGTAAAAAATTAATTATGTTTTTGATGAAATATTTAAAAAAAAAAAAAAAAAAAATCATATAGATAAAAATTACATAAAAATTATGTTTTTTAAAATTCAACGAGTTTTATTTATAATTTTATTGATTTTATATATTTAATTAAATTTTATAAAAATCAGATCACTTAGAATAAATAAAACAAAGCATATAATTCTATATTCGTTTGTTGTTTACTTTCTTCAACGTTTGTATGTTTTGTAACCTAAAATTCGGTACGTTTCTACTAAGACAGTAAAACCTAGTTACATTTCTTCTATAAATTTGTATTCTCCAAGTCGTCTCAGGCGACGTGACGTGACAAACGAAATAAATGATATCATTCTGGTAACACTAATAATTGTCTCAAATTTTGACAGAATCAACTTGTCAAAAGAATTATCTTGTCAAAATCAAAATTCACAAATAACCATTGTAATAGAGTGAATATTGAGGTAAGAAGCCAATCGAATCCGTTTGGATTACCACACAACGTGTAATATTACCTACATACGATAATATGTTCGTCTTCTAGTATGGTTTTGTATCTATTGTTTCTTTCTGATTTGACATTTTAGAATAAATAAAGAAGACTTTAGATTGAGGCGATTAATATTGAGAATACGGGTAACATCTGTATCCACTATAGTTAAATGTTTCCGAATTGGCGCAATCAACATTTTTCAAAGTGCTAGCCGAAATTATGAATATTATAGAAGACGAGATTTGTGCGGAATTCATTCGTTTTTCAACAACCAACGAAGAAAAGGATAGAGTTAAATTGTCATTTTATTCAAAAATAGGAGTTCCAGATATTATTAGATGTGTCCAACCAGTACACATTGAAGCATTATCTAATAACACCATTTAGAAAATCAGCAGATGGGTTTCGTGAAAGGCAATTCAACACTAAGCATTCAAAGGCAAGCAATATAATCGAAAGAACGATTGGCGTATTGAAAATTTTTTACCGCTGTTTGATGAATGAACTACATTATAAGCCAAAAATGCTGGACAAACGGTTCGAATACAAATAAAGAATTCGATTTGTTAAAATTTTCATATAAGGAATAAAAACATAATAATAATAATAACAGTGTTAAAGGCCATTACTGGCCCCTTACTGAATCAACAATCTGGCTCCAACGGTTTCGATCCTGAGCTTGGTCTTCATACTGTCTTAGACAATCTGAAGAGGCCAAGTCGTTCTCTACATCTTGGAGCCATCGTCGCCTGCAACGACCTCTGCGCCTACCATATGGTGGCTCTCCTTTCAGAGATCGCTGCACAATTCGTTCCGGATCAGCACGCAGAACGTGACCGAGCCAGCGTACTCGCTGAGATCTAACTTCATGTACAATATCGGGGATCTTCATCAGATCTCTGATCTCGAAATTGTACAGAGCTCGGTATGTACCATCTATTTCGCGTTCCATCCGTTTCGCTGTGTTCCCCGACCTGTACGAAAACTTCCACCGTAGCTTTGCAGCGACCAAATAATGATCGCTGCCTACGTATTTGGTTGCTGACCGATAAGTTCTCACATCCTGCACAACCCGAGCTCGCCCTTTTGAAATTAACACGTGGTCAATTTGGCTCCGGGATGTTTTGCGAGGATGTGTCCATGTCTCTAGGTGTATCTGTTTGTGAGGGAAGAATGTGCTTGCTACTCTAAGATCATGAGCAATTGCAAAGTACATCATTCTCTCACCATTATCGGTCGCAGTTTCGTGTCGGGAGTACGGACCTATGTTTTCACACAAGTCGGCCTGATTTCTGCCAGCTCTAGCATTAAAGTCCGCAATTACCATTCTAACATCGTGTTCGGGTATAGATCCCATCAGATCGTCCAAGTCATTGTAAAATGAGTCTTTATCTTGGGGCTGGCTGACTTCTGTGGGCGCATGTACACAAATTATCGACAGGTTGGCTAACTTCATGCGCAGGCGAAGCATACACAATCGGTTATTGACTGCTTGAAAATCCAAAACAGCCTTCTTTACCTGCGGCCCAAGAAGAAATCCAGCTCCAAGATTTCCGAGGTCATCTCCACTGTAGAACAACGTATAGCCCTGGGACACATGGTCTCCACTTTGAGGCCAGCGAGTTTCTTGAAGAGCAACGAGTTCCAGCCGATACTCTTTCATGCACGTGATTAGACCCTCCAACGCTCCTGGTTTTCTAAGTGATTGCACGTTCCACGTGCCGATCCTAAATCTCGTATCCGGGTACTTGAGCGGGGGTCCGGTGTTGTTTTGGCGGTATCCATTTTTCTTTTTGTTGATTTTATAAACAGTTGATTTTTTTTACGGATGCGGGTCGTCAGCCCAGCGATCCAACCGTTTAGTCGCCTCCTACGACAAGCAAAGGATACTGTGGTGGTATTCTTAGGAAACATGTTCGTGCAATTTAGATTTACGAGACATGTGAGTGCCCCCCGACCACAGGGGCCAATAATAAAAACATAAAATTATTCAATATATCAAATTATAATTAGAAATCTTTAATTCATTTTCTCTACAAAATCATAATCAGTCTATCACATTTCATTCCAGTTCGAAATAAACTGATTCGGCTAGAACCAGTTTATTTCGAATTCTAATGCTTTTTCTTTATACGCCAATATTTTTAATTTTATTTCCATATTTTCTTTCCTATATTTTTTTTATCGAGCTGATTCTTGTGCCATGCTTTACATTTCTTTTCTTCTCGAAGCTTTTCCAAGCGTACCGTACATAATCCTTCGTGTACTTTTCTGTCTCCTGGATCCATTTCGTCTGGATTTCTAAAAGACGATGGTGTTCTATATTTTGTGCACTGTGTTTCTTAGGGGTTACATACGTTTCCTATTTTATTCTTATAGTTGACCGTGCGAGGCTAACACTTCCACATTATTTTCAATTGCACCTTTGTGTATCTCATCTTCGCAGTATAAGCCTCGATCTCGTAGATTTCAAAATCCCTCGACAGTGTATCTCCTAATTGAGCCTTTGACGATGATTGTTCATTTCTATTTCGCAATGCAGCCGCCGATGGTGGGCGATAACTAAATAATTTTTTGCATTGGGGTAAATTGTGTCAAAGCACATGAGGCTAATGACAACTTCCTCCAATGGGGAAAATGTGTGCAGCTTATTTGATCCACCCCCAGTTGCAGAAATTTCCGTTTTATTATGGGCCATTTTCTTTTTATTTTCCCTTAATAATCGCTCCAAACCTATAATACATAAATTATTAGTCAAATATATTATGAAATTGCATTTCATTTTAATTTTTGCCATTCTGCGCCATCCCTTATTGCTAAGGAGTTCAATTTATTGGCAAAATCATTCCATGTTTTATTGTATTCTTGTTTATTACTGCTATTAGCCCTTGGCTATATCGGCTTTCGGCATTTTTGTCCATAATTCTACAAGACAATTGAATTGCTTCAATGATCCGCATGTAGAGTTTTCAGCTTCTGTTGGACATCAGATCAATGAGTCCAAAACGAAATACATAATCTCTGGTTATAGGAACAATTGCGCACCAGATTTTAGTAGCGGCCACTACACGTTTGAGGGAGTGAGGAGGTTCAAATATTTGGGTTCTCTTATCACTCACGATAACATTGTGGGTGAGGATATTAAAGTGCGGCTGGCAGTTGGCAGCCGTGCTTTGTATCAACTTAGGGCACTGCCAAACTCTAAACACCTATCAAGTGCCACGAAGCTAAAGCTTAGCAAAGCGTACTGATCAGGCCCGTTGTTATGTTTGGATGTGAAAGTAGAGCGCTGACGCATGAGTACGAGAGATGGATTCTTACATTTGAGAGAAGAATCATGCGTGTGATTTACGGCCCAAAACGCGAAGTAGATGGTACATACCGAGCTCAGTACAATATCAAAATTAGAGATCTAATGAAAATCCCCGATACTGTACATGAAATAACATCGTAGCGAGTACGCTGGTTAGGTCACGTTCTGCGTGCTAATCCGGAACGAATTGGTGCAGCGATCTCTAAAATTAGAGCCACCATATGGTTGGCACATACGTCGTTGCAGGCTGAAGATCGAAACCGTTGAAGCCAAATAGTTGACTCAGTTAGGAGTCAGTAATGGTCTTTAAAAACTGATTATTCTTATTATGTGTGCATCAAATAAAATTTAGGAAACTCGGACGAGCAGAGCCGGTTTTAAGCATAGACAACCAAGGCAGCTGCTTGTACCTCGCCCTTTTGGAGGGATATATTGTCGATTCCAAATTTTACCCAACAGTCACAAAGTAAAATACACATTAAAAATGGTTTTGTCACAGTGCCAGACAATTTTCCATGTGTTTTACTATGCGAGTATTTGAATTTTATTTGTTTATAAAATTACGGAAATAAATAAACGCGAAAGACGTCTGTATAAAAAAAAATCGACACTAAATCGAGCAACCCACCTTAAAAATTAATTTAACTGTTTCGTTATCATGATAAAAGTGACATAATTAAATGGTAGATGGCCTAGTTGCAACATAAAATCATTAAGCATTAATGTCATCGCCTTAAATATTTCACCTGGCACTATCATCCCGTCGATGGCGTTCAGTTAAGTTTCAAACGATATTTGGTCAATTAAAAACGCGAGAAATTTCTTTGAAATAACAACCAAAACCGACCTAACAACGCTAAGTTAGAAGGTTGATAGTCTGTCTGTACCGAGTATAAACCAAATCGAAGAAGGATAAATTTTTCTAAAAATCTTTAGGTACCCCTGGTAAGGCTCTGCGAATCTGCGAAAGTAAACTTGGGGGAAGCCAATAGTCGTGGCCGTACGGTTGGATACTGTTTCGATTTTATCATCACGTGGCTACTTTTTTTTTTTTTTTTTTTTTTTTATATTTATTTATATTACGACTGAGTCTTGTACATGCTTGTGAAGTTTTTCACAAATTCACAGATTTTATATATGTGTTAGTATCACACTGTTAAGTTGAATTCCAATAAGAAAAAAATATGATTCCGATTGAAATGTTTAGTACTAAAATATAAAATATAAGACCAACTTAGACAAAACAAATGAATTTAAAAGATTTTTATAGGGTAAAACATATCTTAAAAGCTCGTTAGGCAAGGAATCAAATAAAATGTTTCAAGTACTACTATAACTAGAATAAACATAACTGGACAGATGTGTTACTGGCTATTTACCGCAACCAAAGCAAAAACTAACAGAAAAAAATTCTTCATAAATTTATTTCTTCAAATAATTGATTCCTTATAAGCAAGTTAAACAAAAAACTAAATGAACTGTTCCAAATACTATCGAAACTAGAGTCCAAATCTCTGGCAAAGAGTGTTAATGGCAAATTTTTAATAAATTATTAAATAAAGCCTTACTTCAGATAAAAAAACTCGTGGCCAATTTATTTCTCTGAATAATGGATTCCTTTAAGTCTTGTTGAACGAGGAATTTAAAGAGCTATTCCATGTACTATCGGAACTTGAGTCCAAATCTCTGGCAAAGGGTGTTAATGGCCATTTATCATTTTCGGCCAAACTCGAACTTTTCAGAAAAAAATTCGTGGCCAATTTATTTCTCGGGATAATGGATTCCTTTAAGTCTTGTTGAACGAGGAATTCATTGAGCTATTCCATGTACTATCAAAACTTGAGTCCAAATCTCTGGCAAAGGGTGTTAATGGCCATTTATCATTTTCGGCGAAACTCGAACTTTTCAGAATAAAATTCGAGGCCATTGTATTTCTCGGGATAATGGATTCCTTTAAACCTTGTTGAACGAGGAATTTAAAGAGCTATTCCATGTTCTATCGGAACTTGAGTCCAAATCTCTGGCAAAGGGTGTAAATCTCCATTTATCATTTTCGGCCAAACTGGAAGTTTTCAGAAAAAAATTCGTGGCCAATTTATTTCTCGGGATGATGGATTAATTAAAGTCTTGTTAAACGAGGAATTTATTGAGCTATTCCATGTTTTATCGGGACTTGAGTCCAAATCTCTGGCAAAGGGTGTTAATGGCCATTTATCATTTTCGGCCAAACTCGAACTTTTCAGAAAAAAATTCGTGGCCAATTTATTTCTCGGGATAATGGATTCCTTTAAGTCTTGTTGAACGAGGAATTTAAAGAGCTATTCCATGTACTATCGGAACTTGAGTCCAAATCTCTGGCAAAGGGTGTTAATGGCAAATTTTTAATAAATTATTAAATAAAGCCTTACTTCAGATAAAAAAATTCGTGGCCAATTTATTTCTCTGGATAATGGATTCCTTTAAGTCTTGTTGAACGAGGAATTTAAAGAGCTATTCCATGTTCTATCGGAACTTGAGTCCAAATCTCTGGCAAAGGGTGTTAATGGCCATTTATCATTTTCGGCCAAACTTGAACTTATCAGAAAAAAAATCGTGGCCAATTTATTTCTCTGGGTAATGGATTCCTTTAAGTCTTGTTAAACGAGGAATTTAATGAGCTATTCCATTTACTATCGGAACTTGAGTCCAAATCTCTGGCAAAGGGTGTTAATGGCCATTTATCATTTTCGGCCAAACTCGAACTTTTCAGAAAAAAATTCGTGGCCAATTTATTTCTCTGGATAATGGATTCCTTTAAGTCTTGTTAAACGAGGAATTTAATGAGCTATTCCATGTACTATCGGAACTTGAGTCCAAATCTCTGGCAAAGGGTGTTAATGGCCATTTATCATTTTTTACCAAACTCGAACTTTTCAGAAAAAAATTCGTGGCCAATTTATTTCTCGGGATAATGGATTCCTTTAAGTCTTGTTAAACGAGGAATTTAATGAGCTATTCCATGTACTATCGGAACTTGAGTCCAAATCTCTGGCAAAGGGTGTTAATGGCCATTTATCATTTTCGGCCAAACTCGAACTTTTCTGAATAAAATTCGGGGCCATTGTATTTCTCTGGATAATGGATTCCTTTAAGTCTTGTTGAACGAGGAATTTAACGAGCTATTCCATGTACTATCGGAACTTGAGTCCAAATCTCTGGCAAAGGGTGTTAATGGCCATTTATCATTTTCGGCCAAACTCGAACTTTTCAGATAAAAATTCGTGGCCAATTTATTTCTCTGGATAATGGATTCTTTTAAGTCTTTTTGAACAAGGAATTTGTTGAGCTATTCCATTTACTATCGGAACTTGAGTCCAAATCTCTGGCAAAGGGTGTTAATGGCCATTTATCATTTTCGACCAAACTTGAACTTTTCAGAAAAAAATTCGTGGCCAATTTATTTCTCGGGATAATGGATTCCTTTAAGTCTTGTTGAACGAGGAATTTAATGAGCTATTCCATGTACTATCGGAACTTGAGTCCAAATCTCTGGCAAAGGGTGTTAATGGCCATTTATCATTTTCGACCAAACTCGAACTTTTCTGAATAAAATTCGGGGCCATTGTATTTCTCGGGATAATGGATTCCTTTAAGTCTTGTTGAACGAGGAATTTAACGAGCTATTCCATGTACTATCGGAACTTGAGTCCAAATCTCTGGCAAAGGGTGTTAATGGCAAATTTTTAATAAATTATTAAATAAAGCCTTACTTCAGATAAAAAAATTCGTGCCCCATTTATTTCTCGGGATAATGGATTCCTTTAAGTCTTGTTAAACGAGGAATTTAAAGAGCTATTCCATGTACTATCGGAACTTGAGTCCAAATCTCTGGCAAAGGGTGTTAATGGCCATTTATCATTTTCGGCCAAACTCGAACTTTTCAGAAAAAAATTCGTGGCCAATTTATTTCTCGGGATAATGGATTCCTTTAAGTCTTGTTGAACGAGGAATTTAATGAGCTATTCCATGTTCTATCGGAACTTGAGTCCAAATCTCTGGCAAAGGGTGTTAATGGCAAATTTTTAATAAATTATTAAATAAAGCCTTACTTCAGATAAAAAAATTCGTGGCCAATTTATTTCTCGGGATAATGGATTCCTTTAAGTCTTGTTGAACGAGGAATTTATTGAGCTACTACATGCACTATCGGAACTTGAGTCCAAATCTCTGGCAAAGGGTGTTAATGGCCATTTATCATTTTCGACCAAACTCGAACTTTTCAGAAATGAATTCGTGGATAATTTATTTCTCGGGATAATGGATTCCTTTAAGTCTTGTTGAACGAGGAATTTAAAGAACTATTCCATGTATTATCGGAATTTGAGTCCAAATCTCTGGCAAAGGGTGTTAATGGTCATTTATCATTTTCTGTCAAACTCGAACTTTCCAGAAAAAAATTCGGCGCTAATGCATTTCTCGGGTTAATTGATTTTTTGTGGGCTTGTCGGACGAAGAATTTAATATACTATTTCATGTTATATCAAAATCTGAGTCCAAATCTCCGGTTACAGTTGTTAATTGGCTTTTAACGTTTTAGGATTTTGCTTATTTTGCATCTAATTTGATTTCAAATAATTAGCATAAGCACATTCTTATTAGAATAATAAGTGTCAAATACACAAACCGACTGAAGATTTTTAGTACCAAGCAAAGTTATTTTATTTTATCAGTTTTTACAGCGCCATCTAATATTCTCTTGTTACGACTAACATGATATTTGGAAAGCATTCTACTTTGACCGTTTTTTTACTAGATGTCAACCAAAGCAAATGTTTTCAATGTTTTATTTAAATATGTTTTTTTTATATTTCGGAATTCATAAAAAGAGCCCAATTATATTTTAGATAAATTAAATGAAAATTGCACAATACGTGCTTTAAAGCAACATTATTTATTTATTAAAGATAAAATAAATTTATTTTGCACAATAAATAAGACGAATCTCCTTTTGGTATGGGTTAAAATAACAATTAAAACTATTACTTAATCAGTTAATTTATTATTTAAGAAAATTATGTTTGTTAATTTTTAAGTTTTTACATTAAAATGTAATTCCCATATAAAAGCTTTATCGAAACATTATACAATAACTAATCAAATAATTACATAACTTAATAAAATTTGAATAAATGTAAAATAACCGCATGCGTAAATTTTTATTAAATAATTGAAATATTTCTATGAAAATTATAAAATATTTGAATGTTTTTATAATTTTACTCAAACTATGATTTAAATTCATTCATTAGCATTTTTGTATATTAACGAATATTTTATTTTGTTACCCGTTGCTGCCGCTTGGTGTGTCCTTTAAGGATTACCTATTTACTTATTATGAAAGATATACATATGTATAATTCTGTTATATTATAATAAATTCTAAAACTGTAAATTACGAATCGTGGTAATTTTCATACAGTTTTATTATAGATGTTTAATCAAACTCCATATAAAAAAATGTATAGAAACCAATTTGACTTTGCTTAGATTGCCATCTGATGGCGAACATCATATCAATATAATTATATGGATGAAGTTTTTTTAAGGTATGTGGGTATTCGTTTTGTCCTTTTGAATATACATATATAGGGGTGGACCAACATATCGCATTATGAATAAATAAAATTCAATATTGTTACCAAAAATAAAAACGAAATGCGTATGATCGGCAGATCCCTTTTTAAAACCAGGGAGAAAAAATTAGGGAATTGCCCAACAAACAAATTTTTGTAACTCATTTGATAAAAAATGTTTGCTAAATATACTTATGTACATATTATGTGTAGTGATAATGTGAAAATTAAAACATTTAACATAAAAATTTTATAAAATTAAAACGTCACTCTGTTTATTTGCAAAGAATATCATATTCTTAAACCGAACTATACCGCAAAGTTAGCCATTGGTTAAATTTGTTTTAGCCACAGGTTAGCTTAAATTATATTTCTCAATATCCGTCAGCTAAATGTAAAGCAAACTTAGACGGTGAATTTTGTTAAAATAAACATTTATATATATATTTTTATATAAAAAAAATAAGAATAATCCGATTGCATTAAATTTGTATCGTAAAGCCATATTCTATTTAAGCATTTAGCATTTATACATCTTCGGTTTTGGTAAGGGACGTTAATATAATTATCTTTCTATTTTGAATTTAAATTGACGCCCTACATTAAACAGAAAGGCTCAAAAGAATTGTTCTAATTTAAAAAGTGGAAATTCCCAAACACCCAATTGTCGCTAACGCCCATATTTTTAAATTTAGGAATGTAGATACGATAATAAACAACAATTGAATATAATTATTTTGCCATGTATATGTACATCTTTGAGATTATAAGCATAAATAATGACGATCCAGTTTTCTTTTCATCGGCTGTAATTATCTTATTTTGAATAATAAATCTTATCTATTCGATAACCTGTTTCATCAACCAGCTGCCAAAGGGGCAACAAAATAAGGTACAATAAATATGTCAACTTGAACGCAGCAAGTTAAAATCTTTCAATTAATTCAGTAAATTGTCATGTTCCACTAAGCGTAATAAATTGGAGGTTATGATATTGGTGGTAAACGTAATATATATGTTAAGTTAAGTTAAGTTGACGTGGTCGCTTTTTCTCCTTACGGCACACTTAGACCAGTGTTGGTCCGTTGTGATACCACCTCCATTCACACACTCACATTCATTCAACTCATTCATTCATTCAACTCATTCACCCTCATTCACACATTTTTTACAGTGTACCACCTGCGCAATGCATAGCTCCATGTCACCCTGTACAGTGACATGGAAGGTGGGTCGGCCCTTGGGTTCTAAATTCCAACTGCGGTTTAGATGTTAAGTTTCGATTAGTCATCCCCCCGTTCGTCAGCGAGATGAAAAATCACTTAAAACACATCCCCGTCTTTGTTGGGATTCGAACCCGGTACCTCCCGATCCAAACGTCGCAGCTTTAACCACTGCGCTATTTGCTCGGTCACGTAATATATAAAATTCTGTCATATTTTTTCGATGATGGTCGAAGATTACTTAAATGAAATTGAAAATGTAGCCATAAACTACATATGCTCATTACTATATCCAAAATAAATATTATTGATCAGAAATCATCTAGTTTTATTTAAAAGCCGTTTTATATTCCCGTACAATATAATAAATATCTAATGTATCTTAAACGGCTTATTTTAAAGAAACTTATAAACATTTTAACCATGGTAATTCTGACAGATATAGCACACATAAATTTTTATTATTTTTCGAAAAAATCTAGTATACCTATTTCTATACAAAATCAGAAACATTCATCTAGTTTTGTGATACAATAAAATGTTTAATATAGTAGTTAATATTCTTTCCATTCCTTTATGTAATTTTACAAATACTTTTTGATTCACGCCTCAAATTTTTGTCGATTTGTTTACTTCGTCAATATTCATAAAAACATAGTTCACGGTATAAAAATGTGCATACGAATAAAATACTTTTGCCCAATTTGATTTATAATTTCTTTTATTTTTTTTTGTTAAAGAATGCTTCGTAAATTTCTGCGTAAAATCATTTTGCTTAGTAAAATAAATTTATATAAACCTATATGAGTATTTTTTATAATAAAATTGAGTAAGCATTTTAGAACAATATTTGATAGTACTTTAACATTGATAATACTTATTGCTATTTTTCGGAAAAATCATTCATTTGGTAATGTAAATAAATTTGGTTAAATAGTCTTCATTTTCTCCTTAGGGAAGGTTGGATACGAAATATCCATTTTAATTAAAATGCACAGTTTTATTATGTGCACTTTGATTTTTACATTTATTTTTACATTTATTTGTTGTCAGAATACAAATTTATTATATTTTAATTTACTTCCAGAAAATATGCATTTATTAATCATATATTTATTTTTGCAATTGGTCCACATCCTATATATGTTTATTCAAAACGACAAAACGAATACCTACATACCTTAAAAAAACTTCATCCATATAATTATATTGATATGATGTTCGCCATCAGATGGCAATCTAAGCAAAGTCAAATTGGTTTCTATACATTTTTTTATATGGAGTTTGATTAAACATCTATAATAAAACTGTATGAAAATTACCACGATTCGTAATTTACAGTTTTAGAATTTATTATAATATAACAGAATTATACATATGTATATCTTTCATAATAAGTAAATAGGTAATCCTTAAAGGACACACCAAGCGGCAGCAACGGGCCACAAAATAAAATATTCGTTAATATACAAAAATGCTAATGAATGAATTTAAATCATAGTTTGAGTAAAATTATTAAAACATTCTAATATTTTATAATTTTCATAGAAATATTTCAATTATTGCGAAATTACATTTTAATGTAAAAACTTTAAATAAATTAACAAGCATAATTTTCTTAAATAATAAATTAACTGATTAAGTAATAGTTTTAATTGTTATTTTAACCCATACCAAAAGGAGATTCGTCTTATTTATTGTGCAAAATAAATTTATTTTATCTTTAATAAATAAATAATGTTGCTTTAAAGCACGTATTGTGCAATTTTCATTTAATTTATCTAAAATATAATTGGGCTCTTTTTATGAATTCCGAAATATAAAAAAAAAATATTTAAATAAAACATTGAAAACATTTGCTTTGGTTGACATCTAGTAAAAAACGGTCAAAGTAGAATGCTTTCCAAATATCATGTTAGTCGTAACAAGAGAATATTAGATGGCGCTGTAAAAACTGATAAAATAAAATAACTTTGCTTGGTACTAAAAATCTTCAGTCGGTTTGTGTATTTGACACTTATTATTCTAATAAGAATGTGCTTATGCTAATTATTTGAAATCAAATTAGATGCAAAATAAGCAAAATCCTAAAACGTTAAAAGCCAATTAACAACTGTAACCGGAGATTTGGACTCAGATTTTGATATAACATGAAATAGTATATTAAATTCTTCGTCCGATAAGCCCACAAAAAATCAATTAACCCGAGAAATGCATTAGCGCCGAATATTTTTCTGGAAAGTTCGAGTTTGACAGAAAATGATAAATGACCATTAACACCCTTTGCCAGAGATTTGGACTCAAGTTCCGATAGTACATGGAATAGCTCAATAAATTCCTCTATTAACAAGACTTAAAGTAATCCATTATCCCGAGAAATAAATTGGCCACGAATTTTTTTCAGAAAAGTTCGAGTTTGGCCGAAAATGATAAATGGCCATTAACACCCTTTGCCAGAGATTTGGACTCAAGTTCCGATAGTACATGGAATAGCTCATTAAATTCCTCGTTTAAGAAGACTTAAAGGAATCCATTATCCAGAGAAATAAATTGGCCACGAATTTTTTTCTGAAAAGTTCGAGTTTGGCCGAAAATGATAAATGGCCATTAACACCCATTGCCAGAGATTTGGACTCAAGTT
Organism: Tipula unca; assembly: GCA_951394425.1. Classification (NCBI taxonomy): domain Eukaryota; kingdom Metazoa; phylum Arthropoda; class Insecta; order Diptera; family Tipulidae; genus Tipula; species Tipula unca. The sequence continues at coordinate 15,785,885 of OX596383.1, read as the reverse complement.
CCGATAGTACATGGAATAGCTCATTAAATTCCTCGTTTAACAAGACTTAAAGGAATTCATTATCCCGAGAAATAAATTGGCCACGATTTTTTTTCTGATAAGTTCAAGTTTGGCCGAAAATGATAAATGGCCATTAACACCCTTTGCCAGAGATTTGGACTCAAGTTCCGATAGAACATGGAATAGCTCAATAAATTCCTCGTTCAACAAGACTTAAAGGAATCCATTATCCAGAGAAATAAATTGGCCACGAATTTTTTTATCTGAAGTAAGGCTTTATTTAATAATTTATTAAAAATTTGCCATTAACACCCTTTGCCAGAGATTTGGACTCAAGTTCCGATAGTACATGGAATAGCTCGTTAAATTCCTCGTTCAAGAAGACTTAAAGAAATCCATTATCCCGAGAAATACAATGGCCACGAATTTTTTTCTGAAAAGTTCGAGTTTGGCCGAAAATGATAAATGGCCATTAACACCCTTTGCCAGAGATTTGGACTCAAGTTCCGATAGTACATGGAATAGCTCTTTAAATTCCTCGTTCAACAAGACTTAAAGGAATCCATTATCCCGAGAAATAAATTGGGCACGAATTTTTTTATCTGAAGTAAGGCTTTATTTAATGATTTATTAAAAATTTGCCATTAACACCCTTTGCCAGAGATTTGAACTCAGGTTCCGATAATACATGGAATAGCTCGTTAAATTCCTCGTTCAACAAGACTTAAAGGAATCCATTATCCAGAGAAATAAATTGACCACGAATTTTTTTATCTGAAGTAAGGCTTTATTTAATGATTTATTAAAAATTTGCCATTAACACCCTTTGCCAGAGATTTGGACTCAAGTTCCGATAGTACATGGAATAGCTCATTAAATTCCTCGTTCAACAAGACTTAAAGGAATCCATTATCCCGAAAAATAAATTGGCCACGAATTTTTTTCTGAAAAATTCGAGTTTGGTCGAAAATGATAAATGCCCATTAACACCCTTTGCCAGAGATTTGGACTCAAGTTCCGATAGTAAATGGAATAGCTCAATAAATTTCTCGTTCAAAAAGACTTAAAAGAATCCATTATCCAGAGAATTAAATTGGCCACGAATTTTTTTCTGAAAAGTTCGAGTTTGGCCGAAAATGATAAATGGCCATTAACACCCTTTGCCAGAGATTTGGACTCAAGTTCCGATAGTACATGGAATAGCTCATTAAATTCCTCGTTCAACAAGACTTAAAGGTATCCATCATCCCGAGAAATAAATTGGCCACGAATTTTTTTCTGAAAAGTTCAAGTTTGGTCGAAAATGATAAATGGTCATTAACACCCTTTGCCAGAGATTTGGACTCAAGTTCCGATAGTAAATGGAATAGCTCATTAAATTCCTCGTTCAAAAAGTCTTAAAAGAATCCATTATCCAGAGAAATAAATTGGCCACGAATTTTTTTATCTGAAGTAAGGCTTTATTTAATGATTTATTAAAAATTTGCCATTAACACCCTTTGCCAGAGATTTGGACTCAGGTTCCGATAGTACATGGAATAGCTGTTTAAATTCCTCGTTCAACAAGACTTAAAGGAATCCATTATCCCGAGAAATACAATGGCCACGAATTTTTTTCTGAAAAATTCGAGTTTGGCCGAAAATGATAAATGGCCATTAACACCCTTTGCCAGAGATTTGGACTCAAGTTCCGATAGTACATGGAATAGCTCTTTAAATTCCTCGTTCAACAAGACTTAAAGGAATCCATTATCCCGAGAAATAAATTGGCCACGAATTTTTTTATCTGAAGTAAGGATTTATTTAATGATTTATTAAAAATTTGCCATTAACACCCTTTGCCAGAGATTTGGACTCAGGTTCCGATAGTACATAGAATAGCTCTTTAAATTCCTCGTTCAACAAGACTTAAAGGAATCCATTATCCCGAGAAATACAATGGCCACGAATTTTTTTCTGAAAAATTCGAGTTTGGCCGAAAATGATATATGGCCATTAACACCCTTTGCCAGAGATTTGGACTCAAGTTCCGATAGTACATGGAATAGCTCTTTAAATTCCTCGTTCAACAAGACTTAAAGGAATCCATTATCCCGAGAAATAAATTGGCCACGAATTTTTTATCTGAAGTAAGGCTTTATTTAATGATTTATTAAAAATTTGCCATTAACACCCTTTGCCAGAGATTTGGACTCAGGTTCCGATAGTACATGGAATAGCTCATTAAATTCCTCGTTCAACAAGACTTAAAGGAATCCATTATCCCGAAAAATAAATTGGCCACGAATTTTTTTCTGAAAAATTCGAGTTTGGCCGAAAATGATAAATGGCCATTAACACCCTTTGCCAGAGATTTGGACTCAAGTTCTGATAGCACATGGAATAGCTCTTTAAATTCCTCGTTCAACAAGACTTAAAGGAATCCATTATCCCGAGAAATAAATTGACCACGATTTTTTTTATCTGAAGTAAGGCTTTATTTAATGATTTATTAAAAATTTGCCATTAACACCCTTTGCCAGAGATTTGGACTCAAGTTCCGATAGTACATGGAATAGCTCATTAAATTCCTCGTTCAACAAGACTTAATGGAATCCATTATCCCGAAAAATAAATTGGCCACGAATTTTTTTCTGAAAAATTCGAGATTGGTCGAAAATGATAAATGGCCATTAACACCCTTTGCCAGAGATTTGGACTCAAGTTCCGATAGTACATGGAATAGCTCATTAAATTCCTCGTTTAACAAGACTTAAAGGAATCCATTATCCCGAGAAATAAATTGGCCACGAATTTTTTTCTGAAAAGTTCGAGTTTGGCCGAAAATGATAAATGGCCATTAACACCCTTTGCCAGAGATTTGGACTCAAGTTCCGATAGAACATGGAATAGCTCGTTAAATTCCTCGTTCAACAAGACTTAAAGGAATCCATTAGCCAGAGAAATAAATTGGCCACGAATTTTTTTATCTGAAGTAAGGCTTTATTTAATAATTTATTAAAAATTTGCCATTAACACCCTTTGCCAGAGATTTCGACTCAAGTTCCGATAGTACATGGAATAGCTCATTAAATTCCTCGTTCAACAAGACTTAAAGGAATCCATTATCCCGAAAAATAAATTGGCCACGATTTTTTTTCTGCAAAATTCGAGTTTGACAGAAAATGATAAATGGCCATTAACACCCTTTGCCAGAGATTTGGACTCAAGTTCCGATAGCACATGGAATAGCTCTTTAAATTTCTCGTTCAACAAGACTTAAAAGAATCCATTATCCCGAGAAATAAATTGGCCACGAATTTTTTTATCTGAAGTAAGGCTTTATTTAATGATTTATTAAAAATTTGTCATTAACACCCTTTGCCAGAGATTTGGACTCAGGTTCCGATAGTACATGGAATAGCTCTTTAAATTCCTCGTTCAACAAGACTTAAAGGAATCCATTATCCCGAGAAATCAATGGCCCCGAATTTGATTCTAGAAAGTTCGAGTTTGGCCGAAAATGATAAATGGCCAATTACACCCTTTGCCAGAGATTTGGACTCAGGTTCCGATAGTACATGGAATAGCTCAATAAATTCCTCGTTCAACAAGACTTAAAGGAATCCATTATCCCGAGAAATAAATTGGCCACAAATTTTTTTCTGAAAAGTTCGAGTTTGGTCGAAAATGATAAATGGCCATTAACACCCTTTGCCAGAGATTTGGACTCAAGTTCCGATAGTACATGGAATATTTCAATAAATTCCTCGTTCAACAAGACTTAAAGGAATCCATTATCCCTAGAAATAAATTGGCCACGAATTTTTTTATCTGAAGTAAGGCTTTATTTAATAATTTATTAAAAATTTGCCATTAACACCCTTTGCCAGAGATTTGGACTCAGGTTCCGATAGTACATGGAATAGCTCATTAAATTCCTCGTTCAACAAGACTTAAAGGAATCCATTATCCCGAGAAATACAATGGCCCCGAATTTTATTCTGAAAAGTTCGAGTTTGGCCGAAAATGATAAATGGCCATTAACACCCTTTGCCAGAGATTTGGACTCAGGTTCGAATAGTACATGGATTAGCTCATTAAATTCCTCGTCTAACTGGTTTTGAAAGAGCCCATTATCCCGAGAAATGTATTGGCCACGAATTTTTTTCTTGAAAGATCGAGTTTGGCCGAAATCAAAAATATCCATTAACACCCCTTTCCAGAGTTTTAGACTTAGGTCCTTATAGTAAATGAAATAGCTTATTAAATTTCTCGTCAAAACAACGCAATAGGTGTTTTATATCCCGCGAATAATTAAGCGAACGTATTTTTTGGCGTTTTAATGAAATTTAAACGTGAAAAGCTTATATTCTAATTGGATTAAAGTTGAATTAGTACTAAAATAGGTTGATGTTTTGGCTTAGGTGGTTTGAACATGGGAGTTTAGTACTATGACTTTTGGTTATGATTTGCCATTTGTTACCATAAAAAAATATAATTTCATAAATTGATTTAATTAAGTTAACTATTTACAAAACTTTTAATATCACTAGGGATACAATATGACACAATGTATGATAATTATTATTTCCAATAAAATGATTAATTATTTTATGCGAGTCTTAGTTTTCAGGTAGCAAACCAATAGCTTAATCATATCATACATTAAAATGTTGAAAACTAAATTTTAATGCATTAGTTTTTACGCTACTTACACAATGTAATTGTAAAATATTGTACTTTTTCAAATGCCTTTATGTTTTTTAATAAATAGCAATATTTATTGATTATATTTCTTTCATAAACAATTTTTTGATTCATGACAGTGTACACTACGCACTAACACTAACGAAATCAATTAGAATTCAATTAGATTTTCAATATTCCAATAGGATTTGTATACGTATATATGTGAATAAAAGTGTGAAAAACTTCACAGGCATCATGGAATAGCTCTTTAAATTTCTCGTTCAACAAGACTTAAAGGAATCCATTATCCCGAGAAATACAATGGCCACGAATTTTTTTCTGAAAAGTTCGAGTTTGGCCGAAAATGATAAATGGCCATTAACACCCTTTGCCAGAGATTTGGACTCAAGTTCCGATAGTACATGGAATAGCTCTTTAAATTCCTCGTTCAACAAGACTTAAAGGAATCCATTATCCCGAGAAATAAATTGGCCACGAATTTTTTTATCTGAAGTAAGGCTTTATTTAATGATTTATTAAAAATTTGCCATTAACACCCTTTGCCAGAGATTTGGACTCAGGTTCCGATAGTACATGGAATAGCTCATTAAATTCCTCGTTCAACAAGACTTAAAGGAATCCATTATCCCGAAAAATAAATTGGCCACGAATTTTTTTCTGAAAAATTCTAGTTTGGCCGAAAATGATAAATGGCCATTAACACCCTTTGCCAGAGATTTGGACTCAAGTTCTGATAGCACATGGAATAGCTCTTTAAATTCCTCGTTCAACAAGACTTAAAGGAATCCATTATCCCGAGAAATAAATTGACCACGATTTTTTTTATCTGAAGTAAGGCTTTATTTAATGATTTATTAAAAATTTGCCATTCACACTCTTTGCCAGAGATTTGGACTCAAGTTCCGATAGTACATGGAATAGCTCATTAAATTCCTCGTTCAACAAGACTTAATGGAAAGATCGAGTTTGGCCGAAATCAAAAATATCCATTAACACCCCTTTCCAGAGTTTTAGACTTAGGTCCTTATAGTAAATGAAATAGCTTATTAAATTTCTCGTCAAAACAACGCAATAGGTGTTTTATATCCCGCGAATAATTAAGCGAACGTATTTTTTGGCGTTTTAATGAAATTTAAACGTGAAAAGCTTATATTCTAATTGGATTAAAGTTGAATTAGTACTAAAATAGGTTGATGTTTTGGCTTAGGTGGTTTGAACATGGGAGTTTAGTACTATGACTTTTGGTTATGATTTGCCATTTGTTACCATAAAAAAATATAATTTCATAAATTGATTTAATTAAGTTAACTATTTACAAAACTTTTAATATCACTAGGGATACAATATGACACAATGTATGATAATTATTATTTCCAATAAAATGATTAATTATTTTATGCGAGTCTTAGTTTTCAGGTAGCAAACCAATAGCTTAATCATATCATACATTAAAATGTTGAAAACTAAATTTTAATGCATTAGTTTTTACGCTACTTACACAATGTAATTGTAAAATATTGTACTTTTTCAAATGCCTTTATGTTTTTTAATAAATAGCAATATTTATTGATTATATTTCTTTCATAAACAATTTTTTGATTCATGACAGTGTACACTACGCACTAACACTAACGAAATTAATTAGAATTCAATTAGATTTTCAATATTCCAATAGGATTTGTATACGTATATATGTGAATAAAAGTGTGAAAAACTTCACAGGCATGTCTTGTACCCATTTAGTAATTTACATTGCATAATACAGTATTTTGAATAGTCGGCGTAATCAAGTGATTATCCCCAGTTAGTGTAACTCCTCCCTCAGATTTTTCGCCACAGTAAGTCTACTGACCTCCTGGTCGCGATACGTCCAGTGGTTTGGTTCTTTGCAGTCTTCTTGTTAGAGATGTAGTCAGCATACAGCGTATGTCCAGATTTTGATGCTGGTGCAGACGTTGTAGGTGTTTTGTTGCATGATGCTTAATTTCATCCGCGACAAGCTCAATCTTGAGATCTCGATGGAGGTTGTCGTTTCGGATGTACCACGGTGCATTAACAATACATCGTAGGATTTTATTTTGAACTGTTTGTATGATTTTGATATTTGTCTTCTTGGCACATCCCCAGAGTTGGCTACCATATGTCCATACAGGCTTCAGAATTTGTTTGTATAACAGCAGTTTGTTATGGATCGCTAGTTCAGATTGTCTCCCTAGGAGCCAATGCATTTTTCTAAATTTTATGTTTAGTTCTTCTCTCTTCTTTTTTATGTGTTCCTTCCATCTAAGCTTAGCATCTAAAGTCATACCAAGATATTTGGCAGTGTTTGCATGGGGTACTACTATTGAGTTTATCATTATTGGTATATGGTTAACTTTTTGATTTGTAAAGTTCACTTGGATTGATTTTGCTTCATTTAATTTAATTCGCCATTGCTTTGTCCAATTACATATCAGGTTAGTAGTCCTCTGTAATTTACTAGTGGAGTCATTGATGTTCTTATCTGTTGCAAGTATTGCCGTGTCATCGGCAAAAGTCGCCATTGTTTCTTCTGTAATTGGTATATCTCTAGTATATAGGAGATATAGGATTGGCCCAAGAACACTCCCTTGTGGTACTCCGGCTGTTATTCTTTTTAGTTGGGAGTACTCATTCTCATACTTTACTCGGAAGTGCCTCTCTGATATGTATGATTTTAAAATTTGAAAAAATTGCTCCGGAAGATCTCGATGAAGTTTGAATTCTAGCCCCTTGTGCCATACTTTGTCAAATGCTTGCGCTACATCAAGGAATAGAGTTGAGCATATTTGTTTGCTTTCTAGTGATTTCTCGAATACATCAGTAATTCGATGTACTTGTTCTATCGTAGAATGTTTTTCCCTAAATCCAAACTGATGTGAAGGGATAAGATTCCTTTCTTCGATAATTGGTTTTAGTCTTTTAAGAAGAACTTTTTCAAATAGTTTCGATAATGTTGGTAGCAGAGAAATTGGCCTATATGCAGCTTTATCATGCGGAGGTTTGTTCGGTTTAAGTATCATAATTACTTCTGCAACTTTCCATTGCCTTGGTACATATCTTAGTCGAAATGCTGCATTAATTATATGCACTAGTTTCCTCAACGCTTTCTCCGGTAACAGTTTTATTATCTGACCTGTTATAAGATCATATCCTGGAGCCTTATACGCATTCAGATTATTCTTGATTTCCCATTTTAGTTCTTTCAATGTTACAGGTGTAATATTTACTTCATCCTGTTTATTTATTGGTGTAATATTTTCCTCTTCCGTTTGTTTTGGATAAGGTTGGAATGTTTCTTCAAGGTGATTTGCAAACAAATCTGCTTTTTGTTTAGCATTTCGAGCCCAATTTTCATTATTTTTAATTGGAGGAATCTGAAGTTTAGGTCTTTTAATATTCTTAGTTGCTTTCCATAATGAATAATCAGTATCTTTTTGCCCAGTTAGAGTGCTGAGGTATTTATTAACTGATTGATGTTTAATGTCTTTTATAAGGTATTTTAATTTGTTACACAAATGATTAAATACTCTTTTATTTTCAGCATTTCGATGTTTTTGCCAATTCTTCCGTGCTTTTCTTTTATTTTTAAGAAGTTCTCTCACTTCCTCTGGATAGCTAGCATTGCGCTTCATTTCCTGCCTATTATTTGGAGTGCTTTCCCACGCAGCATATTGGATATTATGGATGAGCTTATCTAATTCGTCTTCTATTTGGACTGGTCCCTGAATTGGGTTCTGCAGACTAATTCTTTCTGTTAACTGTGTTTGGAAGAGATCCCAATTGGTTTTGAAGCTCGTTAATTTCGGGTTGCTCTCTTTCAAAATAATTGTTTGGCTAAGTATCATAATAACTGGTGAATGATCTGATGATAGACTTTCACTGTTCTCTATATGGATATAATTATCTGAAATTCCTTTTGTAATAAAGAAGTCTATAAGGTCTGGAATCTTACTGGTATCCGTAGGCCAATAGGTTGGTGTACCGCCTGAGTGAAACTCGCATTTTAGTTGTTTGCCTGCTGCGAACAGTTCTTTTCCTTTAGCGGTCGTTAACCGAGATCCCCAATATGTATTTTTTGCATTGTAGTCACCTCCAACTAAAAAGACACTTCCTAGCGTTTTCAGAAGATTAGTATAATCTACTTGTTTGAGATTGTATCTTGGAGGGCAATATATTGCTGAGATACTGCATGTTTTAATATTGCTTAATTGTATTTTGATTGTTGTGACTTGCATGGAAAGGTTCTCAACTTTTGGTTCTTCGTTATGTTTTATATACTCTTTTATGAGGATAGCTGATCCACCTCTGGCTTTGTTCTCAGGATGTAGTGCATAGTAGCAATTATATCCTTTTATTTTACAGAATGAAGTTTTGGAGAAATGGGTTTCTGATATAAGACATATATCTATATTATGCATGTTTAAAAATATATCTAGTTCTTGAATGTGTTGCAATAGCCCATTTGCATTCCAGGTTACAATTCGTAATGTTTTATTCATTTCTTTTGTTTATAATTCGATTTTATATAATTTATATTTTGATACACTCGATCAAGGTTTTCTTCTACTCTTTTATTGAAACTAGTTTGTGATTTCATTTCTTCTAGTGTTTTCTGCAGACTCATTTCCTGCGAAATAAGTCTATTATTAATGTTCTCTAGATTTCTCAGTATGCCCTGTAGAACGAGATCCACTTTTAACTGTTTCTCCTCTGTTTGCTGAACTACTTGTGCATAAGTAACGTTTTCGTTTACTCTCTGGCTTTGTATGTTATGATTAGCAGTTGACGGTTTAGGCTCCGTGGTTCTTTTTATAGTTTGTACATTTATTGATGTACCTGGTTTGCGTGATTTATCTCTCATTTTTTGTAGTTCTACTGCAACTTCACATCCTCTGTAGTTGGCTGGATGCTGGCCATTACAGTTGATACACTTCGGTGTTGTATCTCGAGGGACTGTGCAGTCATTTCCTGCGTGTTTTCCTGCACATTTAACACATCTTGCTTCACGGTGGCAGTACTTTTGTGTATGATTATAATCTTGGCACTTTTTACATTGTGGTATTAGTCGAGTGACCTTTCTCGGTGTTTCTATTCTAACTCTAAGGTTGAGGATAGCCTTAATATTATAAATATTTTCGATTTTTTCTTGGTTGTCGAAGGTTAGCATAAAAAGTGGGAGACCTCTTCTCATGATTTCAACAGTTCCGTCCCTGTTTTCTCTTCTCTCTTTTCTGATGATGTTGACTGCATCGATTATTTTCATTCCTTTGTTTTGCAGGTCCTCAATAATTTCATCTTTTGAGCAAGTTGGATGGAGACCTCTTGCCATTACTTTAATTGATCGATCATTTTTGTCCTCGTAGGTATACCACTGGTGACCATCAGCATTTAGTTTGTTAGCTAGAGCTTTATAATCTTCAGGCTCTGTTGTATTTATTTTCCAAATATTATTGCTGAGCGATATTACTTTGTAGTCATTTCGTACTACTTCTTTCATCAGTTTCTGAATACTACCGTGGTTGGTTATTCCTAGAATATTGATCGGAGGTGGTACCTGTTTTTTCTTTTCTGTCTCATGCACTTTTGATCCAGAACATGCTTTGCCAGTTTTAATGTGGGTTTGCATTGGCTCAACTTCCGGTGATGATTCAGCTTTCCTCTTGCTTGGGTTGGTTTCTTCTCTAGGTTTCTTATTTGCCCTCTTGGATTTCTGTAGTCTCCAATTTGTTTCTTTTTCAAGCTCATCTTCATCAGTTTTATATTCGGCTTGATCTGCGAGTACTTGAAATTGGTTGTTCATTATTGCCAAGTTTCCTACGTTGTTATTTTTATTTACGGTTTCCTTTAGCATAAGGTTTTCTTTCTTTAGCACGGCAACTTCATTGTTCAGTTGCGCGATTAATTTCTCCATTTGCTCAAATTTATTTATTAGTTCCGCGTTATGTATTATAACTGCTTGTGCGCTGGACGTGGCTTTGGCAGTTGGCTTGGAATTTTTATGCTTGATGGAAGAGGTATTTTCCTCCTCATTGTTAAGTTCACACAGCAGTGTGGTGTTCCCTGGCGGTGGGGTTGATGGTGGTGTTCTTTGGAGTGCCGTACTTCTTCCACCAAAGGGCCATTCATTTTACCGACCGGATTTGATGTTCCCCATCGACCCAATAATTTTGGCCGGGAGTGTATATAAAATAAATTAAAAAGCTAACACTGCACTTTTATTTTTTATTTTTTTTTTTCACTATGTTCAATGTCTACATAAAATAATTAAAAAGAAACTACACTCACTGCACTTTTTGATTATTTTTATTTTATCGCTTACTTCACTGATTCCACGTCCAAACCCCACGACGATTTGAAAGAGACGTGGCTACTGACGACAACATTAGCAAACTGTACTCTTCAATGCCAGATGATGATTGTACAATCGAAAATTTTGGAATCAAATGCCCTACCAGTAAGCCAGAATCGAAAGACGATCAGCGAGTGAATTACAGTATGCGAGAAACTACTGAACGAATTGGGAATAAATACGTTACTGGGCTTCTCTGACGTTATATAATATAGAAGATCCTCCTAATTCCCTACCTTAAAATGAACAGGAATGACAGGCTAGTTGGAAAACTAAAAAAAAAACAGACCAAATATTATTTAGAGATTGGATACGCTAGCAAGCTATCGCAAAAAGAGGCGAATAAATACCTGTGCATTTGGTATTTCCCAATATTCCCCGTAACCAATAAGCTTGGAAAGTCAATATTTGTGTGGGATGTTGCAGCGGAAATCAATGAGCTTTCTATCGCCATCACCGCTGATACTAAGGAGATGTTCCGCCAGATAGACCTCATAGAGAAAGATCAGTCATCTCAGAGTTTACTATATGGCGAGAAAATAAAATTCAAGAACCGGCTACTTCATGGCAGTAATGACCTTTGGAGCAACCTAAATATCCGAGAGTATTTGTACGTCACAATCATTACGTTGACGATTAGCTTGATGGGTTTGAATCCGAAGAGAAGGCCATCAACAATCCCAAACAATTCACACCAATGCATTCGTCTGGAAGGTTAAAAATTCGAAAATTATATTTCAAATTCAATCCGAGTAATCAAAGCGATGGTAGACCACAGATCTACCACGCTGGGATCAAAAAACTAGTGAAAACCTGACCAAAAGATGGATGAAGTAGATCATAATTCTGTTAAATTTATGCGATGGTAACATTCCAAGATGGATAATAGGACTGAAAGGATTCGATGGAGCTACACGTATTTGTAGATGGCAGAGAACGTATTTGCTGCCGTAGCATATTTCAGGATCGATAACGACGAAGGTGTAGTATGCAGACTGATCGGAGCAAAAACCAAGGTGGCCCCACAAAATTCAATTATGTACTATTCCCGCAGGCTCGACCTGCAAGCGGCCTCATAACTTACAACCAGCACGAAGTTTATTTCGGTCTGACTCCACCAATGTATTGGCATAGGTTGTGTCTCAACATAAAATATATACCACCATTTTGTCGCATTTCATGTAAGTGAAATTCTGGAGACCTGTACCTCGATTTTGTTGCCTTTTTGAGACTATGAGACTGCCAAATATTTTGTATACGTACACTGTCGTTATCGTGTGTTGTCATTTTTTGTATGTGTATTTGTTTTGAGAGTGTACAATAAGCATCAAAAATTATCGGATCGGTATAAATCGGTATAAAAAACAAAAATAATACAAACATTTTTGGTGCTTACACTCCGTTTTTTCCTGCTATTGCGACGGAGAATTTACGTTTATGTCAATAGTATAGTACATAAATTATTATGTTTACTTTTTATCCTATAATGATATTTTTGCATCCGAAAGCTTTTGAACTTTTGTCAAAATAAAATACAAACAAATTGAACAGCGCATGCGCACAAATACACACATGCTCACTAATATTACTGTTTTCCGGTAATTTTTACTCTCCTAGTCTCATAGTCTCAAAAAGGCAACAAAATCGAGGTACTGGTGTGAAAAAAATTGGAGATGGGTACTGATGAGACAAAAAGCCAGCACCAGCTCGTATGTGAGACCATTCGCTGTTTACACATGTGTCGTTCTTATATGTGGGCATCGACTATTTTAAACTAATTTAAATCGTTCATGGTCGCGCAGATAAACGATAAACGAAACGTTTGGGACTGAGATTTTTTATTTTTTATAACAAGTATTTTTTTATAAAATACGTCGATTAAATTAAAACAATTTGACCAGTATCGACTCCTTCTTCTTTGTACTGGTTGTAGCACAAATAAAATGTTCGATTTGTTCCTATTATCATCGGTTTTGTCTTCAATATGCATTGATGAACCATTGATATTCCAAAGAACAACCTTTAGGCTTGCTCATCTAAAAGTGACTGGCTCTATTAGGAATCCTCCAACTCTAAAATAAAATATTGCCAATCGCCTTAATGTGTTAAACGAGTACATGACTTTCATCGGATTTTATATAGCGCTATATAGTGCAATATAATGCAATAATGTTTTACAACACTACCAACACCTCGACTGCCAAAAAGATAGTTGACTAATTTGCTGCATTTTTTCAATTTGCCTGTAGACGAAGCGCTAATACTGTGTACATTGATCCAACAAGCATGAGACAACATCAGCCTTCGAACAGATTTGGAGATTGATGTCTTACAAGGTATACAATACGTTCTTACAATATATTAGTTATTATTAATGTCATGATTTTATCTAACCTAAATAATAATATGTAGATGCTGGTATTTACATTCTATATTTATACCACATATGCAGTATCAACATATCAGCACAATTTTTGGGACATCAGGATTGAAAAAAATATTTTTTGTTAGCATCTTTCAAAGTTTAAGTCTAGGTCAACACGCATGACAACTGTAATCTACTTCATAAATCAATGGGGCACAAGTCTAATAAAAAACTAATTTTCAGTAATTATACCAACATTTAATTCGTGCCCCGTAAGGTTGTACGTCCAGAGCAACGTTTGTTAAAATGACAGCGACTTTTTAAATATGGGATTTGAAGACATGCTCTATAAGTCGAATTTTCAGGGTAATCCTATATCAGAATGATCATTTTCACGTTCTGCTTCAATTTACGCCAATTTACTAAACTGAAACTATTATCGGTAAACTATTTATCGTATAACAATATAGCATTAATTATTTAGTTAGTGTCTCGGATTTAATGATAAAATTCCATGTGGCCATATTCCAGAACTTGGTAGAAAAATAATTTTATAATATGTAGAATCTTATCATGATCTGTAGCTGACATGTACCTGTGTATAATAAAATAGAGATACTGTTCAGCTTTCAAAGGACAATAAATCCACTAGCCGAACAGTCTCTGTATGTGTTGGTATTTATTTAAACAAAAAATACGATTTTATACGACTAATTATAATAAACCAGGCCTATAATGAACTTCGCGATTAGTCTAAATGATAAAGTTTATTAGCATAACTAGTCATCAATTTAGTTTTAGTAAAAACATAAATAATTATGAATAAAAAATGAAAAAATTATGTTTGCGTTTCAATTTAATTTTTACCATTTTTGGCTCTGCAGGACATGAAAAACACATGAAATTTATTTCCTTCAAATAACGAGCAAATCTGACCTAATGCGCCAACATTTTTTTAATCTAATTTCTTCTGTGAAATAAGCAAGAGTCCATTTGCCTTTGCTAAAATTTTCAATTTTTTCTATTCAAATGGTAGATATAAAAAATAACATAACATAACTTTTATATACGCCGGTGGTCTAGTGAATAGAGTTGTTGGCTATACATTTATGGACCAGAGTTCTCGAGCCTCGTTGGGGCCACAAATTTTTAAAATATATAATTTCGACTTTCAAATGATTTCTGTTAAAATTTTCATACTTCACTATTCAAATGGCGGATATAAAAGATGAGTATACCATGAGTTCTCGAATCTCGTTACAGATGTAAAAAAAATTTTGATTTAATTTCAATAGTCAAATTGGTGATGATGAAAGGTCTCAAAGATTTAAATAAAGAATCAAAATATAAATGGCAAGTATAAAAGATGGGGTATAGCTAGCAGTAATGAAATTGAACCGGCGATGGTCAAAGAAGCAGAAACAAAATTTTTCAATTTCTTTATTCAAATGACAGGTATTAAGGATTAAAACCATGATTTATATATACGGCGGTGGCTCGGAGGTAAAATAGGCAATGTCAACGGTTGGAATTGTTGGTGAGTTCGTGCCTAGGCACATGTTTTTAATTTTATTGCAAATTGTTCAAATATACATTAAAAAATCTTTTTTTTTTTTATCGAAACCCAGCCATTTTCCGCTAAATTACCAAAATTTTTATTGCCTTAATCGAGATTCGAACTCACTCCACTATTCCATATTGAAGATACTACTTACCTCACCACCGCCGTATATGGATTGTGGGTTATACTTATCCTTTATACCTGTCAATTGAACGGAGAAAATTGAAAATTTTAAGAGCAGCTGAACCAAACCAATTTGACAGAAGAAATTAAATTATCAAAATGTTAAATGACTTCACCGAGGCTTGAACTATTCTCCACAAATCCAAATGCAACGACTCTGCTTACTAGACTACCGGCGTATATGTTATTGGTGTTGTACAAATATTTTATATCTGTCGATTCAATACAGAAGATTCAAAATGTCGGCAACTGCAATGGTACTGCTACCCACCTAGAGATGACTCTTATACTTTCAGATATTGAGTGATTAAAATTGAAGAAGATTTCAACGGAAACTGTGTTGAATCAATTTGACAGAAGAAATTAAATTAAAAAGTTTCATGCCTATGACTAGACTTGAACTCAATTCCCTATAACCAGAGATCATGTGTGCAATTGTCCCAACAACCAGAGATCATGTATTTCGTTTTGGACTCATTGATCTGGTGTCCAAGCTGAAAACTCTACATGCGGATCATTGAAGCAATTCAATTGTCTTGTAGAACTAAGTTCATAAACCAAATCCGGCTGAACCTATGGAATGCTCTCTGTTACCTAATTTTGGTGAACTACCTAGATCGCTGGCTCCCTGGATATCTGGCCGCACCTGGTAATTCTGCGTACTTTGAATTTTTGGAGATTTGTAAACTAAAATCACGTGAAACGGTTGTGGTGTCAGGAGCTGCGGGCGCTGTTGGTACTCTAGTCGGACAAATTGCCAAGCTAAAAGGATGCAGGGTGATTGGTTTTGCTGGTTCGCAAGACAAATGCGATTGGATTGTGAATAAGCTGGAATTTGATTGTGCCATCAACTATAGAGACGGGAATCTCGATGCGGCTCTAAAAGCGGCCGCTCCGATTGTTTGATTGTTACTTCGATAATACAGGAGGTGAAATTAGTTCAATCGTTATTGGACTGATGAATTTATTTGGACGAATTTCGGTGTGCGGTTCAATTTCGTCATATAATTCAGACCCTGGGGATTGGCCTAAACTACCCCATGTACAACCGGCATTCGTGTCGAAGCAATTAACAATGCAAGGTTTTATTGTGCATGGATGGGTTGATCGGTGGTTTGAAGGCATTGAAGCGATCAAGCAATGGATTAGAGATGGTAAAGTCAAATATAACGAGACGATTACAGAAGGTTTTGAAAATATGCCAACGGCGTTTTGGAAAAGCAGTTGTTAAAGCTTAAACCATTTTGTGAAAAACATTTTTTTCAAATTATTTTAATAAAAGTTGATCATATCAATAGATATAAGAAAAAGATATAAGAATATACTGCTAAAGCATAGACTATAAGAATGGTTGAATTATGTGTTTTTAATATCCCAAATCTCGGCTCTGGCGATAGTGCCATATACAACGCTTATTGTGAAGTCGTTAAGCATTTCAAGCGATATAACATCAAAATTCATTGACTGGGAAAGAAATTATACATTTTTTAGGCCGACAGCTTGTCAGTTACCGCTAAAAAAAAAAAATAATTTTAAAAACCACCGCATCGACAACAGATGATAATAAAATAAACAGTGATGTAGGTCAGTGTTTAGTGCAAACAGGGCTGGACAGGTATATTACTGTCAGCTCAAAGCGAAGGAGAAGCCCTAGATCAGCGGCTAGTGCAAACGTGAATAAATTCACCAAGCTAGGTAGTGTTGAATTAACTCAAAGCAACCGGTATTCTTGTTTGGTTGTTGAAGACCCACCGGCCGAAAAAGCTCCAAAACCAGAGAAACCGCCACCAATCTATTTGATGGAGGAATCAAATAGAGAGCTCACAAAAACAATCGAGTTCATTACTAATGGAGAATTTTATATCTCCGTGATAAAAAGAGGAGATATAAAAGAAACAAAAATCCAACCGCTGATTGTTGACGCTTACAGAGCGTTAGTTAAACATTTCGACGAAGTTGGTAAACATTACTACACTTATACCAACTAAAAAGCCAAAAAGGCTTGGTCGTCGTGTTCAAAGGTATAGAGGCCTACGTGGATGCAAATGAAATACGAGCCGCTCTCGCTGAAAAAGGATTTCAATGCAAATCAATCACCAACATTATTAACCGTGAGAAGTTGCCTCAGCCATTGTTCCGTCTGAAATTAGAACCAGATAAGAAAAAAATCAAAGAGAAACATTCAATATTTGATTTAAAATATCTACTGCATAGAAGAATTATCATAGAGGAACCCAGAAAAAGAACTGGACCGGTACAGTGTGTTAAGTGCTAAGAGAATGGACACACTAAAGCGTATTGCACTTTAAGCGATGTTTGTGTTATCTGTGGTGAACTCCATAACTCAAATGCATGCAACAAAGAAAAAACGGAAGCATCAGTGAGAAAATGCAGCAACTGTGACGGAAATCACACTGCAAATTATAGAGGGTGTCCAATTTACCTAGAATTGAAAAAAAGAATCAATCCAAGGCAGCGAGCAGAGCAACGAATGCTTAATCTTCATTCTTCCACTAAACCAAACGTGCGACCAGAACTTTCATATCATAGCGCACAAAATAACCAACCAAAAGCAACTGTTAACAGTAATGTGCATCCAGAGGTTTCCTATGCAAGTATCCTTAAGGGTACCACTCCTAAAGTGCAAACAAGCAAAGAAGGAAACATCGCAGCAGCTTTAATCAAGTTAACTAACATGATGCAAAGCTTCATGGCGATGATGGAGAGAACCATGAATCGAATGATGCAGAATATGAGCACGCTGATGCAGTAGTCGTTAAAAACCAAAAATGACTGTCCTCAAAATAGCCATATGGAATGCAAACGGCCTAGCACAACATAAAGCAGAGGTTCAAGCATTCCTCACTGAGCACAATATTGACATAATGTTAATATCTGAAACACACTTCACCAAAAAAACCTATTTCAAAATTAATGGGTACTCTGTTTATGATACAAAGCACCCAGATGGGAAAGCACATGGAGGCACAGCTGTACTGATAAAAACAAGATTAAAACACTATGAATTTATGAAATTTGAGAAGGAACATATCCAATCAACGAGCATCTGTCTGCAGGATTGGTCTGGAAACTGTGTCATATCAGCAGTGTACTGTCCTCCAAAACATGCAATAAAAAAACTGCAGTTCATGGATTATTTCAGCCAGCTAGGTAATAAATTTCTTGCGGGGGGTGATTTCAACGCCAAACACTTTATGAAGCTATAGAAGAACAGTCCCTAGATTACTTATCTGCCGGTCACCCAACGTACTGGCCCACAGATAAAAAGCAAGTTCCTGATTTAATTGACTTTTGTGTAACTAAAGGCATTCCACGCACATATGCTAAGGCCTCCGATTGCTATGATCTATCTTCTGATCACTCACCTGTAATTGTAAGAGTGAGCACCGGCGTCATAAGAATAGAAACGCCAAAACGGCTTACAAACAAACAAACTGATTGGGATCAATATAAGAGGCTAGTCGAACAAAATTGTGTACTGAATATCCCTCTTAACACACCAGCAGATATTGATGCGGCGGAAGCAAATTTAAAAGATGTCTTATCATTATCAGCTGAAAAGGCCACACCCATCTTAAATAGTACAGAAAAAGTTAATAAAGTGTCACAAAATATACAGGAACTAATCCAGGAAAAGCGGAAAATTCGCCGCCGATGGCAAGAAACAAAATCACCGTTGTTAAAATGGAAATTAAATCGAGCTATTAAGACTCTAAGATTTGCATTGCGGAAAGAAGAAAACCAGAGCGTCCAGAATTACTTAAATGAACTCTCGGCAAGCGAGAGGACAGATTATTCTTTGTGGAAGGCAACAAAACAGTTAAAAAGGCCCACAAACTCGAATCACCCGATTAGACTACCAACTGGAATCTGGGCGAGAAGCGATGAAGAAAAAGCCAATACTTTCGCTGCTCATCTAACAACAGTATTCGCACCACACGAAGAAACTAATAACTTCGTGTTACCCGACCAAATGGATGATGGTTTGTTCTTCAAACCTATACAATATAAGTGGAAGAAAGTTAAGAATACAATTAAAAATTGTATAAGTCCAAAAAAGGCACCAGGGCATGATCTTATTACTGGAAAAATGATAAGGGAATTGCCAGACAAATGCATAAAACTAATAACATTCATATTCAACGCTATCATGCGGACTGGTTATATTCCTCAAAAATGGAAGATATCTTTGATCACAATGATACATAAAGCTGGAAAAAATGAAACACATATTTCATCATATCGTCCAATAAGCATGCTGCCTACAATCTCAAAACTATTTGAAAAAATGTTACTAATTGAAACCAGTATTAGAAGAACGACATATTATTCCAGACCATCAATTTGGGTTCCGAAACCAACATGGTACCACAGAACAAGTACACAGAATCGTAAATGCAATCAAAAACACCTTTGAGGAAAAGAAATATTACTCTGCTGCTTTCTTGGACATTGCACAAGCCTTTGATAAAGTTTGGCATGATGGGCTAATATACAAAATTAAAGGACTTCTACCGAAGAAATTTCACTCAGTTCTGGGAAACTATCTCCTTCAAAGGCAGTACATGGTTAAACAAAATAATGCAACTACTTGTTTAAATGATATCAACGCAGGTGTTCCACAAGGCATCCCGAAACTGCCTCAAAGGAATTACAGAATCATCTAAACAAAATCGAGAACTGGCTGAAGACATGGCGCATAAAAGTGAACGAAATCAAATCGACTCACGTCACATTCACGCTAAACAAACGCACTTGCCCACCAGTGGAATTAAACAATATAAATATTCCTCAACAAACCAAGGTCAAATACTTAGGAATGCACCTGGATAGAAGGCTAACGTGGAAACATCATATCGAAGCAAAGCGCAAACAAATAAAAATAAAATTTTCCAACCAAAATGTATTGGTTGATGGGAAGAAAATCTCAGCTGTCATTAGCCAATAAAGTTTTATTGTACAAAGTGATAATCAAACCCATATGGACATATGGTATTCAGTTATGGGGGTCTACCAGCGCGTCAAACAGAGAACTCCTGCATTGAACCCAAGCAAAAATACTTCGTAGTATTACCAATGCTCCGTGGTACATTCGAAATAGTAATATACACGATGATCTTGGAATTAAAACTATCAAAGAAACCATTAAAGAATTCAGTTCGAAATATTACTCAAAACTAGAGACACATCCCAATGAATTGGCCAGGGATATATTAAAACAGCCGCGATTTAGGCGACTTAAAAGAGCAGATCCACTTGGACTGATGAACCTGTAAATATATTAAACGTTTAGGTTTTACATATAAATGTAATCTAAATTAAGTAAATAGTGAGCACAATAACAAGTATTAACATTGGTTAAGACTTAAAATATGTAATAATTGTAGCTTAAGATTTGAATACTTCTTGTTAGTTTCTTTTGTAGAAAGATTCAAGAATAAAGCCATTGGCAGCATTTAAAAAAAAAAAAAATTTAAAAACGGAAAAAAAATATAATTCAGGGCTCTTCAGAAATAGTAATTTCTTAATAAAATGGTAGGAGTTCGATCCTCGTTTGGGATTAAATTTTTTGTTATACAGATTTTCCATCAAATAAAAAGCACATTTTTTAATTTACAATGAATCTTTTGATCAACTCAGGTTCTGTAGAAATCTTCCATTTGTTATATTCAATTTCTGAAAGTATAAGAGCCATCTCTAGGTAAGTAGCAGTACCATTGCAGTTGCCGACATTTTGAATGCTTTGTATTAAATTGACAGATATAAAAGATTTGTACAACATCTATTATAATATATGCGCTGGTAGTCTAGTAAGCAGAGTATCTATTAAAATTTTCAAATGGTAGGTATAAAGAATAATTATTGCACTAAATGTGTAAACTGAAGTGGTGAGGTAGGTATATATAGTAATAATGTCATTGTGTTGGATACGTATATAAAAAAGGATTGTAATTTAGCGAAAAATGATCCATTTCTCATTAAATTATAAAAAAAACATTTTTTAATTTAAAAATAAGCCATTTGCCACAAAAATTTAAAAAAAAATCCTAACCATCACATCTTCGCAATTACTAAAATTTTCTATTTCCCCTATTGAAATGGCAGATATAAAAGTTTAGTATAGCACGAAATTACTATACGTCGGTGGTGAAGTGAGTAGAGTCATGTACTATGGAATAGAGGACCTGAGTTCAAGTCTAGTCATAGGCACGAAACTTTTTAATTTAATTTCTTCTTTCAAATTGATTCAACACAGTTTCCGTTGAAATCTTCTTCAATTTTAATCACTCAATATCTGAAAGTATAGTGGGTAGCAGTACCATTGCAGTTGCCGACATTTTGAATGTTCTGTATTGAATCGGCAGATATAAAAGATTTGTACAACACATATTTCATATACGCTGGTAGCCTAGTAAGCATAGTCGTTGCATTTGGATTTGTAGACCATAGTTCGAGCCTGGCTAGTCATAACATTTTGATAATTTAATTTCTTCTGTCAAATTGGTTTGGTTCAGCTGCACTTAAAATTTTCAGTTTTCTCCGTTCAATTGGCAGGTATAAAGGATAAGTATAACCCACAATACAGCCCACAATAAATAATAACGCACAATAAACTGTGTTGAACCAATTTTACAGTAGAAATTAAATTAAAAAGTTTCATGCCTATCCTAGACTTGAACTCAAGTCATCTAACCCATAGGGCATGACTCTGCGTACTTGACCACCGACGTATTTGCTTGCTATACAATTTATTTCTGTAATTGATAGACCTCAGCTTTCTTAACATAACAGTACAATATTGAGGAAATTTAAAAATATTCTAATTAATCTAACGTAAAAACCCGCATTCAAGTTCATTAATTGGAACGTAAATTATAAATGTTCTAGTACAAATGTCTATGTGGCTTACATAAAATTCAATACACAAAAGCACACAAAATTTTATCTAGAGATAAAATCAATAGAGATGTCCGTATGCGATGGTTCCTAAATGAAGAACACATGAAATTTATTTCCTTCAAATAATGAGCAAAACTGACTCTAATGACCTAATGCGCCAACATTTTTTTAATATAATTTCTTCTGTGAAATAAGCAAGAGTCGATTTGCCTTTGCTAAAATTTTCAATTTTTCCTATTCAAAATTTCTATTCAAATTTGTATAGCATGAGTTATATATACGGGGGTGGTCTAGTGAATAGAGTTGTTGGCTATAGATTTGTGGACCAGAGTTCGAGCCTCGTAGGGGCCACAATTTTTTAAAATATATAATTTTGACTTTCAAATGATTTCTGTTAAAATTTTCATACTTCACTATTCAAATGGCTGATATGAAAGATGAGTATACCACTAATTGTATGTACAGCGGTGGTCCAGTAAGCAGAGTCGTTGCCTTTGCTTTCGTGGACATGAGTTCTCGAAACTCGTTAGAGATGTAAAAAAAAATTTTGGTTTAATTTCAATAGTCAAATTGGTGATGATGAAAAAGTCTAACTCAAAGATTTAAATAAAGAATCAAACTAAAAATGACAAGTATAAAAGATGGGGTATAGGTAGCAGTAATGAAATTTGAACGGCGATGGTCAAAGAAGCAGAAACCATTGCCGTTGCCAAAATTTTTGAATTTTTCTTTTCAAATGACAGGTATAAAGGATATTAAAACCATGATTTATATATACGGCGGTGGCTTGGAGGTAAAATAGGCAGTGTCAATGGTTGGAGGAATTGTTGGTGAGTTCGTGCCTATGTTAGGCACATATTTTTGATTTAATTGCAAATTGTTCAAATTTACATTAAAAAATCTTTTTTTTATATTTTTATCGAACTGCCAGCTATTTTTCGCTAAATTAGTAAAATTTTTATTGCCTTAATCGAGATTCGAACTCACTCCACTATTCCATATTTGTTGTGATTGGTGTGATTGTGTTTGAGGTACACATAAGATGGAGGAAATCCAAAGAAAACATTTATTTTCTATTCTAATTTTATTAAGAGTTTTATTACACAGACTTTATTCACATGTTGACTTGTTAACTGCTAAGAGTAGACTATCTTTTTTAATACATATACCGTACGTCATTGCATCAGCACAACTATATCTACTGAACTATATATATCATATGGAAAAGATTCCATATGCTTGAAGTTGCAGCTGCAACATTCCCCACGACCTAATTTTCGTTAGTCAGGCGAAAAACGAACAACCTTCCGTCTGATTCTCTCCGTTCGTCGAACTTGTGTTGTATCAGTCGGCATACTCCTAAGTGATGATTTCGGTGTTTCATATGAAAGTTGTGGTGGACTCGAATGTTCTGGACTTCGAATCGTCTGTGGTTTGCTGCTTGGTGGTGACGTGACCCTTGATGGTTCTACTTGGATCTGTGGTTCATTATTGTGTTGTGATGAAGTAGCGGCCAAGGGTTTCTGTAATTCAAAATCACTAGTATCGTCAGATGATAAAGATGTTTTGTCGGTACTAGTTGCAGATATAGATTTCCTTTCTCTAAGTTGATTCTGATGTCGTCTGATCATACCATGAACAGTTCTGATATTGTACATCAATCGACCGATAACACATTCTATAACTCCATCCACCCATCGTTTTTTGTCTGAATAATTTCGCGCGTGAACTTGTTGACCAACTTGATATTTGGTTTGATGTTGTTGTTTTACTTCGTGAGATGTTGGGAAAAGCACTGATAATAGATTGCGAGGCTGACGACGATGAAGTAGTTCAGCTGGCGATTGGCCTGACACAGGATCAGGTGTGGTGCGATAAGTTGACAAATATTTGTACATTGCAAATTAACGATTGTTCTCCTGGCGCATTATTTTTGAAAATGCTTCTTTGAAAGTTCGCACTGTACGTTCCGCCAACCCATTGGACGCAGGATGAAACGGCGCAATGGTCAAATGCTCAATAGAGTTAAGCGAACAAAACTTTTTGAATTCTGCGGACGTAAACTGGGTTCCGTTGTCACTTACAATTGTGTTTGGTAACCCTTCAATGGAGAAAATCTTCTGAAGTGATGAAATGGTAGTTGTAGATGTTGCCGTGATGAGTTCGACCGTATATGGGAACTTTGAATACGAGTCTACAACAATAAGCCACATGCGAGAGTAGAACGGACCCGCAAAATCTATATGAATTCTCTCCCACGGACGTGTCGCTTCCGGCCATGATGAAAACTCACGTTTCGGATCAACTGCTGAGTTCTGACAAATGGCGCAGGATGATGATGCTCTCTCGATTGCTTCATCTATTTTCGGGAACCAGACGTACCGTCGTGCCATTTGCTTCATTCGGCTCCTACCCCAATGACGTTCGTGTAACATCTGCAGTACTTGTTCTTGTAGTTTTAATGGAACAACTACGCGAGTGTACTCCGTATGTAGAAGGACGATACCCTTCTGTAACGATAGAGAGAACTTACGATTAAAGTATGGTTTGATATTATCTTGGTTTTTTGGAAGTGACTCCGGCCATCCATTGACTATAAAATGTGATACTTCTTGGATGAGAGGATCATCTCTCGTATATTCAGCAATTATACTGGCATTGATTGGGAAATCATTGATGGTCACTTGATAGATCTCCTCCGCATCTAACAGCTTTTTCTCCCTTTCGTCGAATACCTCATCACCTCCAACCGGGAGTCGAGAAAGGGCGTCCGCATTTGCATGGTGACTGGTATGCTTATATTTAATTGTATAATTATACGCTTGAAGAACAATTGCCCATCGCTGAAGTCGATGCAACGTCATCACTGGCAATTTTTTACTGGGATGGAATAACGTAGTAAGCGCTTGATGATCTGTTGTTAGGTCCAATGGTCTACCGTACAGATAAGTATGAAACTTTGTGACCCCATACACTATGGATAAAGCCTCCTTTTCGATTTGGCTGTAGCCGACTTGACTACTGTTAAGTGTCTTGGACGCAAATGAGATCGGCTTTTCACTCCCATCCGGATATCGATGAGAAATTACTGCTCCGATTCCATATTTTGACGCATATGTTGCGAGTATGACTGGTAGATCATCCTGATAATGAACAAGCCGAATGGCATTCACCATTGTGTCTTTCAGTGATTGAAATGCATTTTCTTGGCGCTCTGTCCATACGAAATCAACACCGCTGCGCCTAAGCTCGTTGAGAGGTGCCGCCTTTGACGAAAAATTTGGCACAAATTTATTGTAATAGTTTAGCTTACCAATAAAAGCCTCTACTTGCTTAACATTTTGTGGTCTAGGCATCAATTTGACCGCATCTAATCTTTTTTCTGATGGCAGAATTCCTGACGAATTTATTTCATTCTCAACGTATTCAATTTGTTCCTCTGCGAAACGACATTTCTCTTCTTTGCATCTCAAACCACACTGAGCCAATCTTTCCATTACTTTCTGGAGATTACGCATATGATCCTCGTTATTTCGACCTGTGACTATAACGTCATCTAAATATACTGCACAGCAAAGTACTTCAGCTACTACCTCCTCCATGAAACGCTGAAAAATGCCCGGAGCTGATGCTATTCCAAAGGGCAACCTCTAATACTGAAAAAGCCCGAATGGCGTGTTTATTACCATAAACTTTTTTGATGAGTCTGATAGCTCGATCGGCAAATATGCATCAGTCAGATCCAATTTAGTAAAATACTGACCACCCTGGAGCTTATGAAACAGCTCTTCGACACGGGGGATCGGATAACGATCGACCTCTAGCTGAAAATTTACCGATACTTTAAAATCGGCACACAGTCGGATTTTTCCATTCGGTTTCTTCACTACTACAATCGGTGCAGCCCATTCGCTTGATTTGAGAGGTTTGAGTACGCCAAGCGAAACTAGACGATCGATTTCGGCTCTCACAACACCGAATTGAGCGAAAGGAAGATTGTATGGCTTGAAATAACGTGGACGAGCATCTGGTTTAAGCATTGTCAGCTTTGAAAGTCGTGCAAAGACCTAACGATGGTGTGAAGACTGCCTTATGCTTCTTGTTTAGATTAGATATTGCGGAAATTAAATCACGTTGAGTTGCCTGATTTGTCGTAGAAAACTGTGCTACTTGATTAACTAAATCATTTTGAGATGGTATATATATTTGGAACTGTAACTTTCGAAACCAGTCCATGCCAAGATTTGATGCCTTCTCATTGTCGACAATTACCAATGGCACAGTTATTTTATGCTCGTTCCATTTAACCTCGACTCGAACTAAACCTTTCACTGGGATAGAAACACCTCAATATGCCTTCAACTCCTTATTCGTTGCTTCGCACATCGGTTTACCCAGCTCTCGGTAACCAGAAAGACCGATCAACGAACACGACGCTCCGGTGTCTACTTGAAAAGACAAGATTCGGTTGTTTACGCTGATGTTAACAAATACTTTTTCATCACCGGTTGATGCCACGGTTGACATTTGTTTTATCTCGGCCCATGGTGGATCTAGTAGTTCAATCATACTGACATGTTGAAACGAATTATCATGAAATGAATTATCACTGATGGATTTGACTTCTTCATGTGAACGATTATTGTGACTCCGTTGTGATGACTTATTGCGCTGTTTACTCGATCTACATACCGATGAGATGTGTCCAACCTTGGAACACGAATTACACACAGATTTGTTCTTATAATGATAACAATCTGTTCTCTTATGAAATGCGCCACAGCTCTGACATGATTGTTGATACACTTTAGATGATTGATTGCGGTGATGTGATTGACTTCATTTCTACTTTGGTTGTTACGGTCGGAGCTAGGTCGCCTTTCTGTATGATGTTGTTTAACCGCATTTATCACGGTCGCCTTTACCTCTTCCTTAAATTCCAAACATGTTTTGGTGGTAGCTTCAAACACAGTTGCGATCTGCAGTACCTCGTCAAGAGTTGGGTTAGATTTCTGCAATGCCGCGGCTCGGACTTTGTCATGCGGAGTGTGACTTACTATCATGTCCCGAATATTTATATCAACATGTGATTGCTGACATCCCTCCGCTTCATACTGAAACTTACAATCGCGAGCAACTCCTCGTAACTCCGCAACCCAGTCTGTATACGATTGTTGAGGTTGCATTACCGTTCGATGAAATTTAAAACTTGCAGCTAGAATGTGCTGTGTTGAGACAAAATGCTCCGAAAGTTTATTATACAAATCCTTGAAAGATTTGTCCTTAATATTCTCATCACCGCATAACTTTTGAAGAAGTTCAAGTGACTCAGTTCCAATCCAACTGAGGAAACACGCTCGTTTGGTCGCATTGTCAGTGATTCCGTTCGCTTCGAAATGCTGTTCCATTTGGAATAGATATGTTGAAAATCTATCCGCAACACGATCGAATTTACGAAACGAAGAAATGGTTGCTGCCTGCTTCACAGGAGCGTTTAGCGTGTCTCTTAAAACTTTCTGATTTTCCTCCAGAATTTTTGCCAAAAATTCTTGATTCGATTTTTGCACTTGCGTTAAAATATTTTGTAGTGCTTGTGAATCCATTATTATCTCGTATAGAAACGATCCGACAGAAAAAAAAATATTGAAGCACACACAAATTTTAACCTCACTTTTTACACGTGGAAGATACAAATTTAGTTTTTTAATATTGTTTCGATACTAATTTGTTGTTCGATTTTTTTCTCGTCGCCAAATGTTGTGATTGGTGTGATTGTGTTTGAGGTACAAATAAGATGGAGGAAATCCAAAGAAAACATTTACTTTCTATTCTAATTTTATTAAGAGTTTTATCACACAGACTTTATTCACATGTTGACTTGTTAACTCCTAAGAGTAGACTATCTTTTTTAATACATATACCGTACGTCATTGCATCAGCACAACTATATCTACTGAACTATATATATCATATGGAAAAGATTCCATATGCTTGAAGT
Source organism: Tipula unca (assembly GCA_951394425.1). Lineage (NCBI taxonomy): Eukaryota > Metazoa > Arthropoda > Insecta > Diptera > Tipulidae > Tipula > Tipula unca. The sequence continues at coordinate 15,757,795 of OX596383.1, read as the reverse complement.
TGCAGTTGCAACAATATTGAATCCTTACTTTACCACCTCACTACCGCCGTATATGGATTGTGGGTTATACTTATCCTTCCGTTATACTTAGCCTATACCTGCCAATTGAACGGAGAAAATTGAAAAAAAGAGCAGCTGAACCAAACCAATTTGACAGATGAAACTAAATTATCAAAATGTTATGACTAAGCGGAGGCTCGAACTATGGTCCACAAATCCAAATGCAACAACTCTGCTTACTATACTACCGGCGTACAAGTAATTGATGTTGTACAAATCTTTTATATCTGCCGATTCAATACAGAACATTCAAAATGTCGGCAACTGCAATGGTACTGCTACCCACCTAGAGATGGCTCTTATACTTTCAGATATTGAGTGATTAAAATTGAAGATTTCAACGGAAACTGTATTGAATCAATTTGAAAGAAGAAATTAAATTAAAAAGTTTCGTGCCTATGACTAGACTTGAACTCAGGTCCTCTAATCCATAGTACATGACTCTACTCACTTCACCACCGACGTATAGTAATTTCGTGCTATACTAAACTTTTATATCTGCCATTTCAATAGGGAAAAAAGAAAATTTTAGTAATGGCGAAGATGTGATGGTTAGGATTTTTTTTTTAAGATTTTGTGGCAAATGGCTTATTTTTAAATTAAAAAATGTTTTTTTTATAATTTAATGAGAAATCATTATCAGATCATTTTTCGCTAAATTACAATCCTTTTTTATATATGTACGTATCCAACCCAATGACATTATTACTATATACTACCTCACCACTTCAGTTTACACATTTGGTGCAATAATTATTGTTTATACCTACCATTTGAAAATTTTAATAGATACTCTGCTTACTAGACTACCGGCGTATATATTGTTACCTTTTTGCCTTGTCAAATTCAAGGTGCGATCACTGGATTGTGAATAAAACAAACGATGTAAATTCTAGATCACACTAAATTTATTTATTCCGATTATTTACACTAAACACCAATTTAATTATTTCACTTATTAAACTTAATTATTTAACTTCACAATAATTATTTTACTACACTTTAACAACACTATATTACACTTTAATTACACTTTATTTTTACTTATAAACACTTAACTTTTTCCTTTTAATTACTATTAGCACTCTGACGGTTAAAACACAACTAACTTTTTTCCCAAATGTTTGTCGCGTATTTATACCAAATATTCTAACCATTTTAGAAATCTCTACAATATTTGATTAGTCTAGATCAGTCGAGACACATCTATCTGTTCTACTTTATAACAATTTTACATTAACGATAGTGTCGCTATTCAAACATAGATGTCGCCACGATCGTAACATTACCCCCTACCTAATCCTGATTCGTCCCGAACAGGATCCAACTCACTACCCCTGTAGATCGCTAATCGCTCTATATGCACCACCTTCAACTTTCCTCGCTGCTCTTTCTTGATCCAGTACACCACGTCATTTATTTTGGTGATGATGGTGTACGGCCCTTCCCATGAAGGTTGCAGCTTTGGTGATAAACCCTTCTTCCGTTGTGGGTTGTAAAGCCATACTAAATCTCCTTCTTCGAAACCTTTATTATTTGCTCGTATGTCATATCAAGCCTTCATCCGGTCACTTGATACTCGTATCTTCTCTCGTACAAACTGGTGTACCTGGTCGAGTTCTCCTCTCATCTGGTCAACATAATTCTGTCTATCTAAAGCTGATGACGGAACCGCTCCAAACTTTAGATCTCCAGGTAATCGCAGATTATTTCCAAAAAGGATTCTCGCTGGTGTCATTTGTAACGAAGGTTTGTGAATTTGGAAGTTTCCATGTAAATTAAAATTAAATTAAATAAAATTAAAACTATGGAACCTGATAAAATTCGCTTCGTCATCAGAAAATATACTGGTTCATTGCCCTTGACGGTCATTCTAGCGCGGCTAAGGCTCAGGAGCAGTGGGGTGGGCTTTCAAGGGTTGAACTCAGTCTTGATAGACCGTAAAAAAAAAATACCAAAAAATAAACAATTCTCTCAATTATTAGGGTTCATCTCAATTACGGAAAGTATCATCACCACGGTAAGTATTAAATAAGGGCAAGTATATTTAAGTCAATGGTAAACAAAATGAAAATTACACAAAGTAAAGTTGAACTGATCATGTCATCACTCACCTTGGTCACACTATTGTCAAATCAAAATTCTAATTCATATTTTAAAATAAAAAAAAATTATAGGAATTCATTCAAAATATAAATTAAAGACATTTTATTAAATTGATAATGTAAATTGAATAGATAATTAATTGTATATATAAAAAAAAAATGTGATACTTTAATTTAAACTTCAAAAATTAAATAATTAAATATAATTTACTAATGGATAGAATATTCGTAAATATACGTATAAGTTTGAAATACATACTATCGTTTTAAATGTTTGTTTATATACAATATCTTATACTAAATTAATACTAAATAATTCTTAAAATTAACAAGAGAAAAAAAAACTTAACTAAGAAAAGAATATAAATAGTAACATAAATTAACAAAAAAAAATTTAACAATTATAATTAATAAGAATAAAAACCTGAGTGTTTTTTTTTTTTTGTTTTTCGGCTGTGTTGTATTTCATGGAGATGTTTTATGTTATATTATGAATGATTATTAACTGTAGTATTATGTTGTTATCGGCATATATTCCATTTTTTTTTTTGTATTTAGTTAGATCTCATTTTATTAATTTGTGTATTATTAATATGCATATTATTTAATGTTATCCACTCAAAGTTTTACTTATATATATATAAAAAAAAAACAAATATATATAACGTAAAACAGATTACGGTACCAGAAACATTACTTAATAATCGTATGACTTGTTTCTTAGAGTACGTCACTAATTGTATATATGGATCTCTTTAAAACATGTCACGAGATCACATTTTATCACACAAATAATTTTATTTGTATTATCTATTTATTTATATAATTTTAACAATAAGGCTAATTTATAATCAATACATATGTATAGTCTTATTTAAATAGCTATAGTCTTAACATTATTGTAACACTATTACGATTATTATTATTTTTTTTTTTATTGCATGATGATATTATGTATAATATACGTATATTTAACTTATCACAAAAAAAAATATAGAAAAAAAAAATATTTGTAACATATTCAATAAAACTCCGTTTAACATACGGTAGATTTTAAATGTTACTTAAAACAAGCACAAGAAAAAATATCACAAAGTTCTTTTTTAAATTCACTCAAGAAATTAATTTACACATAACACGTGTATTATCAACTTAAAAAAAAATTACATACAAAATTACAAAATAAAAATTTTGTTTTAGATAAGGTATCGGAATATTTAATCCGTCTATTCTTATGGTAATTTGATAACTGACTACCTAAAAAAAATTCTTCCTCCACCTCAAGTTTTACCATTACCACGACCTATATCTTTTATTTTTATTTTAATTTCTTGTATGTATTCATCACCGGATATTGATAATTGTGTTCGTTAATTATTTAACAGCAGCAACTCAGCACAATAGTCAATACCACTATATTAACAATTTTTGTAACACGGTGGTGAACAATGCTGTGTTACACATTCCCGTTGAATCATGTACTGCTGATCGATACGCCATCAGGAACATCGGAATATGTCGATCCCAGTTGCGTTGATCATTATCCACGACCTTTGCTAAATATTTCTCCAACGTCCAGTTGAATCTTTCCACCATACCATACGACTGAGGATGCAAAGGCGTTGTTCTTGTTTTATTTATACCGAGCAACTGACAGACTTCCTGAAATACAACTGACTCAAAATTTCTTCCTTGGTCTGTGTGAATTTCCATTGGTACTCCAAAACGACTTATCCAATTATTAACCACGGCGTCAGCTATCGTGGTTGCCTCCTGATTGGGTATGGGATACACCTCTGGCCATTTGCTAAAATAGTCCATTATTACTAGCACATATTTGTTACCAACATCCGTAGTCCGGAATAGTCCTGCCACATCCATTGCGATTCTTTTAAATGGCGCTCCAACGATATACTGCTGCATTGCTCCACGATTTTTCCGTGCGGGACCTTTTACCGTCGCACATTGATCACATTTTTGACACCACTCCACTACAGATTGTCTACATCCTGACCAGTAAAAACGTTGACGTATTTTGGCAAGTGTTTTATTAATTCCCAGATGACATCCACTTGCCCCTCCGTGATACTCCTTCAATATCTCGGCAATCCTAGACTTAGGTACACACCACTTTTACCAATTGTTTCACATTACCGTCCGAGTAATGGTAATGTGAAACAATTGGTAAATGTTTCCCATATTCGTTTTAAACATCCGTTGTCGATTTGGAGGCTATCCCATTGTGCCCAGTAAGCCTTTACTATGGGACTCTTATCCGCAATTTCACACCAAGTTGGACGATTTCCTGTCTCCTTAAATTGCATGATTATTGCCAAATCCGGATCTGCTAACTGCTCGTCCCTAGCCGTTTCATCCGTCCATTCCTTATCAGGTAGTATTTGCATCAGCCTGATGTCGATAACGTCTTCCTTGACATGATCGTCTTGACAATGCATCGGCATTTCCATGTGTACTCCCTTTCCGATGTTCGATCTGGTAATGATAACTTTGTAGTCGCTGAATCCAACGCGCTACTTGTCCTTCTGGATTCTTAAACTGCAACAACCAACGTAATGCTCCATGGTCCGTCCGTATATGAAATTCTTGGCCATAGAGGTACTTATGAAAATGTTTCACACATTCCACTGTAGCCAACCATTACTTACGAGTTACACAATAGTTACGTTCTGGTTTAGATAACACCTTCGAGTAATAAGCTATTAATCTTTCTTGCCCTTCAATTTCTTGCGACAACACCCCTCCGATGCCATCATTACTTGCATAAGTATCGAGAATAAACTTAACACCAGGTATAGGGTATGCCAACTATGGTGCCGTACATAATCGCCTTCTCAACTCATTGAATGACTCCTCTTGCTCGTCATTCCATTCAAATGCTCTGTTCTTCCGGGTCAAATCATGTAAGCTCTTTGCCACATTAGCAAATCCTACCACAAATCGCCTATAATAAGTGCACAATCCGAGGAAGCTCCGTAATTCCCGTAAATTTTTAGGTCTTGGCCAGTCCTTTACTGCTGATATCTTGTCCTCATCGGTGTGGATTCCATTGGTCGTTACATTGTGCCCCAAAAATTTTACCTCAGTTCTGAATAATGAGCACTTCTTCGGATTTAACTTTAAACCGGCTGATTGTAATCGCTTTCATACCTCTGATAAATTTCTTAAGTGTTCTTCGAAATCCTTTCCCATAACTATGATGTCATCCAAATACACGAGGCAAGTCTTCCAGTGCAGTCCCTTTAACACGCGCTCCATTAGTCGTTCAAAAGTTGCCGCGCCATTACATAATCCAAATGGCATCACGTTAAACTGCCATAGGCCATTACCCACACTGAACGCCGTTTTTTCACGATCTTGCTCTTGGACTTCCACCTGCCAATACCCACTTTGCAGGTCCAATGTCGAAAACATTCTAGCACCTGACAATGTGTCTAACGCGTCATCGATCCTTGGTAACGGGTAGCTATCCTTTTTCGTTACTGAATTTAGCTTTCGGTAATCGACACAAAAGTGCATTTTCCCATTCTTCCTTTCGACTAATACTACAGGTGAACTCCATGGACTGTTTGATGATTCAATCACTCCAGCTGCCTGCATGTCCGTTACCATTCTATCCACCTCTTCTCGTTTTGCTAAAGGTACCCTTTTCGGTGCTTGGCGTATAGGTGTCTCCGTTCCGGTATCAGTTCGATGTTTCACCATGTTAGCCCTTCCATTATTATCCGGTGTACTGCAAAATATCGACTTATACTGTTCGAACAGTTGTCGTGCTGAATTTTTCTGGTTCATGGTAAGATCCCCAGTCCATTTCTGCATGAGGTGTTCTACTATTTATTTCTGTCCTTGCGTATCGGTGTTTCTAATCGGATTTTTCTGCTCGCATTTCATTATCGTTGACACCTCTTCACATTTACCGATAACCGTTCCTTTCTTAATTGTTTTTGTCTTTTCCGAGAGGTTTAGGGTCCTAATCGGTACCCTACATTCGTTATCTGATTTTACTAACGTCCTCCCTATCATAATTCCTTTGGTTTGGCTTTCTTCTTCGCTGGCTTCTACAACCCAAAACCTGGGTGGCCCAGAACCTCCCTCCAATCTCCCCCACACAATTGTTTCCGAATTCGGTGGCAGCTTTTCACGATGTTCTATTATTACCCGCCTAGTAGTTGTTTCCACATCATCCACTCGCAGTGGTAACTCGAAATTATCACAGTCCAATACTCCTATTCCAACATCCACCACGAAGCCATTCGCCCTCATGAAATCCATCCCCAAGATGACTTCATCCACTATTTTTACGACCAGCACTTCGTGTTGGAATTGAGCATTGCCTATCTTAATTCTCACATGCTTCCTGCCCTTTATTTCTGCGCTCTCTCCTGTGGGTGTACGTAATTTCAACCCATTGGCTGGTAGTACTCCTCCCTTTACTAGATCCTCACGGACAAACGTGCGCACCGCTCCTGTATCCAGGGTAATAACACAGCTCTTCCCGTCAATATTTCGTTTAATTATTAAGCTTTCACCGATTCGTCCCAATCTCGAAATAGGGATAGATTGTAGTTTAACGACTCCTTTCGTTCTTGGCCATCTTCCTTGACCAACGTTCGCTATCTACTTAATACTCGTCGTTGCATAGGAGATCGCGATCTTGTACGTCTCCATTTTCCTTCTTTACAGTCTCTCGACATATGACCCATTTTGTCACATTTCCAACATTTTATTTTGCTACCACCCACTGTATCTTGGAACCGACCGCTCGACGTTGGTGCTGCTATCCATTTCTACTCGTCGTACCTTAAGCGATGGTTTTATGATAGCCTGCGCAGTCTCATTTATTAAAGCACACGCGATGGTCTCGGCAAAAGTCGCCTTAGGTGATAACATCACTGCTTTACGTGTTTCCGGATCCCGTATTCCATCGTTGAATGCGTCCATCTTAATCTTCTCCATGTAATCGGGAGATGTATTCTCATGTGCCAAATGTACTAGCCGCTCGACTGCTGCGGAATATTCTTGAAGAGTTTCTCCGATCTTTTGACATCGGCTCTTCAGCTCCATACGATACATCTCTCGCTTATGGTCACTTCCATACTTTCGATCTAGCGCCTTCATTATTTCGTTATAATTACTACGGTCATACTGCGGAATAGTCTGCAGTGTTTCAGCTGCTTCTCCTTTTTAAAAAAAAAAAAAAAAGGACTTGGCATAGACACTTTTACGGTCCATAGCCTTACCTTACATTCACACAACATTCATTCAATCCATTCACACAAGTACAGTATACCACCTGCGCATTGCATAGCTCCATGTCACCCTGTACAGTGACATGGAAGATGGGTCGGCCCATGAGTTCTACATTCCAACATAGATGTTTTCAATTTAATCACCGATCGTAATCGGGAGATAAAAAATCCCTTTTGCATCCCGCCTCTGTTGGGATTCGAACCCGGTACCTCCCGATCCAAACGTCGCAGTTTTAACCACTGCGCTATTTGCTCGGTTGCTTCTCCTTTTAGAGCCACTATTAATGCTGTTCCCCGTGTTTCAGCTGCTTCTCCTTTTATTGAAATTTGAAAACCGCAAACGATGTTGTGCCATCAAATATCGGTGGCTTAAATTTCATCGTTTGAATTGGCTGAGATACTGGCGATGTTGTTCCGTTAACTTTGAGGTAAAGAAGTTTTTTTCGAAGCCTAGAACTTTCTCTTGTAACTCTTCCATTTGTTCACTCCCATTCATAACTTTCTGCTCCAACCGTTGGATGTCCTTTTGTAATTTTTGTTCAATTTGCTCTACTTCTTCATGTAAATTGATATACATTTCATTAATTTCTCGTCCATTTTGTTATTGATCTCGCCCACTGACTGCTCCATGCGCTGATTGGACCGTTTAATTTCTATCATTTCCTGATCTGATTGTTCCATTTTATGGTTTAATTTTTTCAAGACTTCTAACTGTCTTTTCTATTGATGTTTCAATAGACTGTTTCATTTCCAAATTGGATTGTTCCATTCTCATCATAACTGCCATTAACTGCGCCATATCGAAATTTCCAGAAGGTACCGATGCAACCTCCACTCCCGCCTCTTTACTTTGTCCATTCTCTCCGTCCCCTTCTGCGTGGTCGGAAAATGTCGATTCATCAAAATTATAACTAGCCGGATCATTACCCTCCAGCTCTAATGCTTGAAGTAATCGTTGCCTCAATACATTTTTCTGGCCGACCGTTGACAAACCACGTCGCTCCAACTCTTCCTATAAAACGGAAATCTTCAATTCGTCTAGAATCATCTTTTAATTCACAATCCCACCGCTGTCACCAATTGTTACGTTTTTGCCTTGTCAAATTCAAGGTTCGATCACTGGATTGTGAATAAAACAAACGATATTAATTCTAGATCACACTAAATTTATTTATTCCGATTATTTACACTAAACACTAATTTAATTATTCCACTTATTTAACTTAATTATTTAACTTCACAATAATTATTTTACTACACTTTAACAACACTATATTACACTTTAATAACACTTTATTTTTACTTTATAAACACTTCACTTTTTTCTTTTAATTACTATTAGCACTCTGACGGTTAAAACACAACTAAATTTTTCCCAAATGTTTGTCGCGTATTTATACCAAATATTCTAACCATTCTAGAAATCTCTACAATATTCGATTAGTCTAGATCTGTTCTACTTTATAACAATTAACGATAATGTCGCTATTCCAACATAGATGTCGCCACGATCGTAACAATATTATAATAGATGTTGTACAAATCTTTTATATCTGTCAATTTAATACAAAGCATTCAAAATGTCGGCAACTGCAATGGTACTGCTACTAACCTAGAGATAGCTCTTATACTTTCAGAAATTGAATATTTCTACAGAACCTGTGTTGATCAAAAGATTCATTTTAAATTTAAAAACGTGCTTTTTATTTGATGGAAAATCTGTCATTTGCCGCTAAATAACAAAAATTTTAATCCCAAACGAGGATCGAACTCCTACCATTTTATTAATAAATTACTATTTCTGAAGAGCCCTAAATTATATTTTTTACCCCGTTCTTAAAATTAATTTTTTTTTAGCGGTAACTGACAAGCTGTCGGCCTAAAAAATGTATAAATTCTTTCCCAGTCAATGAATTTTGATGTTATATCGCTTGAAATGCTTAACGACTGCACAATAAGCGTTGTATATGGCACTATCGCCAGAGCCGAGATTTGGGATATTAAAAACGCATAATTCAACCATTCTTATAGTCTATGCTTTAGCAGTATATTCTTATATCTTGATAACTTTTATTAAAATAATTTGAAAAAAATGTTTTTCACAAAATGGTTTAAACTTTAACAACTGCTTTTCCAAAATTATTTCCTCGCAACATTTCAATCAACGCCGTTGGCATATTTTCAAAACCTTCTGTAATCGTCTCGTTATATTTGACTTTACCATCTCTAATCCATTGCTTGATCGCTTCAATGCCTTCAAACCACCGATCAACCCATCCATGCACAATAAAACCTTGCATTGTTAATTGCTTCGATACGAATGCCGGTTGTACATGGGGCAGTTTAGGCCAATCCCCAGGGTCTGAATTATATGACGAAATTGAACCGCAAACCGAAAGTCGTCCAAATAAATTCATCTGTCCAATAACGATTGAACTAATTTCACCGCCTGTATTATCGAAGTAACAATCAATACCGTTTGGAGCGGCCTCTTTTAGAGCCGCATCAAGATTCCCGTCTCTATAGTTGATGGCACAATCGAATCCCAGCTTATTCACAATCCAATCGCATTTGTCTTGCGAACCAGCAAAACCAATCACCCTGCATCCTTTTAGCTTGGCAATTTGTCCGACTAGAGTACCAACAGCGCCCGCAGCTCCTGACACCACAACCGTTTCACCTGATTTTGGTTTACAAATTTCCAAAAATCCAAAGTACGCAGAATTACCAGGTGCGGCCAGATATCCAAGGGCCAGCGATCTAGGTAGTTCACCAAAATTTGGTAACAGATAACATTCCATAGGTTCAGCCGGATTTGGTTTATGAACGGTATGCGAACGCCATCCAAATTGCCCGAATAAATAGCCATCCTTTGGATATTTATCATTTCTCGTCTCGATAATTCTGTAAACAAAAAATTATTCACATAATTTGTACATACACTTATCGACATGATAACTAAATATTACTACTAACTTTACTACTTGACGCCCGATCATTGTAATTCCAACTGGATGACGGGCCATATATACTCGCATATAGGGATCGACACTCAAAAATTCGGCTTGCGTGAGAATTTCTAAATAAAATAAAACCAACATACAAATCGTAAATTTATATATACTAAAAAAAATCAACAAATCATTACCGCCATCCTGTAATTTAGGTAATTCTTCTTCAACCAAAACAAAATCTGTTACTTTTGGTTCACCAACAAACTCTTTTGCGTACACAAAACGTTTTGCCTTCATCGTAGCCCAATTGAAATTCAACTAAAATAAATAAAAAACTGTGAAACGAATATTATTGAAGATAAGAAAATGCAGTATCATCGGTCTGACCATCTGATCCACTCTATACATATATTAGACATATAATGTTTATTCAAGTGTAGGACTAATCTATAATTTGTTTAAACGCCATACACATATATAAATGCTTATCTAAACAAGCATTATTCTTTGTATAACACAGTTATTCTTAGCAGTAGATACAAAACCTGAATAAAACAAATTTTTTAAGGGGACGCCAACACAATATTTGATTAAGTAAAAGTCAATGAATCGATATAACCAACGAGAACAATACTATCATCTAATGAAGAAAAACCACCAGGTGAAAATGACTCAAACTTAAAATCGGCTGTTTCTGAGATGTATATACATATGAATATGAATAACGCTTTGTAATGGACCGTTGAATTATTTTCGCCTGCCACATTTTAAAATTTAAATGATTTCGCTTGATTCATTTTACTTTGAATCGAATTGTTCTCGTCGATATCGACAAATTTAATTTTGATTTAACGTGTATTTCATAAGATCCGCAAGTCATTTTGTTTGTAAGTAAAAGACGGGAACAATGGCCCCATTTAAGTACGACCAGACGTGGTATCCTTAGAACGATTATATGATGAATAAATCTTATACGGCTCATTCTCTATCTGTGTACTTATTAGACTGTGGAAATACGCCGACGACAAAAGAACCAAGCAACCGATTATGACCAGCATCACAAATAAGATTTGTAATATCACCATGGTACAAACCTAATTTTAAAATGTCTACTAAACCGAGTCCACCAGAAATCGAGCAATTAACACGAATCCCAGGATATCCCGAAAGCAAGACAATATAATATGACGGTAAACCGATAAAAATTAATTACAAAGTCGAAGCGATCGGCTGCGATGCAATTCAGCACCCGTAACTATCGTGGCACATATTCGTTGTCGTCAGTGCCGCCATCGCGATATATGCATTGGAATTAAAGAAAATAATTCCTGTCTCCAAATGGATCCATATACTCAAATATGGATCCTTATACTCGACGATATCACAAAATTGTAGAATCGAACGATAATCCATTCGAAAATGAAACATGGCCCAATCTTAAAGCCGAACGAAGTGTTTTGTAATTTCATTTCTACATGAGAAATCACTGTTTCCAACAGTGAAAGACAACGGACAATTCGAAATATATTTTGAATGCGTGCGATACCGATGACAATGGGAATATGGTGTCGATGACAAAAGGCGAGTGTTACTGCCTACGATTGTTATTGATGCCATCGACTATGTATTTAAATTGTGTCTTAAAACAAAATTACGGTAAATAGAAGCTGTAATCGGTTGACATACTAAAAGTTGAAAAACTAAAAAACTTGAGGGAATGAACCCAATTTGCCCGTGGGCGATAAGTTAGCCAATTTTCGAACGATTTCGAACAAAATAACGAAGGTATACTGAAAGCGTCTAGATTTATAGGCGAAGTTATGAAAGTGCTGGCAATAAATTTGGCCGCCTTAATTATGCTACGCAAGTTTACAGAGCATTAACATAACATACGGATAAAATGGATCAACCACTTGAAATGGGTCTTTAGCTGGACGATACAAGTGTGAACAATTGAGAATTAGTAAGGCAATTTTTCAAAATATATGATATGGAATTGGTGTGGCGCCGCAGAACATCGTTATTTGCCAGTAGGCCCTATATTGTTTTTTTCTTGATCCTGAGGATTCTGATACGTTATAGTGTGTACGTTATAAATAAAGGGATTACAAAGGGCTGTTGTTGGCACTCAAGCCGCAGTTCGTGTATATTCATATTAGGTACCTGAACAGATTGGGATTTCCAATTACTCTCATCTTCAAAACCAAAGTCATCGCCCTGAAATCAAATAAGAAACAATACTAATAAATTAAGGGTTACCTGTCCACATGGTTAAATTAAGGATTACCTGTGTATAATAAACGTATAAATAATAAAACTAAATATGTAAACTAAACTAAATAATACAAATCATTTGGTTACTGTATAGTAGAAACAATATTGACTATTGCATCGACATCACCATTAAGTTCTCGTATTCGCCAAATGATACTCTTTTCTTTCTCGATTTGAGGTTCCTGTTGAGTTGACGACCCCATACTAAATGTCGTTTATGAATATTATTTTAGTCTGAACCAAACCCGAAGAATTAATATTCGAGGCCATGACTGGTCCCTCACTGAATCAACAGTCTGAGTCGACCTGTTTCGATGCAGAGCTTGGTCTTTATACTGTCTGTTGAAGCCAAGCCGTTCTCTACACCATCATTGGTTGCAACGAACTCCGCACCTTCCATTGATATGCTCGAATGTAACAAACCATCTCTTGTATTCAGGTCTAACCACGCATATGACATCTGCATAAGCAAGAACCTGATTGGAGCACCGATATTTGTGTTAAGGCGTTTCAGTTTTAGGAAACATACTCTCCAACATGAGATTTTAGAGTATCAGAGCCATCTCCTTGCCGAACAGACGAGTTAACTGTAAAAATGCTCGATAGCCTGTTCTCGACTTGAACAAAGCATTGAGACTGCGTTACTGTCATTCTACAAAGCGTACCAATTTTGATGGTATTCTGAAAGTATGGTGCAGTCTGATAATTATTTTTTAAAAATTGCGCGAACTGCGCTCATTGCAGAGTGACTGTACTTTCAGAACCTCGGCCTTCCATCATTCTCGATTCTTTCGTCTACAAAACCGCTTAGCTGGCCGCCTAGCAAGAGCGGCCTTGTTTTTCCTCGCGATTGTGACACGTTGTTGCACTTCACTATAGGCTATATTTTGTTGCCTTCAATCATTTTTCTGTCGCTGACAAGATCCTGATATCGTTTATTTTGATCTTAATTTATCAGACCTGCATAGTCAAAACGTTTCATCGCCAGACCTGTACGAAAAATTCCATAGCCGGTTTGCAGCGAACAAATGATGATCGCTGCCACGTATTTGGTTGCTGACCGATAAGTTCTCACATTCTGCCGAAGCCCTGCTCGCTCTTTTGAAAAACTACAGGTGGTCAATTTCGCTGTGGCAAGCATAGTGGGGTTGGGTCCAGGTTTCTAAATGTTCATGTGTGTGAAGAATATGCTTGTTACTGTAAGATCGAGAGCAATTGCCAAGTACATCATTTTCTCGGGTATACGGACCTATGGTTTCGCACAAGTTGGCCTCACTTCTGCCAGCTCTAGCATTAAAGTACCCAATTACCAGTCTAACATCGTGTTCCGAGTATAGATCCGATCAGGATCAGGCGTGTACGCAAATTATCGACAGGCTGGCTAACTTGGAAATCCAAAACAGCCATTTTATCTGTGGCCCAAGAAGAAATCTAATTCTAAAATTTCAAAGGTCATCTCCACTGTAGACGTAAAGCCCTGGGCCACATGATCTCCACTTTTGGGTAACCAATCTTCTTCGTGCATGTGCTTAGGCCTTCCAACACTCCTGGTTTCCTAAGTGACTGTACGTTTCACGTGCCGTTCCTCAATCTCGTGTCCGAGATGGACGGTGTTGGTTTGGCGGTATCCATTTTACAGATTACATCCATGGTGTAATCCTATAGTACAAACCAGCGAAATTTATTTGTAATACGTCAATTCCCCGTGCAATAACAATTAGGCACCTGGCCACTATGCTACTACGGAAATGAAACAGAAACTTTTTTATGATATCTTTTTATATAATTTTCATATATTTATGTGTATATAATATATTTTCTTACATTTATCTTCATTCGCTTAAATTCATTAACATTTCTCATATTTAATTAAATTTAAAAAAAAATTTATTTAATAAAAATAAAAAAATTAATTTAAATTATATTATGTTCATAAAATTAAAAACTAATTAATAAAACAAATTTTAAAAAAATAAAAATTACAATAAAGTGGGGCTATACATTTTACAAATAATTAATTTATCTGTGTGTGTGGGGGGGGGGGGGGGGGATCATAATATGTATATGCGCCTAAAAATTAATAATCGAAAAATTATAAATATATTTGTTTAAATCCATTTCTACTTTTTTATGTAGATAGGTAATAGTTTAATTAGATTTGTTTGTGTAGCTTGTCAAAAAAAATTAAGTAAAATAAAAATGGCGTTTTTTAATTAACATAAATTTTTCTTTATAAATTAATATAAAATAATATTATATATTTGGCTTTTTGTTTATTTCATTTTTCTAATATATATCTTTCTCTTTTATATACCCTCATTTTTTGATTAAATTTTACATTTATATAAATATTTGATTTTTATTTGTAAACCAGTTGGATGCCAATGGGTTTTATTAATTTATTTTGATTTAAATTTAACACATGAGAATCGAGCTTTAGTTTTATTAAATACATAGCTTTAGAATCACACCTATACACATTTACAACAATATACAATAAAAAAAAAAAGAAAAAAAAGAGAGAGCTAAAGGAATTGTGCCTATATCACACGCATTGATGCTGCCATTATTTACGAGTATTATTAGTGTTAGAGATTACACGATCAATCTATATGTTTACATTATATATATAGTCATCTCTCTTTTTAATTTTTTTTTTAATCAATTCTCATGCTTTTCCCTCTAGGCTGCTCTATTTGCCTCCCACACTCATATAGGCATCCCAATCAAGTTATTATAAATAAATTATGCTATTTTTGTCTCTATTTGTGTTTATAATAATATGTACACGGACTACAGTAAACCAACTTTATTGGGTCACTGTGGAACAGAATACCTTATCTTATACAGGGTGTTTTTTTTTTAAATAAATGTCATTTATCTCAGGTCGGTGAAAGATAGGAGAATATTACCAGAGCCACCTATATATACAGAGCCCTAAGATTAAAAATTGAGCTTTTTCTAGAGGAACTAAAACTGACTAAAAAAACATTTTTTCCATACAAAACATATGAAAAATTCATTTTTTTTCGGTGCGATATTTTTCAATGAAAATGTCGATGGATTAAGTATTTTAACATTGAAATAGAATCTACAATTATCAATTTATAATTGAATCAAAGCTTGATCAAAGAAGTTGTTTAATTTTTGATATATTTATTAATAAAATTTATAGAAAAAAAAGCATTTCTACATTGAATTGATATAAATACACACAAATACCAACGCAATAAAATTAAACTGCACGACGAAAAGAGAAAACAGTCAAAATGGGGTTGTTTCCTTTTGAATTATATTTTTGTGAATAAAATAAAATACTTAAAGGGTATTTCAATAAAAGCTGCATGATTTTATTTGAATAAATCTCAAACTAATTTCACTTCAATTTCAACGTAAATTTTGATTTTAGATTTTAAATGGAACACCATGACTATCACAGTTCTTCTGGCACGGTACTATTTTATTTTAGTAAAGTTTTGTTACGCATTTGTGCATAATTATGGTTCTAAATAAATTGTGCAACTGTTATTGGAACTCCCTATGACATGTTGTAAGTTGTCAATATCACAATTTTTTTTCTATCGATCGCTATTTCGTGAATCCAATTTTGATTTTTTTCTATTGCGATCTCAGCCTATTGGAATAATTTTGCACTCTATCCCTTTTCGCGATTTCGCTACAAGGTAATGAAATATAAATATGTGGTGATACATTTTCAAATGTATAAAAGGAAATATAATAATGCTTTATACGAGCATGCTCCGTACATCAGGTTTTCCTGGATTTCCGGCAGGCCTACGACTCGATCAATCGAGAGAGTTTGTGGTCTGCCCTGGAATACCTAGGAATGCCAACAAAATTGGTACGACTGTGTAGGATGACAGTGACGCAGTCTCAATGCTGTGTTAAAGTTGAGAACAGGCTATCGACAATTTTTGCAGTTAACTCGGGTGTTCGGCAGGGAGATGCTATGTCCCCGATACTCTTTAATCTCATGTTGGAGTACATCTTTCGTAAAACTGAAACACCTCAGCGCAACATCTTATATCGCCAGTCCAATCAAGTGCTTGCATATGCAGATGACATATGCGTGATTGGACTGAATAGCAACGGAGTGAAAGAAATACTTGATCCGCTTGTAGAGTTTTCAGCTTCTGTTGGACTCCAGATCAATGAGTCCAAAACGAAATACCTGATCTCTGGTTTTAGAGACAATGGCACACCAGATTTTAGTAGTGGCCACCACACGTTTGAGGGAGTGAGGAGGTTCAAATATTTGGGCTCTCTTATCACTCACGATAACAGTGTGGGTGAGGATATTAAAGTGCGGCTGGCAGCTGGCAGTCGTTCTTTATATCCTCTAAGGCCACTGCTAAAATCTAAACACTTATCAAGTGCCGTGAAGCTGAAGCTTTACAAAGCGTTGATCAGGCCCGTTGTTATGTTTGGATGTGAAAGTTGGGCGCTGACGGATGAGTACGAGAGATGGCTCCTTACATTTGAGAGAAGAATCATGCGTGTGATTTACGGCCCTAAACGCGAAATAGATGGTACATACCGAGCTCTGTACAATTTCGAGATCAGAGATCTGATGAAGATCCCCGATATTGTACATGAAGTTATATCTCAGCGAGTACGCTGGCTCGGTCACGTTCTGCGTGCTGATCCGGAACGAATTGTGCAGCGATCTCTGAAAGGAGAGCCACCATATGGTAGGCGCAGAGGTCGTTGCAGGCGACGATGGCTCCACGATGTAGAGAACGACTTGGCCTCTTCAGATTGTCTAAGACAGTATGAAGACCAAGCTCAGGATCGAAACCGTTGCAGCCAGATTGTTGATTCAGTAAGGGGCCAGTAATGGCCTTTAACACTGTTATTATTATACGAGCATGCTGCGATCGCAATAGAAAAAGCGAAATTAAAAAAAAAATGTGAGATTTAATTCTTAAAAAAGAGACAAAATCATCGACCGAAAGGATGACAATATATGTTTTATTTATTTATTCTACCTACACATTCAAATAAATTCATGTTTACATAAATATGATAAATTCATATTTAATTTTGATTGAATGTTTATTAAATTAATAAAAGGTTTAAGGTTCTGACTTTCAGATATGTGCTGCTTCAATATAGAATCAATTCCACAAGGTGTTTATCGAAATGAAAGATTTAACTTTTCATTGATGAAAAGTAATTCGAAAATGGTCATTTTTACGGCTCTGTATATATAGGTGGCTCTGATATTACTTATAATGAAAATTCATCAGTGCTTAAGGATACGTTTATTGGTGATCTTGAATGACCTTGAAACTCATTAGTTTCGTTGTAACGACGAATAAAAATAAATACATTTAATTTTACTACCGGAACCATCATAGGAAATCAAACGAGACTCTGTGAGACTCATGAGGAAATTGGTGTAGATGTGCTTGTATCACAGGGCCCACACACACCCACTCGAAATATTGCACGAGGTAGCGGAATATCTCGAAACCACTGTCGCTCGCGTTTTGAGATAAAACAAATTCCATGCATACCACATATCATTGCTACAGGAACAGAATTCAATTTTATCATTGGGCCAGGCAACATGTTCAAAATGTTCTGTGGGTAGACGAAGCTACATTTACAAGTGGCGGTAATATGAACAGGTATCATCGGACCACTTTTCTTTGATGGAATACTTTCGACCGAAAAATATTCCATACATTTAATGTAAGATTTGGTAGTCATTCTCGTTGCGAGAAAGACAAGAAGACCTTCCTTATTTTGGAAATGCACCAGATCTAACTTGTATGGATTTTAATTTATGGAGAAAACTGAATTGGGAGCAATTCACATTAATTTTGAAAGACGATTGATAGGAAAAATGTTTAGAATTAAATGGCAGACATTTTAAACATTTACTAAAATAATAAATATTTTTATATGAAACCACTTTTGTTTCCTCTTTTTTTAATTCCATTTTTATTTAATTTTACCAGTACCTAAATTAAAAATTTGTTTAATGAATCGAAAACTATCGAATTTATTTAGTTTTATTTAGTATTACAATGAAACTAAAAGTGCAACTCAAAATAGTATAGGTTCTAATTTAAAAACAAAACTAACTTTCGTCGATATCTCCCAAACTAATCCAGTTCACCACTAAACACTCCTCTCGACACTAAACAATTTTATTTTCTGGCATTTATTTAAAAATAAAACTCACACTGTGTTGTATACCTTCCGTAGATTTGCCAAAACTGAAATATAATAAATATTTGGACACCTAAAATGTTGGAAGAGACTGATGTGTATCTACATATTACGAGCAGTCAGAATTGGTTTGATTAATCGAGATTTAGGCATTATTTTAAAGTTGATAAACAGCATTGACAATATATTTAATAATTTGGCCTGATTTTCATTTTGAGATTCAGAAACGTGGTCACATATACACATACAGTGGAATTCACTTAACACGAAAACGAATAACGCGAAATATCGGATAACAAGAACTTTTTTTTGATCCGCAGTTTTTTCATATTATTTTAGTATGAAATTGTTCGCTTAAGACGAAACTATTAACACGAATTTTCGTTTAACGCGAACAAATTTTTCAGTCCCTTTATATGAAATTAGTACAGAAATATTCGCTTAACACGAAATTTATTATCGAACACCTGCGTTTTCGTAAAACAAAAATTGCATAAATATGTATGTATGCATATTTTTTTGTGATTACTCAAAACCAACACAAATATCTGTGGTATACGTATAGACTATGTATAAATATTTGTTTTGGTTTTCATTAATTTTTTTGTATCAACACATAATAAACAAAAGGATTCTAAATTTGTAAAACACGATTCCAGTTTTTGGGAATTTCCCGAAATTAAATTTATTCAAATTAAATTTTGTTTTGTTAGAGAGAAAAGTGTTTGTTTGTATTGTTTGGTAGTACTGAGTACATTAATTGTCGTTAAACGTAAATTTGTTCCTGTTTAAAATCTTGACATTGAATTTATTGGAGTCGTTTGAGGTGTTACCTTAGTTTTGGTGAGTGAGATATAAAATTGTTCTTATTGTGTTAAATTGTGATTAATAAACAAAATCATGGCTAGCGGAGGTAAAAAACAAAACGCTTTAACTATTTTAAAAAAAATTGAAATTTTGGAAAATGTGGATCGAGGCGGTCGATCTAAAACTGAAATTTGTAAAGAATTTGGGATTCCAAACTCTACTTTATCGACCATTATACAAAATCGTATAAAAATTCAATCTTCATATGAAACGGGTGATTTTGAAGGAAGCCGAAAACGTATGCGCTTACCAAAATATGAGGATTTAGATTCGGGATTGCTGCTTTGGTTTAAGCAAGTCCGATCTCAAAATGCTCCTATCTCTGGACCTCTACTAATGGAAAAAGCTGATAAAATGGCCATCGAAATGGGAATTGTCTTTAAATCTAATCCTGGATGGCTAGAACTTTTCAAAACAAGACACGGAATTGTCTTTAAGTGTATAAGTGGAGAGGCGAGACAAGTATCATCGGATATGACATCCGATTGGATATCTTCAACTTTACCTACAATACTGAAGGATTACGACAAAAAGATATTTTTAATTGCGGATGAATTCGGTTTATTTTTTCGTTGTATGCCGGACAAAACTTTGACATTTAAAGGAGAAACTTGTTCTGGTGGAAAAAAATCTAAAGAACGTCTGACAGTGCTTGTTGGATGTAATTCCGATGGAACAGAAAAACTTCCTCTTTTTGTTATCGGAGTCTAAAAATCCGAGATGCTTTAAAAATGTCAAAAATCTACCACTTCAATACACGGCAAATAAGAAAGCCTGGATGACAGCCGACTTATTTTCAGGTTGGTTGAAGTCGTTAGATAAAAAATTTTTAAGGGAAAGAGAAAGGTAGTCTTAATTGTCGATAATTGTCCAGCACATCCGAAGATCCAGCTAGAAAGCATCAAATTAATTTTTCTACCTCCAAATACTACCAGTGTATTACAGCCTTGTGATCAAGGAATCATTCAGAATTTAAAAGTATTTTACAAAAAAAAACTTCTTCAAAAATATTTAGCAAGTGTTGAGCTTAAGGAAGATATGAAACAGGTATCAGTCTTAGATGCTTTGTACATGTTACGCTTCACATGGAAACTTGTTACGCCTGTCACTATAGAAAATTGTTTTCGCCATTCTGGGTTTACAATTCAAACATATTCCGACGACGATCAACCAGAGATAATTTGTAACACTAATGTGAACGATAACTTGCATACTATTTTCCATCGTATTTCTGTGCTTACAAATTAACCTCAAAACATTATGGTCGAAGATTACCTGAGTTTGGATAATGATATTGAAACCACGCCACTTCTAAGTGATCATGAAATTTGTGATTTTGTAAAATCTTCAACGGTACAGGAAAATGAGGATAGCGGTAAAGGATGAAGATGATGCTCCAGTTCCGGTACCTTCAGTTGAAACCGTTCGTAAGTGCATAGTGAAGTTTCGTCGATTTACCGAGGCCCAACCAGATGGAGAAAAAGTGTACAACATTCTTGATGACTTGGAAAATTTTTTTGAGGAAAACATTATTAATAAAATGGTACAAAGGAAAATTACCGATTTTTTTGAAACAGCAGCGAATTGAATTAAACCATGTGCAATTTTTTAACATTACCTATATGAATTTTATTTTTCATTACCTACATAATGTATAAATGTTTTAGATTTAAATGAAATAATGTGATTTTTAGATACTAAGTTTAATTTAAAAGTATGAAAATAAATACATAAATATTTGTTCATAAATACTTCTTTTTATTAACTTTAATGAATGTATATAAGTATGAATTTAGCTTTAATTGTATTCGATTGATATTATCGCTTAAGACGAAATTCTGATAACACGAAATATTTTGTTGTTCCCTTCGATTTCGTGTTATCCGATTTCTACTGTATATTATATTGGAAATGGTTTGGCCTATTTTCCTAAAGTTTGCTGGAAAATTAGGAAAATAGAGAGTATAGGATTGTGATTTTGACTCTCCCATTCGCTTTTATTGTCTGAGATTCTAGAATATATGATATATGCTGTGATATGTCTTTGTATACACTACACGGCAATTCGACTTTAATGGATGGTTCTTGAATTAACATGGAGGGATTTTTATGATTCATTGATGTATGTATGTATGTATGTGTGTATGTATGTATTAAACATTTATTCTTTAATTTCAACATTTAATTTTAATTTATGTTTAACATTTAATTTAAATTTATATATGTATATATAATTATATATATATAATTTATAAAAATACTTTTTATTTTCATCTCTTTAAAAAAAAACTCAAAATACACTTATTAACTGAGATGTGAGGTGTATATTTTAGACACTAAACGCGTACACCGTACAAAAATCTAAATGGGAGGTTTGAGTGGAAATCAAAATAAAAATTGAGTGGAAACAAAATTATTATAATTCGGAGTTCTGAGGTATTTTAATGTCATTATTTGTCAGGTACAGCTGTGAATTATAAAATAAAAAAAAATCCGTGCGTCTTTTGGGTGTTTCTCGTTGCTCCGGAAGAATTTCGGTTGTGTGTGTGTGTGTATAAAATTTCAGTTATGATAATGAGTCGCCCAATCACAGAATTATGTATGAATTAAAAATAAAATAAAAATTCAGGTACACCTAATGATAGAAAAAGAATGGAATGGATTCTCTAAACACTAACTAAGGATCACGAATTGATGTTTATTTTTAATTGTTTCACTGTTCACGGAATCGGATAGGAAGCATGCCTTTTTTTATTTAATTATACATAAATTATTTTACCAGTCACAACATATATTGGAATATTTTTTTTTTGATTAAATTAATAGTGTATATAAATTATGAACTAAAAATGATTCCTGGAATGTTACAATTTCTATATATCAGAATCGCCAAAATTATAAATATATATGGTGAAAAATACGTGAACTCACAAATTCACTATATGGGGCCGTAAGTCATGTTTTAATTTTATGGTTTTTATGTTTTCAATGCATAGCCTTGATAAAAAAAAAAATTTAAGAATACTTAATTTTTTTTATTGTTGTTGTTGTTAAAAATACAGGGTGTCAAATTTTGAGAAAAATGATAATCATGATGTTGTATTTATGGCAATAAAAAGAAAACTAATTGTCCGATAATTATAATTTTGGGCTCATTTTAAAGATAAATTAATAACAATTAATAAAAAAATATAAAAATAGTATGTTGTTTAATTTCTTCTTTAAATTTCCCGCCAAAATGTTCTTTTTCAATTTTCTCAAAAACCTATTTTTTTTTTTTTGTTTTTTTTTTTTAAAGAATTTGGTAACTAAAATTTTACAACATATTAAAACACTAGACCTCCGTTATTTTTTGTATTCTTGCAAAATACGTTTTAGTAAGAGCATTATTTCATTTTTATATGGAAAAACTATATTTGAATAGATATGTATATCTCATTGTTTTGGAATTACATATTTACAAAAAAGACAGTTCAGTTAAATTATTAGTATTTATTTATTTTCAAACCCAAAGATAATTTTACTTTATTGTTTAAAATTCAATCTTATTCTAATTAAAAATCACAATTTAAATTTAAGATAATCATCAGAATTAGAATATTTTTTACAATTCAAATAGCCATCCTCTGTTGGAATGAATGCGTGAAAACCGTGAGTTAATTTTACTGTTTTTAAATTTTCAAACCTAGTTGCAAGTTTTATTTGCTTTGATTTATGTTCTGCGTCTGAACAAAATCCAAAATTGATATCTGTTTTCAACGTTTTAACCCATTTAAATAATTCATCTGCATTGGTTATTGTACTGCCGTATTCCATTGTGAGACTAGCTCTGGATGCCATTCTTTTGATGGTACCCCCTACTCCATCACATGGACCTTTTACATGAGCTGTTGCATGAAAATGCCATTCGCAGTCAACTCCAAAATCCTCTTTGTGTTTTAGGATGTTCTTAAAATTTTTCTTATTTTTATAATGCGTGCACCATCGGTAATATAATAAATTTTAGATAAACTGGATATTTTAGTTTTCAAAAACTGCATTAATTTCTCAATAAATAAGTGAACCGCTACAGTATCGTGGTGAAGACAATCCGATATTATAACGAAGGTGTGGTGATGTAATTTGCCTTCTAAATTTTGGTAAATTACAAATGGATGAATAGTCGCTTGTTTATTATTCCAATGAAAACCTTGTGCGGCATTTTGCATTATAAATGCATAATTTTCTGCAAAATCACATAAAACTATCACCTCGGTAGACTTCAGCGCCAATTTTTTATTTTTTAAGAAACTGGACTGCTGAAGTGAAATGAAGTAATGAGGCAACAGATTCTTCATCTTATTTATGAAATAATCCAGAAATCTTCAGCTCATCACTTATTCGCTTTCCTACTTTAGTTGCTGGACGACTTAGTGGACCGTTCTTGTCCCGTAGATCTTAAGCTGTTCGGACCATATGTTGCGTTGCGTTGAACTCGCTCTGAATTTCTTGCACGGTTAATGATTTTGGCAATATAGTAAGTAACTGAATCTTATCACTGGTTTTCTCCAGTTCTTGGAATTTGGTTTTTAGGTCACCAATCAATTCATCATATAGTTTAATCTTCCTTTGGTCATCGGTTGACTGATTAAAAAGCGGCACGATTCCCGAAACCAAAGATTTTGATAATGTCATTGAAGTTAAACCGATTAATTTTTGCTGCTGCTGTTTTGGCCTGATTTCCAATGTACTCGGATATATAGGAGACTTCCCAATAACGGGTAACACCTCATTTATTTTTTCCAAAACAGCGATATTTTTTAAATAACACGCTTCACTATCACTACTATCATCGTCATCGGCTATTTGCGGTGTTATAGGTGATGTTGCTGATGGTCCCGCAACTGGTGACAATTCTGGTTCTATTTTTCGTCGTTTGCAGGTTAGATTTATATAGCACGTTGAACAGAGATACAATTTATCTTGATTCTCAACCGATTGTGGCATAAATTGCTTAACATAATCCGTAACTGGTTTTAGTTTACTCGAACACTTTGAGTCGCAAAATGGTTTACAACACTTTCGAAATTTATCCATTATCAAATTTAATGCACTAGTACTTATTTATCAGTCACTTTAACACACTGTTTTTTTTACAAATTTTAAAAAATGTTGCTCCTTATTTAAATGTTGTTTACAAATAATCACAATGTCAACTAATCAAAATTTTAAATTTTAACTGTTATTTATATCGACAATATTTTTTTTTGTTTTCAAAAGAATTACTCATCGTTTAACAGGTACACCTGTCAAGTAAAAATAATCAACCCCCCCAATAAAAAAGGAAAAAAAACATTTCATTTAGTCTTATAAAATAATCTAAGAAACAAAAGGGATTTATGGTACTATGGTTAACCAATTTTCAAACGATATAAACCAGGGGGTGGCACCTTCCAATTCGGTGACTCATACTTAAATGTGACGCTAAATTGAATATTATTAATAAACAAAACAAAAAAATTAAACAGTAGCAAAACACTGAAATATCTATTCAAATATAGTTTTTCCATATAAAAATGAAATAATGCTCTTACTAAAACAGATTTTGCAAGAATATAAAAAATAACGGAGGTCTAGTGTTTTAATATGTTGTAAAATAATAGTTGCCAAATTTAAAAAAAAAAAAAATAGGTTTTTGAGAAAATTGAAAAAGAACATTTTGGCGGGAAATTTAAAGAAGAAGAAATTAAACAACATACTAATTTTATATTTTTTTGTTATTTGCTATTAACTTATCTTTAAAGTGAGTCCAAAATCATAATTATCGGACAATTAGTTTTCTTTTTATTGCCATAAATACAACATCATAATTATCATTTTTCTCAAAATTTGACACCCTGTATTTTTAACAACAACAACAATAAAAAAAAATTAAGTATTCTTAAATTTTTTTTTTAATCAAGGCTATGCATTGAAAACATAAAAATCATAAAATTCAAATATGACTTACAAAAATTTGTGATTTCACGTATTTTTCACCATATACTTATGTATCTTAATAAAATCAATAAACTATGGTATATAAACCGTAATTGGCCCTTAACCGCGTCTCCTGCCGAGACCCTTCAACCCAAGGATAGAGCTTCCGCGTCAAAAAATGTATTTCTCCCTCTCTCTCTCGAAAAAAAAACAATTTTAGTACAAAATCATAACACTCTTCTAAAAACTATGCTATTTAATTATCTTTTCTCAATTATGTATTCGTTTATATCATCTTTGAAATTTATCGTTGATAATGCCTAAACATATATTTGTTTCCATTTTCTAAATCCGAATTATAACACTGGCGATTCAAATTAAATTCATCTGCATTATTGATAGAAGGCCTGGGAAAAAAAACGAGCCTCTCACATATTTTAGTAGTTGTCCATTGAATAAATTATCAAAATTGCTATGAAAAGTCCGTTTTGACTAATGACTAGTACTTTTGAACGGTCTTATTTGTCATAATAAAAATGCAAGCGACAGCGAAGAAACAAAAAGCATTTTCCAATTAGTAGAATTGAAGGTGGTCAAACTCAGAAATGGCGAAAAAATGTAGTCACATTCAACCATAAACGATATGAAAAAAAAGAATTCTATTGAAAAAGTCCGATATTGAATATTTAAGTAGCATTGTTGACCGAAAAACAGTGATCGAAAAATGTTCCAGAAAAAACCTTTAAATAAGATGAAAATGTATAGATGGCAAATTGTCCAATGGGAGGATTACGGTGCTAGAGGGGAGGCAATATGGAAGGTATCGATAAACGAAAATTGTTTGTGATAAGTCCAAAGTATGTCTTCCAGGTGCTTTAAAAATATTAAATCTTTATCTGAAGACTATAGGGGAAATAAAAACGCCTGAAAAACCTCTTGGCATCTTTGAAAATTTTTTATACGAAAATGATGCCTAGTTATAAAACCAAACCAAAATATTTGTTACTGGTGGATACTGTAACTGCCCTACACATTCTCGCCTAAATTTCCGAAGATCCGACACTCTTTGTTTGTTGACACCGCCGTTAATCAACAGACCGATGAGACAATAAATTTTTAATATAAACGATAAATATTTGTCGTGGAATTTGGGATATAATAAACACCAATTTGTTAAAAAATCACATTCCTGGGAAAAACCTAGCAATTGGCGAGCAGCTATTACCGTTTCGTGGCAGGGTTTCCTTCAAACAATATATTCCCATAACCGGACAAATATTGAAATTTAATGGATTTGTGTAGTTCAAATAGCTTTCCATTGAAAGGAATACTCTATTTAGGATTGGAAACATTCACAGAGGAACAAATTTGGCATCAAATGTTGTATATGAAACTTTGCACACCATTTTTCTACAGCATACTGTACGTGATATTTGACAACTATTTTACTAGTAGCGCAAAGATTGATAAGCGTAGGACTGACGTGTGTTGTTACCCTGCGAAAAAATAAAATATATGCATTCCTCCCGATTTTTTATCAAATCGTTAACGCCCGGAAGAAAAATCGTAATTTTACTATGGTCTGTGCATTCTGTCTGTCGATAAAATAGATATTGAAAACCACAACAAATCGGGTATTAATTTATACTACAATTCGACCAAGGGAATGGTTAACACTCTGGAATAATTGTGTCATGCATTTACAAAATGGAAAACTAACAGATGACCATTAGCACAGTTTTTTAATATTTTAGAAGTGACTGGAATAGCAGTGATAATAATTTGGTTGTATGTTCATCCTGATTGGAATAATTTTTACAAGAACTAGTGCAAGAATTGATGGTGCCAAATATACAAAGACGTATATTTTATCCACCCCAACAAAGAGATTAATGGCACAATTTATATCGTCCTGTAGTTCGTAACAACAAGTTGAAGCTCAAAATTTATAAAACGATTGAGAAATTAAAAAATATGATTAAGAATTGGTCGCTCGTTATCAAAAAGTACAAGTACAGAGTTGTTGAACGTACAGAAATTTAAAATGGTATTTCACGGGTATTTCACGAGATTGTGAGTTGAAGTGAAGGGAGTATCGGCCACAAAAGATGTCACATTAGTTTTGATTTGTCGGTATATTGAGAAAATAAAATTTTCGAATCAACACTCGACTGAACTGTTCAACACAAAACTTAGAAAATGCCTTGAAGAAGTGAACAAACGTTAGGACCTAGCTCCAAATTCATAGAATTACAAATATCAATATTTTTTTTTAAATGAATACAAGAACTATTTTTAATAATGCAACTTCGAACCATTATCGCTTGTTGCGCGACAATACACGGTTTTATCATAAATAAAATAAATATAGAAAAAATCATGCATGAATCTTTAGAAGATTCTTCGATGGTGTGGATATTTAGGGACAAAACGACAATTAATTCGCAAATCCGACTAAATTGAACCAATTGGTTTTTTTAAAGCGCAAAATAAATTGACAATTTAAAGTGTAGATTAAAGTTATAATCGTGGATATCGGCTACTATTGTTATTTTCAATTTAAAAAGGTATAATTTATATAAAAAGTTAACGATTGAAAATTGTACCGGAATCGCTGATTAAATTCGCAGTTTATCGTGCATGAAAAATATTGCATTCGAACATCAATTTCGAAAAATCTGTGACTACGTTGTAGTTTTGTCTAATATTATATGGATTATCACACATGACAGTACTGAGGAATTTATCGAGGAATTATCGTGATATTTAAGTGACAAAAAACTGTTGGAAGGTAAAATATATATATGTATATATATGTATAACAAAACTATTACACTAAATAACAATCAATCGAATATCACTTAGCAAAATATTTCAATTTTTCGTTTGTTTTACTTTGGGAATGGTTGCACAGCCGATACAAAATTGATATTGAGCATTTGTATATGTATATATATACAAAATCTTAAAGAAGGATCTGAAAACAGAGAGTTAGACCACCGCGGTAAGACATAGGGTTAGACTACCACTTATAAGCAACAAACCAAGGTTAAGAAATTGCGAGAATTTGGGCGCGTAGAAGAGTAAGATAGGCGCCACTGTAATAACGGTATATAAATAGGAAATAAATAGTAAAAAAAAACTATATCGTTGATCGACACCGACAGGCGTTCAACTACAAGCGATAATGAACGAATTCAATAGTAGGGGGCCAGGCCAGGATTATAACACATGTTAGTTCTGAAGAAGGTAAATTATTGTGATAATGAAGTGACAAAAACCAGTTGGAAGGTAAAATATTTTCTTGTATAATAAAACTGTCAAACTAAATAATAAGCAATGTAATATCGCTTATATTACAATTGTGCGTTTGTTTTACTTTGGGAATAGTTGCACAGCCGATACAAATTTGGTATTGAGCATTTTTATATGTATACATACAAAATTTTTAAAAAAAATCTCTATCTGTAGAGAAAATATTTTGTTTGAAGACAAAACTCTCAGAGCAACAGACGAACTATGATAAACATCGTAAATATTGAGAAAACTTCACATGATACTTGGCTTAAATAACAATTTATGTCAACGACAGTAGCCCGAAACCAGTAGTTAGAAAAAAACCTAAAAAAAAAATAAGACGGTACAAGGCCCTTTGTTTAGGCGCCACTGCAATAATCAACAATTTAAGTCTTAGAAAACTGTCTGGCCCACCCTACGATTAGCCCCGAAAAATTTTTGAATTTGGTGCACAACTGTCTGAAGGCAAACTATTTTAGTTGAAGAGAACTCTTACATTTAATCCGTACCCGCACTTTCAAACGTGGAAACTAAGTAAATTATGACCTATACACAAACTTATTTTAATTGTTAATTTAATTTGTTCAAATTCATAAATTAACAATCGAAGAGACTGATAAAAACTTGTTAGCATGCGAAACACAATTTTACTAATAAAGCAATTATTGTCATGGTATAAAAACCAATTATTATCTAGCGTCATTAAAGCAGAATAAGCAATTTATAACCTTAAAAAAAGAATTGCTTGTACTTAACTTATTACATCTGTGAACATCATAAATTCAGAAAGACGACAACATTCGCAGAAAAATTATCATTCAACAACTCTGGTAGGAGATTAAAGCACATAAATTAAATCATGGAACATCACTAAAATGAAGGAACAATAACCGATTCACCGATAATCGAAACTGCTACAGAATATGCATCAGCAAACCGTACTTTAAAAGTAGTATCGTCGTAAATTAATAAACCGTCTGAAAGAGCGAGCAAGTAAATCACAATTTAGAAAATGGAAAAGCGTTAACGTTGACCATGTATTTAGAAATCGAACACACAAGAATCCAAAAGAGTCGTTTTACAAACGAAAGATTCAATTGATTTATAGTTAATGGGCTGTAATTTTAGAATCTAGCACCTGAAAACCACATACATTTTACAGCGCTAGAGGACAAACATTTAATAAATACACATAATTCAAAATCTATAAAAATTTGTATTATGACTTCACACTATTGTGAATTTACTACAATTAAACAAAAAAAAAAATTATATATACATATGTATATCTTATCGAGAAATTAAAAAATTTAATTAAAATATTCAAAAATTGTTCAGGAATTTGGAAGCTCTACCCTTGCGTTCCGTTGGACTGGGAATAATAAACTGTATATTGCAGGCCCAAAGAAAAGCCAAATAATATCTAAGGTTATTTTATAAAACATTACTTTGTTTTTTTTTTTTTTGAATTGAACAATGTATTTTTGCACCAAACTTGGAAGCCTGCTTAAACTTAATACTAAGAGTGTGTGTCAATCGGTTAAAAAGTAGTTAAAAATTTAAATTTTGACAGCAAAGTTAAAAAATAATTATTTATTCACCACAAAAAAAAATAAAAAAATTTAACATGCTAAAGACCGCATATAATTTTTGACAACTATTGTTAAAAAAACCTAACCCAAAAAAAGTGTTTCACTGTTTCAGTATGTATGTACATTGAATTTGAAAATTTTTGCAATCTACAGTATCTAATGGCTTTATTGAAAATAGGAATCGTATATTTATTATACATAATATATACATGTTACTTTGTAATAATAGAATATATAGTAACTTGTAATTCTCTTATTTTTATTTTGTATTGGCATATTATATAATAATAACGTTACATTAATATGTATTGGAAAATATGTTGTACCAATACGAATCATTGTTTTAATTTCATTTTTTACATCTGTCAAAATTTTAACTAATTGACACAGCAAAATTAATTTTGAGTAGTTGAAAAATTTCACCACGGCAATTTGATTTCACCAAATTTTTAACAAGAGTATTTTTAACCGATTGACACACACTCTTAATAATTAAAAAATAAAATTGTTTGCCCTTTTGTTGGTTTATAAATTCTATTCCGATCCATTTTTTTAAAATAAGCTATTCTATTACCTGTCTGCTCTACTAATTTATCTATCACATTTTGATCAAACCGCTGAAACCTGTGCACCATCGTCTTCTGGAATAAAGAAAAAAAAAAGTATAATTATTTGTATACCGAGCAACACAATGATTTCTTTCTTTACCGTATGAATTATAAATTAATGTCTGCTTGGCCCATTTAACATTTAATTTATAGTTGTCTAAAATCTAAAATTAGTCAACCTAGTACCCAACTAACTACATATTATCGTACATAATTTATCCAGTATAAGTCGAATTCAGTTAAAGCAAATTCAACTATTAGTAAATAGTTGGATTGGATAGTATTAATGTAAGCTAAATGATTTTCTAGATTTAAGCAAAATTATTATATAAGTATACTGTCCTCCAACAATAAGCTAATCGGCAGTGTAATTTTGAAAGAGACCTTTTTAAGGCAGTATG
Organism: Tipula unca; assembly: GCA_951394425.1. Taxonomy (NCBI): domain Eukaryota; kingdom Metazoa; phylum Arthropoda; class Insecta; order Diptera; family Tipulidae; genus Tipula; species Tipula unca. The sequence goes on along the minus strand of OX596383.1, from coordinate 15,726,211 downwards.
AGCCAGCAACCTAAGAGAGTTCAGCTATTGTAATTTAGTGAAACTACTGCTGAAATTAAGCAAACAAAATAAAATAGGCCAAGCTGCTGTAAAAAATTAATTTAGATGAGTCAAACTTAGCCACCCAGCAATGTTGGCTAAGGAAGCGGCAGAAAACCTATGAATATTAAAGAATTGTTTCGCCCCATCAATATATTAACGGTAAATAATGGATCTGCCGATTTCATTGTGGACCTAATAACTTTGTTTCAAATATAAGAAGACAAAAAAAATACCAAAATCGAATTAAAAAACAAAAATTAAAACTTACCATCATCTTCACCCGGTTCCGTATGATAATATCCGCCAGCTATAACACCCGAAGTAACGCCTTCATGACTATGTGCCCGACCCAATCGATGTAATCGAGCCATTTGTGCTGCAACATTATAAGCAGGCGGATGTCTCGGACCACGAATTGGTGGTGGTGCCATTAAATTATGACCTATACACACACAAAAACAAAAAAATGGAAATGGAAATAAAGAATTAGCCAAAACTAAAAATCATCACACAAAAACCAAAATCAGTTGCAGAGTGAACGTACACTTACCATTCGATCGTGTTGAATGAAACTGTGAATTTTGTACAATGTACGCAGGGTGTGGTGGCAAGGGAGGTAATACAGCTACAGCATGAGGAAATGGTGGACGCGATGACGATGATGAAGACATAGATGTGTTACATGAAGGGGATGATACTATAAAACACAAGATATTTAAGAAAATATTTATTAAGCCACGCTACACCAATAAAACCCTCATCAAAACAAAAAAAATATTTTAAACTACCCCCGATCACCCACAAATTACAAGGAACCATCCACCAAGTGTTTGTTTTGTGCAATATCAAAACTACTCACCATGCATTGCAGAATGCCGTCTTTGTTGTAATGTCGGTGATGGTGAATTATGAACAATTGATGAAGCTACATGATACAAACTACTACCGTCTGAACAATTCGAATGTGTATCTGCTTGGACACATGAACTGTGACCACTATCGCTAGATGTTACCGATCCTGCTAGTGAACATAAGAGATATAGAAATATAAAACAAGTGACAGTTAAAATGAGCAGTTTAAGGAGACGGTGTGTGACGGTCCGCGGAATAAATCAAACATATTTACAAAAAAATTCAAAGCAACCCACCTGATATCAGAGTCTTTCTAAGTGGTAAATTACTGAGTGATGTAACACTACTACTTTCGACCGATAAATCAACCGATGGTAATGGTGTCGGTGTATCAGAATGAGATCGTTCGTGTACCGTTCGACCTGTTGGATGTACAAAACCGTGTGGTGTAGGATAACCAACTGAACCAGCACTACAACTAGAGCCCATACGACGATGGGCGCCAGGTGATGGTGATGGCGATATAGATGAATGATGAAGTGGATGATGTATACCATGATGATGACCTAATCCTGCTGTCATTGGTAATACAATACCTGGATGACGTGGTTGATGTGGACGTGTCTTATTTTGCTCAGATAGTGATAGAATTTTTTTAACTGCCTGCGGCGATGCGGCCCCTATAAACCACAAAATTTATTTTACCGATTCACAAAACACACAACAACCGACAAACCAACAAAAATAGTTTCCAAATATTTTGACTTAGATTAAACAAACTACAGTAATCACTCAATTTACGTGGATAATTTCATATCAAAAAAATACCGTGTAAATAAAGCCGAATGCGATTCTAATTACGTACTACATAGGTAAACCCTATAACAAAAAAAAGACATGTGTGTAAAAAAAGACCGCGCAAATCGAGGAGTACTGTATATATATATATTTATATATAATACAAAATTATAAAATAAATAAATCATAATTACCAAATTTAGGTCCAGCTAGTCCACCTTTTTTCCCTTCACTCGTCGAACTTGTACTGCTAGTGGTCGATAGCGTCGGTGATGGATGCCTCTTTCGTATGGTGACTGAATTCGGTGCTGAATTGCCAGAACTCCCACTTGGTTCACATTCAAACGAATGTTGCTGCAATATATCCTCATCGGTAACAATTTTAATATTATTCAAATAGGCTTTGACCCGTCGCACCATTTGTGCCTCTTCAAACATTTTCTTTGGATTTGGTGCGGCGGCCGATTTTTTTCGTCGCTTCACAGTCGCTTGGCCGCCCTGTATATGATTCACTATAGTGTGAGGCGTTTGCGATACCGACATTTGATTTAGTGCAACCATTGCACTCGAGGGCGGTTGACCGCGTAATTCTAGAGTTGTTAATAAATCGAATGGTGTACTACACATATGGGTTAGGCTACGAATCTCTTTCGATATCATTCGTAATTTTTCGAAATTTACTAGATTCTCAACTTTTGTATCATTCCCCAGATGAATAAACGTCAAATCCTTTTTTACGACGGGATAAAACGGGATTATTGGATGCTGGGACAACATTTCCGCTGCCACTAGCTGCCGATATTTCGACATATTCCGCGACGGATCCATTAAATCTTGTAAATCACTAAATAATTTTTGATATTTGGTTGGCAGTTTTTCCCACGTCAAGCGTAGTCGGGATACGGCGACGTGGCCAAGTCCCGATATTATCGCAAACATGGAATTAAAATTTTTACATTCTTTACAGTGGCGCGCAACTTTTATAAATTGTTTTATAATTTTCATGCGACGCACCATATTATGTTCTCCGACCACTTCAGTCACGACCCAAAACATTTCCCGATTAACTAATTCCGAAAATTTACGTAGCATTGGCGTACCATATTTGCTATTCAATTCAAATAGATCGTCGATATATTCCGTACTCTCAATTTGTCGGAATATCGAAAAATCCTGTAGTGTTAACTGGATCGAAATCTCATTCGCATTCAGCTGAAGAAAATGCACAAAACTTTCTCGTATTAATTCGGACGCCATTTCATCCGGAACTAAGGTTTCTGTTATACCATTCGTTTTTAAATAGTATCGGGATGATAGTCCAATACGTTCAGCTAAATTTTGTAATTGTTCGGGTAATCGACGCTGTTTTATCATACCTCCCTCACCCACAGATACCTCACACAATGAAAAATTCGAACTTGGATCGTGTATTCCAAATTCCTGTAAAGCTAACATAACCACTTCATGCGATGTAGTCTCCTTATGGACCAATAAATATTTACATGTTTGATCCGATTTATAGACTTTTAAAACGTGTTCGGGATAATCCGATGATCTCAGATCATCATAATATAGGATCGATGTTAAATCCGGATTGCTGTGACTTTGGTACAAAGACGAGGTCGCCGATTGATTTAAATTTGATTGGTTTGTATCATTCTCGTCATTGATTGGAGACTGGGATGACGATTGGGTACTTTGTGTGTCCATTAGGGCGATATTCTTTGGTAATAAATTCATTCGAATTAGAGCTTTTTGAAAGCGGCGCTTAGGTACTAGTGTCATGAAACCGGATTTATGAGTATTACTGCTACTGCTATTTGGAGTTGTGGCGGTGCTACTACTCGAAATTCCTGTAGCGGGTGGATTTGTAACGGCTGACTGTGCGTTTGAAGATCCTGATGACGAAGACGACGAATTAGACAAAATTGAAGCTGTGCTATCCTTTTTATACATTGCCATTCCGATATTATCAACCTGATCCTGTCCACTTAGTGCCACCGCCGCCAAATTAGTGCTGGATAATTTTGTTTTCCCAATTTCATTGTACATTTTTTTCTGCCGCATTTGACGAGACCGCGACGATCCGGTCGATGACGTCGAATTAATCGACGAATTGTTCGATTGAAATGTATTAGAGTCCAGACTATTGACCGAATGTAAAATTTCCTTAAAACCTAGCAAATTATTTTTAACTGTAATAGATAAATGTGTGGTCCCTGTTAATAGCTCGACGGCACGTTTATTTGTGACATGTTCAAAATTTTGCCCATTCACCTCGATAATTTGATCGCCCCGTTTCAATCCGATGTCCTCCGATTTGGTATTTTTATCCACGTTCAATATAAATATTCCAGAATAGCGTTTATCATATCCGCCTATAATTTGAAAATTTAGATTTTCATCCCGGGACGACCTGGCTAGTGTAACAGTGCGCACCTTAGCCTTTGCCGAACACTTGATATGAAATAATCTCAACTGATCGAACATATTCTTTTCCTCGAGCAGCTGTTCGAATTTTTCTAAAAAACTCATCATAGTAGTGTCACTTTCAAAATCAGTAAAATGATTCTCGACCCATAATAAAACTACCCGGGTGACCCGATCCCGTATATCAATAGCCGATAAATTTTGTATATTCTGTTGATCGATATCGTAATTTTCGAACCAATCCAGTAAATTATTGGCTACTTCATTCGGATTAGTAATAAAAGTTCGATGAGTTAGTAGAAAATCTTCGATATAAGTCGGATCCGATATTGAATTTTCTTCGATTAATTGTAACATTAGTCGCTCGGGTGATCCGCGTATCACAACATAACCTTTTCGGCCGGCCTCTAATGCACCATGTCGTATTTCTGTAACCATTACAACCTGGCCATCCTCCTCATGTCTTTTAATATTTTCCTCTCCCTGGTGTTGTATGCGATAGTAATCGGTCTGCGTGATACACACAAATTGGCAATCATCGCATTTGGTTCGCATAACACCGCGATGGTATAATTTATCCATGGTTGGTAATATACCAAAGCTATCTCCCACTTGTAACTCTTCTTTATCTCCATTTGTATGCTCAATTTCAACATGACCATTTATTAAGACGCTCCAACTATCCAACTCCTCGCCATCATTCATAACCATGGTCCCGGCTTTTTCCACTACCGCAAATACCATTACGGAACATAATGCCCGTCGCACCGCCAACGTCATATTTGTAAAAGCTTTTAATTTTTGTGTAAATTCAAGTAAAATTTCAATATCATCTTCGGTTCTATCCGATGGATCTTTTTCTAAACATTCACGTACTGTATCACGTACCGTTAAACTATCCATACTTTCGGTTAAATCTTCTTCGTCGGAATCGACAACGGATTCAACCAAACCAGATAAATCAACCTCATCTGCATCAATCGATGAACTATGTACGGATGTCATTGTATCTGAACCACTATATGCCGAACTTGTATCAGAGGAATGTGAACCACGATTACACTTTTGATATAAATCAGGACGATTTGAACCGGTAAACTAAAAAAAAAAGGAAATGGATGAATTTTTTTGGCATAACCATAAAATAAAATAATATAAATGAATTACTTTGGAGATTTTATTGGTTAAGGGGTCGGATATATTCGATCTCGCGGTCCAATCTTTCAACTTTAAGACGAAATTTAAAAATATAAAATTTAAATTTGACTTACCGTATTTTCGTCAAATACAATATTAACACCAGATGAATGACGAATTTGATGATGTTCCATGTTTAAATCCCGGTGGCCACCGAAATTATGATTTTGCCGATTCAGATTTAAATTACATAGAACATCAACGCCATATGAAGATGATGATTGATGATGATTTGATGGATTTGATGCTGATTGAGTACGACTTCCTAATCCTGTAGTTTGTTTTGGAATGTTTATAGCACCGTTAGTACAATTTGTGATGCCGCTAAATTGAAACGCGGCACCACCACCAAAATTATTATTTAAATTTGTTAAATTGGTTTGATTTGATAAGCAGAGACTTGATAAATTTGTATTTAATTCTGGATAATCAATCTAGATACAAACAAATTGAAAAATTAAACGAATAAAATTAATAATTAACGCCATTTTTTTTTTTACTATAACAGAATAATTTCGAAAAAAACATATTTTTGACTTACCACAATCATTTCCGATGTTTCAAGAACGAAACATTCGCTCGATCTACGTACACTTCCGCCATTTCTTTTACCGAAACTGTATTGCAATAGAAATAGAAAATAAAAATAAATTTTAAAAGAGAAAAGAGACCGGATATGTACTTTCATTGATAAATAAAAGTTTTGTTTTTAAAATTTGATACAAATTTCACTCTCATTATCAATTACACACGGTGTTCCAATTACACACTCAACGCTAAATTTTATGATGTCATATCGAGAATCGAGTACAACATATTTGGAGGCGTTAACTGACACTAAACTATATTATGGACCTGTAGGATGGTAATACAAATACACGTAATACTAAACCAAAAAAAAAAAAAAAAGGGGGTGTAGTTCCTGGTATGGTATGGAAAACCTTAAATATGAATGAAGCCGCATATAGAGAATAGCCTCCCCGTCGCCACCACCATCAATCATCAACAGATAACTTCATTTTTTTTGTTTTTGGTCACAGTCACAGTCTCTACTCTATTAGTGTATCTAACGGTAATTTTACACACAAATACATTCTTAGCAGCATATATAATTTTCTATACACATATCTAATTCACAAAACACAACCTAAACACATTTTACAACATAGCTATATCGATTAAAATGGTTTAATAAATAAATTACCAACTATTTAAATACTTTAATTAAATCAAAAATTCTCATAAATTTATCGATCTCTTACCATGTTGTTTTTACTAGTCGAGAAAATTTTTAAATTCCACCATCTTAGTTTTGTCTTTCAAAAGTCAATCACTATATATTTATCTCTTTTTATAGTATACAATAAAAACGTTAAACACGCAGTAGAATGAGTGAACCAACCTCACATACATACAATAATATATATATGGAATACCACAATTCAAAAAAAAAAAATTCACTTGTTTGGTTTTACAATAATTATTTGAAACTATATACGTGTAGATATAATGCTTTATAAAGATTTCACTAAAAATCTATACAATATTACGTTATAATCAAATACACGACGCAATAAACAAAACAATGTACACTATTTATTATTAACCACGAATTTGAGATACACGTCCACCAATTGAAGTAGTTATGAGTGAACTACTTCTACTCTAGTACTCTACAGTTATACACTATTCTACTACGACAAAATCGTATACACAAAGGTGCGAAAGCGAATGAGTCAAATACTCGAATCTCATTTTGTAGTACACGAGAGTGAACGAGCCCAAGTATAACAAAACTGAAAATTTGAATCTAGTACGAAATTTTTTCCGATTTTCGGTAGCAAAAATCGGGAAATGATGAAATTTGGTTTCAAAATTTTAACACTTACAGCGTTGCTGTATTTTTTTTTTATTTTTGTCAGAAACGCCATTTCGGTTGATTATATTTTCTTGCAGTGAAATTTTATATGTTTTATTTTCGAGTGTTTTCCATGTTATTTAATTTAAATTAATTTTATGTTTATAATAAGTTATTAATTAAGTGTCTATAAATATATTTTTTTTGTGTGTACATAAATATAAATTTCGGACGTGTATAATTTTTTTTGTATATAGTTAGTTCATATCATTTTGTTCAATCATTTATTGAAAGGTAAATATTTTGTTATGATTAAATAAGGTTATGTTTAGTTAATTTGGTTTATCTCAATATTGGGGCAAATTAGATATTTTGGCACCTTTAAAACTAATCGTAATCTCAACATGTCAATAATTTCCTGCACACATCTCTGAACTTTTTATCTCGACAATAATTTTTCCTCTGTTGAGATGAACCAAATTTATGTGCCATTGCCTTACCTCAACAAATTTTTTTATTTATATTGATATTAAATTATTTTAAAAAATATAGGTATCTTAAAATTCAGAGATGTCGGAACGGACCAGACAAAGGCGAATGAAGCTAGAGTTACAAAGAAAGCTTCCCCATCATACATCACAATCAACTTAATTCGACGTCAAATGGCTGTGAACTAATAATCCCGTGATTATAATTAAATGTACTAAGAATTAATTAAATTTAAGAAAAGAAATATTTTTTTATTATTAATTTTTCATATTTAATAATTAAATGTATTTATTTAAAACCGTTAAAAAAATTTTTTTATTTACATTTTCAAATTTAAATCTCTGCCGCTAAAATCTATAATAAAGGCTCCGCCCACATTTTGTTGAAAACATAACCTAACTCTTTTTCATCATTGTCCGACTATTCGCGACAACGTTCATAGTAAATCTTACAATAAGTCGGACATATTTGATGAAAAAAGTCGGAGAGAAATTCATCAATTTTTCCGAAAAATGCGAAAAATGTCGGATTTCGTTATACTTGGGAGATGAGTAAAAAAATAAAAATGCTTGCATAAAATTATAAATAAAAATTGTACCAGATTTTAGTATTACCAGTTTAACACAAAAAAATATCGCAAGTGAACAAAATGAATATCCATACAATTATATAGAGGTTTTTGTCTTGCTTTTATAGTTATTCATAGATGTCACTGTTACTGTATTTATATTAATTTCATTCTAGAGATACGAACCATACTTAGTTTAAAGGCGTTGCCACATGACAAAAATATCGGCGAAAGCCTGGGACCGATTTTTTCTTTTATAATTAAATGATTGCATAATTTTGACTTAAATTATTGAGAAAATATATAAAATAACTACAATTAGTAATTAAAATCATAAATTTATAATAATATAACAATTTTAATTGAATAATAAGAGTTTTTCTATTCTGTCGGTCCGACAACCGATTTTTTACTTAAACGGTATAAATTTTGTCGGTTCCGAACGCATCAAATATCACCGATATTTATTTTCGTTGTGACCATAACCTCACTTCGGTATAATTTGGTTTGTTTACAAACGTAGCTGTTAATCTGTACAATTTATTGAAAATTAAAAATGAGTATGGTATTAATTTGATAAAATATATAAATTAAATGTGAAAAACAAATGACAAAAAAAAAAAAACACAAACAAAAATGTTGTTGTTGTAAAAATCGGTGGGATCATTGTTTTGCTCATGTGGCGTGTCTTATCATATTTTCTACCGAATCGGTCGGAAAGACAACTGCATGTGGCATCGCCTTAATTGTTCGGCAAATCACAAACTACACGTAGCAATTAATTAAAATTAATTTTGAAGCGAATATACATGTCGTTTAACGTATAGATTTAGAATAAAGTTAAACATTTATTTAACAACCATAGTCCTTTTGTTAATTATATACGTGCTGTTCGTTGTTATTAACGATCGTTATAAATGTTGATATATGTATGTATTTTAAATTTATTAAATAGTAGTAACATCTAACGGCATTATTACTGTACTACACTATAATTAGTGATATCTAGTGATATGATCTGAAAGCGTTTTTTATAAATAGTCTTGTTCGCTTCCCACATATAGACACAAGCAGCTGTTTACAACAATAGAAAATATGAAAAACTCACCTCGATCCAGGTAGGAACATTGATCCATTAATGAATACAGCCCCGGACAGTAGAATATACCAGCATGTCGATAATTCCCCTGTGCTGTAAATTTAATTAGGCATAGTAGAATATTCATAACAGAAATAATATAATTTAAAGAAGAACCTACTAATATAGGACATCATTGACATGATGCTTTTCATATCGAACCACTTTGCATAGGCCACGTAATACAGAATCACGATATGATGAAAGTGATTCCAATCCATGGAGTCCATAATAAATAATTTGAAGTTCCTATAAGTATAGCACATATATTTGTATATAGAAAACATAAATAAGGATATCGAAACCATACCTGAAGTGTACGTTGTTCCGGATCACACAATAATGCTTTTATAAAGTGTGGATCGATGAAATCTGTCATAATGCTTTAAAATTCATATTCCTTACATGTTTTTTGTTGAACGTTATTGACATAATTTCGTTGACTGCAGGTCTCACGTGTGTATAGATTAGATAAACGTGCAATCCTAATTCTCGTTCCAACGTTTCTAAAATTAAATACGATTTTCTATAAATTGAAACGAAGTTCAAATATTTTTTTTTATTGTTACTAGATGTCAGCAAAACCTATCATTTGTTTATTGGCCTTTTAAGTACGGCAATTAATCCATACGAGCGAAAGACGATCAAAGCGTGTCTATACATGGAATTGCCTAGGGAAATTTTGTTTTATACTTAAATACTTTTCGTTAAAAGACGAATCGACTTTGATTAATTATAAGTAAAAATACGGCAAATACTTAACATATCTAAGCTGTACAAAAACGAAGTATATATGCCATTCAGCAAAATTACATAAACGATCGAAGAATATATTTGAAGCATTGCGGCCATTTTAGCGTGTGATCTTTCTTTGTCAGCTATGGGGTACGTCGATGCATTTAAAGTGAATGACATGAAACAAACATGGCGACTGTCAAAATATCTGAAAACTACCTGGGCTTTATATTATCGCCAAATTTATAGGGAAACGCTCCATTTTTATCACAATTCTTCGCTAGTTGCACCAATATTCCCGAAGATTGTCCTTTCAAAACATTAAGCTGAATTATCGTGGACTTAGTGGGTTTAGTTTATATACTTGCTCCTTAACAGCCGCGAGCCCTATCGACTTTGAAATTCCTAGAAACACTATAGATAACAATCACTTGAAAATCACATGCAAGCTAGGAAAATTTTAAAATCTATTATTTAGGAAGGACTATGTTTACAACTTAATACTCGCAATCATTTTAGGATCCATAAGGTTGCTAATATGCCCTATAATGTTGCTAATATGCTCTATTATTTTAAAAAGTAATATTTTCGGAATCGCAGGAATTTAATCGATAAAATCCGTTACAAATATCAAGAAATAACAAATAGCAACAATAAATAAAATTACCAACGACCGGTATTTGAGACTTATTCTTGGAATATTTATTAAGCTGTTCACGGAGCTGTGCCCTCTGGTGGCCAGCTTTATATGCCATGGTCAACCATGAAACTTTTGATGAACATTTAAAGAACGGCTTGCTAGTGTATAAGTGGAGCACTCAGGAGCAGGCCTACTCAAGAGATTTGGAGATTCTCTTTCATCTCACCCCTTTGGATCTTACGGCCAAACAATTGACAGCATGTACAACCATAAGGCTTAAACCCATGACCATGTGAACCTGCACACTTTTTACAACATAGGACACTCATCCATTATACGCAACAGGGATATCACTCTGATACTACTGACTATACGCTGTCCCATCGCCTTCTTTTACCCATCGCCTTCTTTTAAGATGAAGTTCCTAACGATGTGCTGAGCTTCTTTACGGACGGTTCAAAAAGGAATGGGGGAGTCAAAGATGGCGTTTTCTATGAAGCACTGAATATAAACCTCTGTTTTCATCTTACTGACTTTTATAGTATCTTTCAGGCTGACCTTATCACGATTATGGAATTGATGAACTGGATGAGGCATTATGTAATATCTGCAAAAGATATCCGTATTTTTACGGACAGTCAGGTTTCCAGTGAAACGTTACAACCAAATTAAATTACGTCGAAGGTAGCCCATTATTGTCTCTCATCTGTAAATGAGATGGCTGAAAAGTTCAATATCCGCTTAAACGTGTTGCTTCAGTAGGAAGCTATGAGAGCAACGAACGATAGTTGGTCTAACACCAACTCGTGCGTAATAACTAGGCAGGTCTGGCCAAAACTGAACTGGTCAGCTGATATCACTGCGAAGATGAGAAAAAGGAAGAAACAATACTCCATCTGCTCTGCACCTGTTCAACGGACCACAGCCACACAAATCTAACCTAACCCTATTCGCTCAGCTCAAATAGTTTGGAACTATCAAATTTTATGTTTCCAGAAAGAGCGATACCGATTTCCTTTAAATCGCAGGTGAGTTTAATATTGCTATTATAGAAGAAATGTTCCGCATGTGTTTTGGATGAAATTCAAGTCTTTATTTAGCAGCTCCTATACACTTCTTATAAATTCTAGATAATAATAGTGAATATCAGGCTTTGGGAGTTCTTCATTGATTAGTTCGTTGGAAAGCCGTGTCATGGTTGGATTTTATTTGTCCATCCGACATTAGTGAACAGTACCACTCAGTTCCGACCAACATGTCAATTGGTTGTAGACAATTGAAATTAGGATCTGATAGTTCTATGTTATGTGGAAGAGACCAGCAACTCTATTCAATATCAATAAAGCTGTTTGGTTGCGATTCAGTAAATCTAAGCAATACACGTTTGCTTGAATTTTAGTAGAGAATTGGCTAAGGTGACACGTAATTGTAAGAATTTTCCTTTCATTGACATGCTATATAAGTAAACCATATTTGTCTAGTACATCTTCGTGGACTAACAGTGCCAACAGCTACATGAGGTAACTGGGACTGGCTAACTATTGAAACCATGACTTCCAGGTTCAGACTGAGCACTGCTACCATGTACATTTTGGAGTAATATTGGATATTGATTTAAGTATATGCGGTATTTAGCTAATTGATGTATGAGAACCATCAAGCAGACAGTTCGGTATACTGAAAGGTTGATAATGCGCCTTCATCATCAATATATATGTTGTGTTCTGGTATATAGAGCAATACGAACAAACTTTATTTGTAGTGCGGTTGACGAAATGAAAGAGATCAGGTTGAATTGACAGCGCGGAGGCTGATGAAATGAAACAAGAAACGAAGTAGAAGCTATCTGAAGAATACATTTCTGCTCGAACATGTTTTCCAAGAATACTATCACATATAGTATCATTTGCTTGTCGTTGCGTGTCGTCGCATCAGGTAGCAGTCACTTAGGAAACCAAGAGAGTTGGAAGGCCCTATCAGATGCATGCAGAAGTATCGGCTGAAACTCGTTGCTCTTCAAGTAACTTGCTGACCTGAAAGTGGATACCATGTGCCTCAGGCTATACGTCTGGGAACTGGGTTTCTCCTTGGGCCTCCGGTAAAGAAATTTGTTCTTTCAGCCAGTCCTCAAGATAAAGACTCATTTTACAATGAATTGGACGATCTGATGAGATCTATACCCGAACACGATATTAGACTGGTAATTAAGAACTATAAATGTTACAGCTGGCAGAAATCAGAAAGACTTGTGTGAAAACATAGGTCCGTACTCCCGAAATGAAATTGCGACATATGCTTGTTGTTATGTATGGATGTAAAAGTTGGGCGCTGGCGGATGAGTACGAGAGATGGCTCCTAATATTTGAAAGAAGAATCATGCAAGTGATGAACGAGTCAAAACGTGAAGTAGATGAGCTCTGATGAAGATCCCCGATATTGTACAGAAATTAAGATCTCAGCGAGTACGCTGGCTCGGTCACATTCTGCGTGCTGATCCGGAATGAATTGTGCAGCGATCTCTGAACAGAGAGCCACCGTATGGTGCTCTTTAACTACTGTATTTAACTAATCAAGTCTTTTCGCTGCGGATGATTCAAAATATTAGGACACATCCGTCCCCGTACATCAGGTGTTCCTGGATTTTAGGCCGACCTGACTCGATCAATCGAAAAAATTTATGGTCTGCCCTGAAATACCTAGGAATATTAACAAAATTGGTACGAGAATTTTTGCAGTTAAACCGGGTGTTTGGCATGAGGGGATCAGGTGTTTTCAAATGCGGATGACATATACCTGATTGGACTGAATAGTAACGGAGTGAAGGAAATACTGTTGGACTTCAGATTAATTAGTTCAAAACCAAATACATGATTTCTTGTTATATAGAGGCAATGGAACACCACATTTTAGAAGTGGTCACTACAAGTTTGAGGGGGTGAGGAAATTCAAATATTTGCGCTCTGTTATCATTAACGATTTTAAAAAAAATCAAAAAAAAAATCATTAGCGATAACAGTGTGTATGAAAATATTAAAGAGCGGCTGGCAGCAGGCAGTCGTGAAGATGATCTTAGAGTATGCTACACGGTGTAGAGAAGCTCAGGATCGAAACCGGTTGAGCTCGATTGTTGAAACAGTAAGGAGACAGTATTGCCCTTTAAAACTGTTATAATAATAATTGTCTTTGGAAGGTTTGTCACGACAGCTAAGTGGTTCTTCTCTATATAACGGCGCAATTATTTGATTAGTGGTACTATTGTCTTGATACCGAGTAATTGTTATTGTGATGAAATTATTGTCAATTTGAATAATAAATACATTGGGAATTAAAATATAGAGGTGAAAGTTACAATTAACTTTGGATTCAAAGTAACGATGCTTTAAAACAATAAGAAATCTTATATATACACACACACACAAACAACCTATACATATATATATATATATATATATATATATATATATATATATATATATATATATATATATATATATATATATATATATATATATATATATATATATATATATATATATATATATATATATAATATATAGGGTGGGCATATAGGATTTGAATAGTTCGCGTGCAACAAAACAGTTTACGGTTTTTAATTTTATTATATGCGAGACCTACATCTACATGGTCTTTTAATTAATTACATAAAAACAAAAAAATCTATATAAATTACATTTGGTTTGGCACACCGCGCATATACATACGTAAAAGAGGGAGTGTGTGGTGAGTATTTCTATTTTATTATCACTCACTCTTATGTCGATTTTCTTTGGTTTTACAAAAAATATCAATTATTTTCTTGCCAATCGAAAACGAAAAATAATTGATTATTTTTTGTCTTTGTGTTGGTATTTTGACATTTTGTTTTCTGTCAGTTTAATGTGAATTTCATGTGAATGAAATAAATATAATGAATCTTTTTGTGTTTTATTTATTATAATCTATCTATGTATTATTTTAATTTATATGTAATATTTTTGCTTTAAATTTTAAAAACTAGAAGCAATTCGATTGCGTTTTACTTCGCCCAAATGCTTCAATACATTGTCAGTTACATTTTCTCCCGAGTTATCAGTTGAATCATTTTGTTCTGTCGATGTTATCTGCTGATCTTGTGTACGATCTGAGGTAATGTTTGATGCCTCATCCCATAAATCGCCACTGTCAATGCTGACTACCGCGTCAACAAAGTTATGGACAACTATAATGGACAAATTATTATAACCACACAGCAAGAAAACTATTGAATTGACATAAAAATTTTGTCATATTTCTATTTGTCATATTTGACATTTCTTTTTTTCAATGTATAGTGGTAGTAGATTATAGAAAAAATCATGATTTGAAAAAATTGATTATACATCAAAAAATAATCAATTATTTTCGCCAAAGAAAATTGAAACACTGAAAAATATCAATTATTTGTCAAAATAATCAATTATTTTTAACCAAAGAAAATCGACATTAGAATATTGTGAAGATCACTGAACTCACCAAAAAAAAAAAAAAATTAAAAATACTGTCAAATGTATCCAATTTATTCACAAAAACAAGTCAAACTTTCCGGAAGCAAAATTCAATGTGAAACTTATATTTTATTTACAACTATATATATATATATATATATATTATATATATGTATATATATATATATATATATATATATATATATATATATATATATATATATATATATATATATATATATATATATATATATATATATATATATATATATATATATATATATATATATATATATATATATATATATATATATATATATATATATATATATATATATATATATATATATATATATATATATATATATATATATATATATATATATATATATATATATATATATATATATATATATATATACAACAAAAAAACTATTCCTTGTACACAAATAAACTCACACTAATCATGTATATATACATGTACATATACAGACAAACTTGGATCACTTGGAAATATTAATGACATATCCGTTATTTATCTATATAGCAAAACTATTTTATCAAAACTATATTTATCTAAATAAATTCACCACACACTATTCCTTTGGACGTTCTCTGATCACGACAATGTATGTAAGATTTAAACACTCACAAAAAAAAAAATATATTAAGACGATATCCGTAGTACACCGTGACTTTAGTATGTGATACTTCACATCAATTTCGCGACACACTTTTCTTACATATATTTATGAAAACCAAATAGTTATGTTTTCGTTTTCGTAAAGTAGTTTTTTTTTTTTTTTTACTAATAATAATCATAAATATATATTATGGTGAGTAAGTAGTTTTGTGTGTTTTGTATTTAAGAAATGTGTATACATAAAAATAAAAGTCAAACCGAATACTGAATCTACAACAACACAGTGACGCGATATTAAAGAACATATATACACGAACGCATACACATTTAAGAGGTTCTCTTACCTTTTGGAAAAAACACCATTTAGTTCAAAGACAAAACAAACTAAAATAATAAAGAAATGAAAGAACTTATAAAAAAAACTTAAAGAGATTAATAATGTATGATACACACAGACAGACAGACTTTTTTTTATATGGATTCGTAATATACAGTAGTTTTGTGTGCATTTCATCCAATGTGAAAACAATATGTATACATGCAACCGCAGTAGTTTTTGGTATGCACTTGTTTTAAAACTAAACTAATTTAGAATGTACTATTGTAGTTTTTTTATACAATTAAATGTTTTGCGCGATGCAATTAATTACGGATTAAACTGGAAAATTACAAAATACATTACACACGACTTCAACCGTTCCAGTTTTTAAAATTTAGGTTCACTACCATGATACAAAAAAAAAACGACATCTTTAGTAAAATGATGCAGTGAACTGTCGCATAGTCAATCATTTCATTAGTTTCATCGTTAATATGAAGATATCGTTACCTGTACCGAATGTTTATAAATGCAACAAAACGGAATTCAATTAAAATTCGATAGAAGCTGCAGAATTAAGTTTTAAATATATATTAATTTGGAATGTACTAATTTTATAAATATAAAATGTATTAATTAAACTGGAAAATTACGAAATGCATTTCACAAGAGTTCAACTGTTTAAGTTTTTAAAATTTAGGTTCATTTCCATGATAAAAACAAAACAGACGACGTCTTTAGTAAATTGTTTAAAGTAGTAACAGTAATAGTGAATAGTTTATTTTACTTTCATCATTGACATGAAGATGTCGGTATCTATACCGAATGTAAATAATTTTGATTGCAATGTACAAACAATTTGGTGCATAACAAAACAGAATTCAATTGGAGTTCGATCAAAGCTGCGAAATTCAATAGCACTAAAAAACTAGGCAGATGGAAAAACTACTAACACGCCAGAACCATATCCGCGACTCATCTAGGAATTCAGGCCACAGTAGAAGGATTTGTGGAACTTCATTCAGATCATGGCCGAAATGATGGGGACAATTCTAGTCATGAATCAGCCAAGAACGGACTCCATTTCATTCCCGCACAGTCTGGTGGCCTGATTGTGTGATTGAAATAGCGTAATCGGAATGATTTATTGATGTAATCTTTGACAACTACCTCTTACCGGGCTCTTATAAATTATTTGTATCTGAAGCCTTATTAGTATTGTATCGTTCCGGTTACGTTCGTTTATCACTGGATAGGTCGGAGCAATAAAGCCTTGTCGAATCACGTGCCCAAAATAATTTACTTCTGATTTGACAAAACAGAGAGAGTTTAAATATTTGGGCTCTTTTATCAATTACGCCCCTGTGGTCGAGGGCACTCACATGTCTCGTAAATCTGAGTTGCACGAATATGTTTTCAAAGAATACCGCACCGCAGTTTCCTTTGCTAGTCGTAGGAGGCGACTAAACTGTGGGATCGCTGGACTGGTGACCCGCATCCGTAAAAAATAGATAAAGAAAAAAGATAAATGGATGCCGTTAAACACCGCACCCCCGCTCAAGTATCCGGACACGCCATTTAGAATCGGCACGTTGAACGTGCAGTCACTTGCAGCTTATGGGGCATGTTGAAAGTATTTTTTGCTCTGTTTATGCGTTGACTTATGTTTTCTTCAATGCCGCCTGTTTTTGCTACAGTACAACCAAGGTAGGCGAGTTTTTCAACCTCGGGTGGTTGGTGTAATAATGTTCGTGTTCAGGCTCATGGCTTTTGTTTTACTGATGTTGATTTTGAAACCTACTTGATGTGCTACGTCTGATAGCTTCTGTATTTTCTTCTGTATGTCGGTATACTTGTGTGCAATAGTAGGCATATATTATCTGCGTAGCGTCTTATTCCTCGTGACTTGAAGTATTTGTCACTTTGCTTTCTTTTGTGTGCATATGCAGATGACATATGTGTGATTGGACTGAATAGCAACGGCGTGAAGGAAATACGTGATCCGCTTGCAAAGTTTTTATCTTCTGTTAGACTCCAGATCAAACGGGATGTAGATGGTACATACATAGGTACATGGTAGATGGCTCGGTCGCGTTCTGCGTGCTGATATACAGAACGAATTGTGCAGCGATCTCTGATAGGAGATTCACCATATGGGGCAGAGGTCGTTGCATTCGACGATGGCTCCACGGTGCATAGTAGAATGACTTGGCCTCTTCAGGTTGTCTATAGGACCGTATGAAAACCAATCTCAGGATCGAAACCGTTGGAGCCAGATTTAGTATTACAGCTGAATAGTGCTTTTGTTCTATGTTTTTTTTGCTATTTGGTTGTACTGGCGGTGATACAATCGTGTATAGGCATGATCGATCCGATGTGGATATATGTATAGGTATATCTGTTATAAAAGTTTATTAAATATAATATATATTTCAAGGGATGTCACATACACTGTCTCATTCGGCGAATGTATGTATACACGAGTAATTATTAAAACCATCACGATTAAAACCCAATTTCCGTGCGACAGGAAAAGCATGTCCCGGTAAATAGATAAAAATAGAGTCCACATAATTCTCTACGCGATCATTTGAAAAAAAAAAAAGTCGAAGGATGAAACTGTGTACGTGATTTGATTGCAAGTAGCTATATATACGACATGAAAATGAAGAATACGTGTCATTTAGACTAAAACTAAGATCCTTTATCAATTATCTTATTCGTATATCTTATATAGAATTTAAGGATAAATATGAGTGACGCATAGAATTAAAAAATTGAAACCTTTTCTATTTTTTTTAAACAATATTTTCTAAGATGATTTATATTGTCAAAGCAGGTCACTTTTTAGTTAGGTATACCTGGATTTTTATCATTAAATAAATAATAAACTATGTGTCATCCTTCTAAGGTGCAATGCAAATGTTATTTTCATATATATGTATATATATGTATATGCAATGAGTGTGAGAACAAAATATTCAATAATAAAATAATTTGGCGATCATCGATCATCGTTCAAGAATTATCCAAAATTATGTATATATGTGTTCCTAATTTATGTAATAATATGTGAGTTTTATGATTTACCGGAAATTGAAAGACACAAACACATGAGTGTATATGTTGGTTATGGTTGGTAAGTTTTCTGAATGGAATGTTGGTTCTTGGCCTAGAACGTAAAATTTTATTGAAATTGAAATAACAGCCAACCTTTCTATATATATACAACACTGGATCACGTTCAGGATATTTTTAATAAACTTCCTCCACCCGAGGTAATCTAATAATTAGTCTACAGTTTAAATCCGCACTAGTCCAAATTTTCGACTTGGACATTAACGTGTGATTTAACATTGGTCCTTCGAGCTGGAATGGTGATGGTTGTTGTTTTTTCCTCTGTAGAGATATATACACAACTCCAAGAATTATTCTGATCACTACAAGTGTATAAATTGTGAAGATGATGTTCATTGCTGGATGATTCAATAGATTCCGGTAAAGCCTCTTCATTTCTGCAGTGTAATCGCCCCTTCCAAGTCCATAATATATTTTGCCATCCTGTAATCTATAGGTTCGTGGTGTGAGATATGCGTTGTTTAAGGAAGGTTCTAACCGATTTGATGATTTTGCATTGGAAAGCCTCACTGATGCCATATACATGACGAGCTGATCATGTGTATCATTTCTTCTATTAGATAGAACTTTTCATGTTTTAGTGTACATCTTGGAGCTATAGCGTTAAGATTCCTGACTGCTGCAAGGCCATCGTCGCGATCTGATAATCACATATTAAGTCGCCGTTTTTGGTTTGGTGACTATGAATATCCATTGATTCGTGTTTAGCTGATTTCATATAGTAGTCTGTTTTATTTATTGTAACTGTCGTACAGCTCTCAGGATTCTGGTTGTTGCAGTTTAACATCTATAGTGGTTTAACATCTTGTGCTTTGTATTTCACATTGTTGCTGACTTGTGTGGTAGAAATATTTGCTTAACTTACTGTTGTTGGCTCTGATGTAGGTTGTGACATAGTGGTTGGTTGTTTGATGGACCGGTATTCATCATTCCGTGCTGGTACTGTAAGTTCTATTTCTAGCTTAGCCTCTAACTATCAGTACGATGGTTTGCGTAACATTTCTTGTGCGATTTCCAAATGGTTTTGATTCGAGTTAGTTTCATCTGCGTTTTCCTGCTTTCAACATCTTTGGTGTAATTGCTTTTGCTTGTTTGAAATTGATCAAAACGAGCACCTTGAGGTTTGTATAGATCCTTCATTTTCATTAATGAATATGAAGATTGTTACGACTGGCTAATCTAGAAATAAAATGTATATAAGCGCAAACCGTACAATTTTTACGCGCATGGGTTCTCTTCTATTGCCTATATCAATATGAAATTATGATTTGTTGTTGTTGTTGTGATGCAACTATATTTGAGTGCCTTGAAGCTGCACCAGCCAAATCAGCCCGCCACAACGAAACCTAGCCCATAATTTATTACAATTTTATTACAATTTATTACACCAAGTCCCGATTTTATTACACTTGCGGTTCGCGAGAAATCCGTGGGCGGTGTAACTTCAAATTGAACCTACACCGCCACTTTGTAACTTTTAATGCAATTATGATATCAAGATGGGACTTTGGCCAGAATTTATTACAAATTTATTACAATTTATTACACCAGGTGCCAATTTTATTATACTTGCCGTTCGCGAGAAAATCGTGGGTGGAGTAATATCAAATTAAACCTAAACCGCCACTTTGGAACTTTTGATATAATTGTGATATCGATATGAAACTTGGGCCAGAATTTATTACAAATTAATTACAGTTCACTGGTAAGTCACCGAAAAATAAAATGTAATTATTTTGTGTAAAAATCATCTTATTTTAATAAAAACATAAAGAAATTCAAAGAAAAATACCAAAATGTCGATAAAAAAATTTATTACACCAGACCGCCACCATATTTTAGATAGAACTGGATGTTGTTTACACTATACGGTACATATATTTTTTGTAAAGTAGTGATTTTTAATTATTTTTTGTAAATTCTATTTCAAGTCAACGAAAAATACCAAAAAAGTCGATTTTATCACCTGTAATAATTTATTACACCAGACCGCCATCATATTTTGGATATATCTGGATATTGTTTACAATATACGGTATACATACGCCGCGTGAAGTGGAGCAATTTAATTATTTTGTGTAAAAATCATCTTATTTTAATAGAAACCTACTGCAATTCATAGAAAATTTCAAAATATCGATAAAATTCACATGTATTAATTTATTACACCAGACCGCCACCATATTTTAGATAGAACTGGATGTTGTTTACACTATACGGTACATATATTTTTTGTAAAGTAGTGATTTTTAATTATTTTAGGTAAAGTCTATTTCAAGTCAACGAAAAATACCAAAAAAGTCGATTTTATCACCTGTAATAATTTATTACACCAGACCGCCACCATATTTTGGATATATCTGGATATTGTTTACAATATACGGTATACATACGCCGCGTGAAGTGGTGCAATTTAATTATTTTGTGTAAAAATCATCTTATTTTAATAGAAACCTACTGCAATTCATAGAAAATTTCAAAATATCGATAAAATTCACCTGTAATAATTTATTACACCAGACCGCCACCATATTTTAGATAGAACTGGATGTTGTTTACACTATACGGTACATATATTTTTTGTAAAGTAGTGATTTTTAATTATTTTGGGTAAAGTCTATTTCACGAAAAATACCAAAAAAGTCGATTTTATCACCTGAAATAATTTATTACACCAGACCGCCACCATATTTTGGATAGATCTGGATATTGTTTACAATATACGGTATACATACACTGCGTGAAGTGGTGTAATTTAATTATTTTGTGTAAAAATCATCTTATTTTAATAAAAATCTACTGAAATTCAAAGGAAAATATCAAAATGTCGATAAAATTCACCTGTAATAATTTATTACACCAGACCGCCAACATATTTTAGATAGAACTGGATGTTGTTTACACTATACGGTACATATATAACTTGTAAAGTAGTGATTTATAATTATTTTTTGTAAAGTCTATTTCAAGTCAACGAAAAATACCAAAAAAGTCGATTTTATCACCTGTAATAATTTATTACACCAGACCGCCACCATATTTTGGATATATCTGGATATTGTTTACAATATACGGTATACATACACCGTGTCAAGTGGTGTAACTTAATTATTGTGTGTAAAAATCATCTTATTTAAATAGAACCCTACTGAAATTCAAAGGAAATTATCAAAATGTCGATAAAAATCACCTGTAATAATTTATTACACTAGACCGCCACCATATTTTAGATAGAACTGGATGTTGTTTACACTATACAGTACATATATACCTTGTAAAGTAGTGATTTATAATTATTTTTTGTAAAGTCTATTTCAAGTCAACGAAAAATACCAAAAAAGTCGATTTTATCACCTGTAATAATTTATTACACCAGACCGCCACCATATTTTGGATAGATCTGGATATTGTTTACAATATACGGTATACATACGTCGCGTGAAGTGGTGCAATTTAATTATTTTGTGTAAAAATCATCTTATTTTAATAGAAACCTACTGCAATTCATAGAAAATTTCAAATTATCGATAAAAATCACCTGTAATAATTTATTACACCAGACCGCCACCATATTTTAGATAGAACTGGATGTTGTTTACACTATACGCTGTATACGGTACATATATTTTTTGTAAAGTAGTGATGTTTAATTATTTTGGGTAAAGTCTATTTCACGAAATATACCAAAAAAGTCGATTTTATCACCTGAAATAATTTATTACACCAGACCATTTTTGATATTCTAACAACCAATCAAACAATCTCAATAACATTAGGAGATCTTCCGGAGTTCTTTGAAATTCCAAGTGATAAGGAATTTCATTTAAAGGTCATTGGAATAGCTCAATATAAGAATAGTGGCCAGGTAACAACAAATGAATATTTATCTGAAGGGCACTACGTAGCAATAGTCAAAAGATGTGACAATACGTGGTGGAAATATGACGACATGATGCCAGGAAGAAGCACATCTATCGCAAAAACTACCAACATTCAAGTTGCATTAATAATGCTATGTAAAATAAAAATAAAAAATATATAATTTACAAAAAATAAATCAATTTCACTCCTTTCAAGCTGTTAAATTTTTTACAAAGTAATTAAGGCCAATAAATATATCCAAACGACCTGTTTAAATTCATTTGGGCTGCACTGTTAAATTGTTTTACGATAGAAAAATGTATGAAACTACAATTACCTATCAACGGTTACCGATTTGACAAAATCAATTAAATTTTTAAATTATTCACTCAATTGAGTACATTAATTGCCTATGTTGTTATTTACATATATGTTCAAATATCCAAATTAAACAGAATATTTAATTAAAATATCTATTCGAAAAGTTTAAACAATATGCAGTTCCAGATAAATTTTCCTTTTAAAATATGTAGTTACCCTGTTTCAAGATATGTCAGTTTATCGTAATTTACCTTTTTTAACTAGATGACACTACTGGCAAAGAAACGCAATGTTAAGGAAATTTTAAAAAATAATGTAAATATGTAAATCCAAAAAAAAAAAATTAAATAACCAAACCTAATTGGCAATATCCGGCTGAAATAACTTGAAAATAACAGGTAACGTAAAAATTCTTGTTAAAAAACGTTTGGTGCGCCATCTGGAAATAAAAAGGTTTATTAATTTCGTGTCGACGCGAGTTTACTATGATGTCACGCGAGTTTACTATGATGTCACGCGAGTTTACTATGATGTCACGCGAGTTTACTATGGAAATCTGCAGTTTATAAGTTATTATAAGTTATTTGGGTATATACAATTAAATTTGAATTAAAACACAACATATAAAATTTTAAAAATATATTAACTATTTAAAACTTAATCGAAAATTTATTCAAAACAAATAATTATTATAAAAAATAAAAATTAAACTATACTTATTAATAAACATTTCTTAGAAATTCGCCTGCCATCTATTAAACAAAAGTAGTATTAAACAATAATTAAGCTTTAAGTTTTAATTAGTTGACTCACCTATAGAGTTGAAACACTTTTAACATGTATGGTTGTGAGGAAGGTAAACCATTTATTCGTCGTGTTTATTAATTTAAAAAATTTCGAATATAGTACTGGATATTTTACAATCAGTAAAATGCAAAAGTTAAGTTTGTTTACAATAAATATATAATAGGTTCAATAAATTTTAATACCATTCAATAGATTTTAATGGACGTTTTAATATTTTTCTTTGAATTTCAGTAGGGTTCTATTTAAATAAGATGATTTTTACACACAATAATTAAGTTACACCACTTGACACGGTGTATGTATACCGTATATTGTAAACAATATCCAGATATATCCAAAATATGGTGGCGGTTTGGTGTAATAAATTATTACAGGTGATAAAATCGACTTTTTTGGTATTTTTCGTTGACTTGAAATAGACTTTACAAAAAATAATTATAAATCACTACTTTACAAGGTATGTATGTACCGTATAGTGTAAACAACATCCAGTTCTATCTAAAATCTGGTGTAATAAATTATTACAGGTGAATTTTATCGACATTTTGATATTTTCCTTTGAATTTCAGTAGGTTTTTATTAAAATAAGATGATTTTTACACAAAATAATTAAATTACACCACTTCACGCAGTGTATGTATACCGTATATTGTAAATAATATCCAGATCTATCCAAAATATGGTGGCGGTCTGGTGTAATTAATTATTTCAGGTGATAAAATCGACTTTTTTGGTATATTTCGTGAAATAGACTTTACCCAAAATAATTAAAAATCACTACTTTACAAGGTATATATGTACCGTATAGTGTAAACAACATCCAGTTCTATCTAAAATATGGTGGCGGTCTAGTGTAATAAATTATTACAGGTGAATTTTATCGATATTTTGATAATTTCCTTTGAATTTCAGTAGGGTTCTATTGAAATAAGATGATTTTTTGACAAAATAATTAAGTTACACCACTTAACACGGTGTATGTATACCGTATATTGTAAACAATATCCAGATCTATCCAAAATATGGTGGCGGTCTGGTGTAATAAATTATTTCAGGTGATAAAATCGACTTTTTTGGTATTTTTCGTTGACTTGAAATAGACTTTACCCAAAATAATTAAAAATCACTACTTTACAAAAAATATATGTACCGTATAGTGTAAACAACATCCAGGGGCCCTACTATCACTTTCGACAACGATTTTCGACGACGGTCGTTTACCTATAGTAGGCAAAGGAAGAAAAACGTAGACAATAGTAAATTTATAATATTGTTTTCCTTTTTCTTCCTTTGCCTACTATAGGAAAACGACCGTCGTCGAACATCGTTGTCGAAAGTGATAGTAGGGCCCCTGTTCTATCTAAAATATGGTGGCGGTCTGGTGTAATAAATTATCACAGGTGATTTTTATCGACATTTTGGTATTTTTCTTTGAATTTCTTTATGTTTTTATTAAAATAAGATGATTTTTACACAAAATAATTACATTTTATTTTTCGGTGACTTACCAGTGAACTGTAATTAATTTGTAATAAATTCTGGCCCAAGTTTCATATCGATATCACAATTATATCAAAAGTTCCAAAGTGGCGGTGTAGGTTTAATTTGATATTACTCCACCCACGATTTTCTCGCGAACGGCAAGTATAATAAAATTGGCACCTGGTGTAATAAATTGTAATAAATTTGTAATAAATTCTGGCCCAAGTCCCATCTTGATATCATAATTACATCAAAAGTTACAAAGTGGCGGTGTAGGTTCAATTTGAAGTTACACCGCCCACAGATTTCTCGCGAACGGCAAGTGTAATAAAATCGGGACTTGGTGTAATAAATTGTAATAAAATTGTAATAAATTATGAGCTAGGTTTCGTTGTGGCGGGCTGATTTGGCTGGTGCAGCTTCAAGGCACTCTATATTTGGTAAGCAGGAGAAAAACAATTCTTACTGTGTGACTCATTTAAGAGATAGATTAGTGTTGGTGGTAATTAGGTCTTATATCCAGTTTTTATTAAACTTTGTTTTTGCATTGGTAATTACAATATCATACGATCACTATCAGCGAATAGAATTTTCCTGATCCAAGTGTGGGTAAAATTGCAATAATATATGATTATATGCCATCATATTATTATACTAATATTCTAAAAAAATTAATAAATTCACCAAATAATTAGTTTATCTTGGGAGGCCACCGCAGTCAGTGCTAATAGAAAATAAATAATAAATATATGTAAAAATAAGAAAATATAAAAGTATATCAAAAGTGTGAGTGATATAGAGATAGATAAGTTATATTATTATACCCTATATATAGTGCTGCGTGATTCATTTAAATAGATCCGTGTTTGCGGCTAATAATTATGTTAGTATAATGACGAAATTATATATGTAGTTTAGTGCGTGTTTTAATTCCCATGTTTGTTTCATTTTATTTTTTTTGAATTTGAAGATGGAATATTATATTATTGCTAGTATAAAGAACATCGATATTGTGGATATATTGGATCTAAGTAGCTGTCGAAATTGCATCTAAAGGGATATTATTTGATACTCTAGTGCCTATTTGCGGGTAAGTTCTTACTTTCATCTCTTACTGTTCGAGTCGATCTAATGAGTACTATTATCTATTTTTGGTTGGATAGGGCCTCCATTAATACAAATTATTTGCTCAACGCTAATCGTATCAATAAAAGCAAAAATGGTGGGACGCCTTGCTTGTCTGATTCAACACAAAATAAACTAGTGAATCTGCAAAACACATGTTATATGTTATATATAACCTCCATTTTTGTATTTATTTTTCTTTTGTATTAAGTTATTATTTATATCTAAGCTTTATTTTGTTTTTACTTAAGTTTGTTATCTTAATATTTTTTCTCTATATTATTACTCTAAAACTTCGGTTGTCAGTGCTGCTCAACAGACTTTAGGTATAGTGAAAGTCAGACCCAAGAATGATTGGTTTGATGACGAGTGTCGTCTTGCAGTTGAGCAACAAAATATAGCCCATAATGAAGTGCAACAACGTCTCACAATCGCAAGGAAAAACAAGGCAGCTCTTGCAAGAAGGGCAGCTAAGCGGATTTGTAGACGGAAGAAGCGAGAATGGTGGAAGGCCGAGGTTCTGAAAGTACAACAACTCAGCAATGAGCGTAGTTCACGTAATTTCTTTAAAAGAATTACTGGATTGCACCATACTTTCAAGCCTTCGTCAACCGCCATTCGGGACCGGGATGGAAACCTCTGTGTCAACATCGACGCAGTACTTGACGCATGGAGTGGACACTTTACTGAGCTGCTTGATGTTCATCATGCATCACAGACTGTTGTTGAGCCACCTCTAGAACAGTCTGCGGAGATTTGCACTGAGGAGCCATCCCATGAGGAATTCACTAAGGCCATGCAGAGAATGAAACGAAACCGCTCACCTGGAGTGGACTGCATTAATTCGGAGCTCTTGATATTCGGAGGGGATACTTTGTGGAACTGTCTTTTCGACCTTATTCGATTAGTATGGCGAACCGAAGTTATGCCTGATGAATGGAAAGTGGCCGCGATATGCCCCATCTTCAAGAAGGGAGACCGCTTGAAGTGTGAGAATTATCGCGGTATAGCTCTCCTTTGCACAGCATACAAGTTACTGTCATACATTTTATTGGATAGAATCACTCCTCTGGCGGAAGGCTTGGTTGGTGACTATCAGGGAGGATTTCGTCCGAATCGATCAGTCACTGATCAGGTCTTTTCGCTGCGGATGATTCTATCTAAATATTATGAGACATCCATCTCCCTACATCAGGTTTTCCTGGATTTCCGGCAGGCCTACGACTCGATCAATCGAGAGAGTTTGTGGTCTGCCCTGGAATACCTAGGAATGCCAACAAAATTGGTACGACTGTGTAGGATGACAGTGACGCAGTCTCAATGCTGTGTTAAGGTTGAGAACAGGCTATCGACAATTTTTGCAGTTAACTCGGGTGTTCGGCAGGGAGATGCTCTGTCCCCGATACTCTTTAATCTCATGTTGGAGTACATCTTTCGTAAAACTGAAACACCTCAGCGTAACATCTTATATCGCCAGTCCAATCAAGTGCTTGCATATGCAGATGACATATGCGTGATTGGACTGAATAACAACGGAGTGAAAGAAATACTTGATCCGCTTGTAGAGTTTTCAGCTTCAGTTGGACTCCAGATCAATGAGTCCAAAACGAAATACCTGATCTCTGGTTTTAGAGACAATGGCACACCAGATTTTAGTAGTGGCCACCACACGTTTGAGGGAGTGAGGAGGTTCAAATATTTGGGCTCTCTTATTACTCACGATAACAGTGTGGGTGAGGATATTAAAGTGCGGCTGGCAGCTGGCAGTCGTTCTTTGTATCCTCTAAGGCCACTGCTAAAATCTAAACACTTATCAAGTGCCGTGAAGCTGAAGCTTTACAAAGCGTTGATCAGGCCCGTTGTTATGTTTGGATGTGAAAGTTGGGCGCTGACGGATGAGTACGAGAGATGGCTCCTTACATTTGAGAGAAGAATCATGCGTGTGATTTACGGCCCTAAACGCGAAATAGATGGTACATACCGAGCTCTGTACAATTTCGAGATCAGAGATCTGATGAAGATCCCCGATATTGTACATGAAGTTAGATCTCAGCGAGTACGCTGGCTCGGTCACGTTCTGCGTGCTGATCCGGAACGAATTGTGCAGCGATCTCTGAAAGGAGAGCCACCATATGGTAGGCGCAGAGGTCGTTGCAGGCGACGATGGCTCCACGATGTAGAGAACGACTTGGCCTCTTCAGATTGTCTAAGACAGTATGAAGACCAAGCTCAGGATCGAAACCGTTGGAGCCAGATTGTTGATTCAGTAAGGGGCCAGTAATGGCCTTTAATACTGTTATTATTATATTACTCTAAAAATAATAATTATTATATATACTTTTTGTCGTGATTGATTTATTGAATAAGTTATAGAGTAACTTTGATACAGTGAATTGTTGCATGTTAGAGAAAATAATTCTTTATTTTAGTAATCCAGCCGTAGCGCAGTCCAGTGAGTACTCGTTGGAGCTTTATGGGTGAGTTAATATTTTTTGATCAAGTTATATTTTATTTTCTCTCACAATTATTTACAACTGGCTGTATCATATTAAAACCAATTGAGATCTATCTGTAACTTATTGATTTGTGATGAATAATATTTTATTATGTAAATAAAAATTTAATAAGTATGAACTAATTATCGCTTATAATTGATGATGAGGGATGGGAATGTAAATCAACGGTGGATCGGATTCTTTTTTTTGTATAACACGAAATGTTTGTTCTGTCTCATATAAAAAAAATGATGGCAATGGACCCCACAGTCGACTGAGTTCTACCCGACTTAAAACGTGTCGGCCGGTCATTGAGGTACGTAACAAGATATGAAGATCGAGATTGAATATGAAGATATGAAGATCGAGATTGAAGTTGATCGCTGTTGTATATTGACAATTTTTGTTGAGTCAATTTATTTGTAGATCTCCCGTGACTGTTTTCTGTGACACTAGATTCGAGAATTGTTTATATTATTCTCACTTTTTGATTGTATTCCGCGACTGTTTGTTATGGACCCGTGCCTTTATCCAAGCGACTTCGAGTTTCGAGAGTTGGTTTGTATTATTCTTAGTTTGACAATGGCATTTTCTTCAAACCCATCCATCTCCCATCAATGTTATAGGTATATAGTCTGTTGTTGGTTGGCTAAAAGGACCAATGTTAAATTCAGTCTCTTCATGTCAACCATAGAAGATATGGTTCTTCATCCGGCATAGCACCCGGCTCAAAGGACCAATGTTAAAACTCACTTACACTTCCAAGTCGTAAATTTGAACTAGTGTAGATTTAAACTGTAGACTAACTATTAGATTACCTCGGGTGATGGAAGTTTATTAAAAATATCCTGAACATGAACCAGTGA
Organism: Tipula unca; assembly: GCA_951394425.1. Classification (NCBI taxonomy): domain Eukaryota; kingdom Metazoa; phylum Arthropoda; class Insecta; order Diptera; family Tipulidae; genus Tipula; species Tipula unca. The sequence goes on along the minus strand of OX596383.1, from coordinate 15,695,923 downwards.
GGTATATAGAAAGGTTGGCTGCAATTCTACTTTCAATAAAATTTTAGCACCAGTTTTGGCCCTGCTGTAATTATGAATGTACATCATAAGTATACACGATTTAATTCGTTATGGCAATAAATCTTAACTTTAAGTGAATTTATTATTTTATTCTCATTACATTTCTAAATCCATTTTTGTGTTTTATTGTTTTCTATTTAAATTTTATTTCCCTTCGACAAAAATCTACACACATAAAACTGAAAAAGGGGCTGCGTGCAGTGAGAAGGACATGAGATTTTCAATTTTTATTTTTTTTTGAAAAACCAAAACGTGATATTTATTTATGGAAAGGTTTTATGAACGGATTTACGACAATTTGAAACAATACTGTTGTTTTCATGCTGCGTCAAAATGGTAATAAGCTATATGTAGATCGTGGGATCACGGATATTAAAACAAAAACTGTTAAATTTGTTTAAGGACATGGGAAAATAAATAACGAGTGCGACCCAGTAAAATAGTTCAGGCTTGAACATGTGCTGCGACAATGCTGTATATAGCTATTATAACAATTCTGATTGCGAGATAAATACAAAAGCCAAATATCATCTGAATTATGATTAGCAAAGAAAAAACAGTTCTCATCCGAGGGTACAGGCATCTAGTAAAATGGTATTAAATGCGATTAAATGAGTTATGTTTCTGACGTTTTGAGTTGCTATAGAAAATGTAAAAGCACCCGGCAGCGGGATTGTAGGGAGTTGGCCAAAAATCTCAACAAACCCAGGGCAAACACCATTCATCACAAATTTTCATTCAAGTAACCTCATAATGAAATACAGCTAACTTTATGGCCTGGGATCATATACAGTGGGCCTCAAGACTTTCTTAAGATCATTCCAAAAAGCACATACCAACATACCAATATTTTCGGGTGATTATCGAGAATTATGGCAATCCTTCCATGATCTTTTCAATGCAGCAGTACATGAAAACATTTCTTTAACACCATAGCACAAAAAATCCAGTACCTAAAAGTACTTCTAAAGTGGGGACCAAGTGCATTGATTAGACATTTTGCAGTTACTGAAGCTAATTACTATTTTGTTTAATAAACTTGATGAGGCAATTATATGGATGCGAGAAACTGCTGAAACATAATTTCCATCATTAACAAAATTTAATGAATTTCTAGGTAGAAGAGCTGATTCACTTGAAGGTATGAGGGCATCATCAATAACCTGCCCAGTTTGTCAGACCAGTTCACATCAATTATTTGAATGTACCAAGTTTAAGGATGTCGATTTTTGCAAGCACCGAAGCACTGAACCAAAATAGACCACCTGCAGGAGGAGACTATAATTCCAAGGATAGCTACTTTCAATGTCCATCACATTGTACATTGTCGTTACTACCAACCATTGTTATTCTTTCTTTCTTTTCTGTTACCGACGATTGTACGCAACGACTTAGACTACCACGTCATCATGCAAAACTTACTGTTGCTGGTTTAGGGAAAACAATGGCTGGTGTTTGTCAAAGGTATATATATTTGGCTGCATCATCCAGATTTAATGAATCAGCCACCAGTGATGTCAAATGTTACATCATTTCCAAATTTATTTCTATGCTACTGGAAAACTTACCGATGGCTGATCCAACCTTTCATACTCCAGGTGTTATTAACATTTTAATCGAAAGTGATTACTTCTTCCATATAATAGGCACCGAGAAGATTTATGCCAATTGGTCGATTCATTGTTCGACTTCCATTTAAAACCGAAAACTCAATAAAAAAAAAGCATGGAAAAAGCATGAGCGGTGCAACGAAACGTCTTGATAATTTAAAGAGGCCTATCACCATTTTATGACCGAATATGAAGACTTTCCGTACATGGAAAAACTTCCTGTTGGTGAAATAAACAGGAACTTGATCGATGTTTTTATTTACCCCACCATGGCGTTTTCAAACTATCGAGCACTACCACCAAATTAAGAGTGGTTTTCGACGCATCATTTAAGTCATCAAATGGAGTTACATTAAATGACATGTTGTTAATTGGCCCTACTTTGTATCAACCAACAAAGCGAAACTGATTACCAACGCATTTTGTGGAGACGAAACCCGAAGGATCCTGTAGTACACTATCGTTTAAGAACAGTAACCTACGGCAAGTCAGCGGAACCATTCCTTGCAGCAAAAATCATCCAAGTAATATGAAATAGTTTACTGAAAAACGAACCAGCTGCAGCACATGTAGTATTAAACCATTTTCATTTCGATAACCTGATGTCCAAAGCATCTCTAAACTCATATGGTTTGAAGTTACGTAAATGGTCATTGAACTCATTGAATTGCTAAGCCAAATTGACGAAGGAGACAAAGAGAAAACTCCGTCGATATTAACGACGATGCGTCATATCAATGAAAGATGAATTTCGTTTTAACGTGTATTGCAATGATGATATACAACCATCTTACGCCCCGAATATTCGACCCAATGGGATGGCTCGCACTTGTCATCATAAATTTTAAAATTTTATTTTAGAAGCTGTGGCTTCATCTCATTCTCGCCAGTTCAACCACAACAATTACTATATATAGATGTAGCAGAAGAAAAGAGCTGTACTAATGTACTAGTATCGACACCAGAATATATATCAGATATTCTATCAAGACTCGGACAAAAAGCCACTTATGTTGTAGGGTGGATAAAACAGTTTGAACATAATCTTCGGCATCAAAGAAGTGGTATCAAAGAAGAGTAAGGTGTATCAATTTACTCAATTTATTGATAACGACGGTATTAAGCAGGTAGCTGGTCGTGTCCAACGCTCTTTGGCTACATTTCATACGCGCCATCCAATAATTATACCCAAATGTTATATTACGGTGCTACTGGTAACAAATTTACATCAAAAACACATGCATGCCGGGGCAACACTATTAACCAGCGTTATACGGCAAAAATATCACATATTACAATGCCGATATTTAGTCAAACATGTCATTCGGAGATGTACTATATGTATATCAGATATCGAAATCAATGGAACAATCAGGTTATGGGGAATCTTCCATCAGCACGAGTTAATTATGAAAGGCGATTTCTTATAGCTGGTATGGATTATGCAGGCCCATTGATGACAAAACAAAAACTCGTGAGAGGAAGTTATCTATTTTTATTTGCATATGTACAAAGGCTATGCAATCACCAGGAGAACAACTTAAAGTAAATAACGTGGTTGTAATTAAGGATTTAATATAATTTACCGCCTGCGCGATACAGTCTGTTAGGTCGTGTGGAGCTAATACATATTGGCACTGATGGAATAGTTCGTGCGTTGTTACTTTAAAAACCAAAACAACAACTCTAAAACGCCCTGTTCATAAATTATACAAGCTACCAATTGATAAATAATTGAGGTACTAGATTCTAGAGAGCCGGTATGTTACAGCTTGCGAATGTATAATTAGTCAAATAATTCAATCTTATTGTGATTACGATATAACTGCGCAATCATTAATAATTCTAAATGAATTTTGGTCGACCTATAATACAAATAAAATTTGCATGTACATAATTATATAAATACATAATTATCTGTAGATTAAGACTGGTTCGAGATGCATTTATAAATAATTAGTCATACTGTATAGATAAATTCATGTTCAATTGTAATTCCATCATTAAATTATGTATATGACATACATTTGTAATGACCGTTGTTAAGTTGTATTGTAGTTAAAATATATAGAACATTATGGTCTCACAAATAGATACATTTGGAAACATGGACACATCCTCGCAAAATTTCCCGCAGCCAAATTGACCACGTGTTCAAAACGAAGGACGAGTTCGGATTGTGCAGGATGTGAGAATTTATCGGTCAGCAACCAAATACGTAGGCAGCGATCATCATCGCTGCAAAGCTACGGTGGAAGTTTTCGTACAGGTTCGGGAACACAGCGAAATGCATGGAACGTTTCGACTGTGAAGGCCTGATAAATGCAGATAAAAAGAAACGATACCAGGATCTTGTCAGCGATAAAAAAAGCAGATTCCTGAACCTTGAGAGAAGATTTCGGCGGAATCCCGAAGTTCTGTATCAGTACCGGGAATTTATGAAAGAGTACGAAGCATGTATTTTGTGCTTCATCACTGTGTGGTAAAACCCCAGAGCAGTTCCACCAAACTATACACGTCGTCCTCGATGCTTTGTGAACGATGACCTCGGGATATTCTATAAATTAATTTATGAAGGTTGGCCCTACGATTCAAAAAGATCTCGTTATTTTGCCTTAGTTGCTGATATTACAAAATAGTGTCGGTAGGTTTACCGAGATGAGGGGCAAATTAACTAACAATGCATCCTATGGCGATCAAACCCATCCGATTCAATCGAGGGGTTCCGGCTGTAAACGGTAATGTTATTCATTGTTTACATTATCTTGCCAAGAAAACGCCGTCTTGCAGCTGAGCAAAAAAATATAGCCCATAGTGAAGTGCAACAACGTCTCACAATCGCGGGGAAAATGGTAAAAGGCCAAGATTCTGAAAGTACAACCATTCAGCAATGAGCGCGGTTCGCGTAATTTCGTTAAAAGAATTACTGGATTTTATCATACTTTCAGGCCTGCGTTAGCTGCCATTCGAGACTGGTATGGAAACCTCTGTGTCATCCTCGACGCAGTACTCGACGCATAGAATGGACACTTTACCGACCTACTTGGTTTTCATTATGAGTCACAGACTGTAGTTGAGTCGTCTCAAGTACATAAAAGTACTTTAAAGTGTGCGTGGCAGTTGGCAACCGTGTTTTGTGTCTTCTAAGGCCACTCCTAAAATCTAAACAGTTCTCAAGTGCCGTGAAGCTGAAGCTTTACAAAGCGTTGAGCAGGCCCACTGTTATGTTTGGATGTGAAAGTTGGGCGCTGACGGACGGGTAGGAGAGATGGATCCTCGCATTTGAGAGAAGAATCATGCTACGGCCCAAAACGCGAAGTAAATGGTAGAATCTGCACACTCTATGATTCAAGCTATGACTAAGATGGAACTATCGGCAAAGAGTGCCAAATTTCATCGATTGGCAATGCATAACAAAAAATTCGGTACATCAACGTATTCTCCGAGACAGGAACGAAACGGGGAAAGGTGATAAGCGGAATACACCAATAGCAGAATCCAACAAAAAGAAGTTGTCCACACCACCCAAGAAACGCATAAGATAGTCTCGTCCAGATGCGCTTTTGATTAAATCGAAAACAGATATCTCATACGCGGACATACTACTCAAGTTGAAGCTGGATCTTGGTGTTACTAGTCTGGGGAAAAGGTTTAACACATTCGAAAAACCACACAGGGAGATCTTTTATTAGAACTGCAAAAAACACCAGAGACCAAAAAAACTACTCTGGAAAACCAAGCTAAGCTCGAAGGCGTTATTGGCCAGGAGGTCAATATAAGATCTCTTATACACACGGAGGTTTGGTCGAAATCAAAGATATCGATGAAGTAACAAAGGCGGACGAAGTGCGGGAGGCACTGAAGAAAAAGTCCTGTTTGTTGTTAAGAAACTAACAGCCGTTTACCGTGGAACCCAAGTTGCTGTGGTTATAATAGCCTTCCCAGAAGTCTGGCGGGAAAAGTTAACACTGAATGGCAAAATACCATAAGAGTACCCAAGAAATGCTTCAAATGCGTGCACTACGGACATGTGGTACAGAGATGTCCCAGACAAATGGACCACTGTAGTGGTACCGAGCGGTAATACCACAACAATTATAATTAAAACACAACATTTTATTTATTTATTATTTATAAGTATATATTTTAAGTGTTTATAAGTTTATTTTATTATTAATGGTATAAGTTTTATCACTTTATAATTTTATGTTATGTTTTATTTACTATATTTAAGTCCATTACACAGGTTTTATTTGTATTCCATCGATGTCGATGGTTGAACTTATTCTAATTTTATCTCTACTTTTATATTCCTAGAATAATTATGTAAATAATTATTCTATATATTCTAGTACTTCTTACATACAATATTATACATAGTTAAGAGTAAATTATGGCATATTGTTAGCGCGTTGCTTCACATCTCCCTCAAAAAGACAAAGGTTATTTAATCATAACCTTTTCAGGGAAATTGATAATTTACTCATAATTTGTAGATTACATTATATTTATTTTTAACTTAATAACTACATTATTCACGTACATCATGTATATTTTAATTTGATTTTCTTATTTCTACTTATTTAATTCATTTGAACTTAATTTAATAATTTAATAAAAAAACTATTAGTTTAATAAAAATTTTAGTTTAAAGGTAATTAGATAAATGGAAAGTTATACATCTATAATTAAGAGAATCATTAACAAAAATGAACCTTCATACATTATAACTCTTATTTTATTCGGCAATCTTAAAATGTTTTAGCCGGTTATGATGCACTGTCTTATTTGAATGTCCAACTTTTATAATGGAATTTTCGTCTGATAAAACTTCTTGAATGACATATGGACCTAACCACAGAGGAGATAATTTACTGGAACGTGCTTCATTTTTTATTAAAACCAAATCGCCTTTGGTACACTTAATAGGATTTAATGAACGGTCATAGTATTGTTTATATTTTTCCTTTGAATTTAATATGTTCCTTCTAGCTATGGTAAATGATGTTTGTAATCTGTATTTCAAATCTTGACTAAAATCATCTACTGTATAAACGGGTTCTGGTTCTTTAAATAATGAAGTAGGTATATTATAGGCTTCATGCCAAAAACTAGCTCATATGGCATTAGACCAGTTGAACTATGAGGTTTTGAATTATACGTAAAAGTAAAGTACGGGAGCCACAAGTCCCAATTCAACAGATCGTTTTGTGAGAAATTACGAAGATATTCACCTAATGTCTTATGGAACCTTTCAAGAGAACCGTTACTCTGCGGATGATTAGCTGTTGTACAGAGTTTTCCAATTTTTAGTAGTTTGCAGACTTGTGAAAATACTGAGCTCATGAAATTGCTTCCTTGGTCACTTAAAACTTCGTCAGGAATACCATAAACGCAAATAAAATGTTCAACAAATGATTTAGCTACAACATTCGCTTCATGGTTTGGGATTGCAATTGCCAATAAATATTTTGAAAGGTCATCCTACATGGTTAGTATATATTTATTATTATTATAAGAAGATACCATAGGATGTCCAGAAATATTTTTTCGAATGATCTTGAAGACGTTGTAGTAATTTTCATAGGTTCCTTAGTAAATCTGGAGTGCTTATTAGTTTGGCATTGCTTGCATGAACAGATTACATTTTTAATCGTTGAATGCATATTAGAAAAGTTATAATATTGTTTAATACGGTTATAAGTTCTAAATAGCCCTTGATGTCCTCCAAGTGGAGATACGTGGAAATCTAGTATAAGCTGTTTTATTTCGGCTTCGTTATTTATGTATTTTATATCAAGATTATTCATAGGATATTCAAACGATTTATGTTCACAATATTTACTATTAAAAGAAGTGCTCTCTATTGCATTTGAATGATTTATTTTAAGATCGAGAGTATTTGAAGAAATGGATGAATCATTTGGAGATAGATCAGTATTAATTGCTGTCTTAATATTAGTAGAAGGAAGATCCAAATGTTCACTGTAAGAAATTTTATTAAGGTCAGGTGAATCCGAATTATTAACACAATTATTAAACTTTTCGGTTTTATTCGGTCTCATCATAATGGTTTCGTCATATTCGGGTTGAAAATCGTTTACTACTTGCTCATTTAAAATTTTTGTTTGTGATCGTGTAATCGCATGACAATCATAGGTAGTATCGAAATTATTTATTCCGATTCTACTTAATGCATTTTTATTTTGTGATCCTGGTTTGTGAACGATAGTATAATCGAATTCGTCCAATTTAATTTTCCACCTCATGAGTCTCGACTATTTGAAATTTATGTCCATACAAATATGGTCGGACAAGAAGGTCAAACGTATCTACTAACTGTGATAACACAGATCCAATGGCAAAATCACTGGCATCACATGTTAGGATAAATGGTTTCGAAAAATTTGGCATTTGAAGTATTGGAGGTTTTATAATTGCTTGTTTAAGTTTGTCAAATGCATCTTGGCATAGAGCGTTCCATTCAAACGTTTGATTCTTTTTTAGTAATGATGTGACAGGTTTAGCTATACCGGAAAAGTTGGGTATAAACCTACGATAATAGCCAACAAACCCCAAGAATGATTTAATATCCGTAGAATTTTTTGGTACTGGAAAGTTCTCAACTACAGAAGTTTTATTTTCGTCAGGTTTGATGCCACTAGAAGTTACAATATGTCCAAGATAAGTAATTTCTTGTCTTAGAAACTGACACTTGCTTGCATTTAATTTGAGATTAAATTTTCGAAAACGTTCGAAAACTTCGACAAGTCTTTTATTGTGTTCCAATAAGTTCGTTCCGAAAATTACGATGTAATTAAGGTAAACTAAGCATTTTATATTATTGAGACAACTGAGTACATTGTTGATCATACGCTGGAACGTTGAGGGAACACCCTTTAAGCCAAAAGGCATTCTGATGAAGTGGTGCCCATCATCTGTGCTAAATGCTGTTTTAATTCGATCAGATGTTTGAAGATTTACTTGATGATAACCACTGTATAAATCTAAGGACGAGAAATATTGTGCGCTACCGAGTTTATCAAGTATATCTGAGACATTTGGCAATGGAAAAATATCATCAGCTGTTATCTGATTTAATTTGCGGTAGTCAATTACCACTCGCCATTTCTTTTCATTTGTGCTGGATTTTTTTAGTACTATGAGGAGCGGAAAATTCCAGGGACTTGCACTATCTTCCACGATTCTATCTTTCAACATCTGGTCGATTTGTGATTTTATTTCTATTTTTGTTGAATGTGGTTGTCTATATTGACGAACATGGATTGGGCTAACATCAGGAAGTGTACGAATTTCATGAGTGGCTACATTTGTACTAGTTAATAGATCACCCTCTAGATGAAAGACGTCATTAAATTCATGAATTACCGAAATAATTGCATTATATTCTTCCTTATTAAGATGTTGCAAATTTATGAATGAATCCAATGTTTCTAATCGTTTATGAAGTACATCATCCCATTTCTGAAGATGAAATATATGGTAATTAGATAGAGGTTCAACCTTGAGATTGAAACTATTTAAATTATGTTCAGCTTCGGATATATTTAATATAGAAATTGGAATTGAGTTGTTTTTAATTTTAATAAGAGAACTTGATATAAATACCAAAGGTGCGATTTCTTGAGACGGACAGATGTATTCTGAGTCATTAGCACAATTTACCTTAATAGTTAAAATTTTCTCTGAACGAGGTAATAATTTTATAGGCTGATCACACTGTAATTGAAGTTCGGAATTTAAGGTTAATGAAATTGTAGAATTTTCTAATGGAATATCGACAACTTGACGTAAAAAATCAATATTACATTTGAAATGATTGAAGAAATTAAGTCCAAGTATTCCAGAACAAGAGATAGGAAATGAATCAGGTACAACTTGAAATGTTATATCTAATTCATTACAATGAGGAATAATTAATTTGGCTTCGCATTCACCTATGGTTTGTATTAAATCATTAGAGATTCCTCGAAGCTTACATCTACTATCCTTACGAATTATGGTGTCAACTTTTAACAAATTTTCTTTAATAAGAGATACTTCAGCAGCTGTGTCCACTAGAAAAGGAACATTTGAGAATTTACTGACATTTAGATTTAAATATAAATAATGATTTTTAGAGTTTATATTACAATCATTGGTTACAGTATAAATATTTTCTATTGAAGAATGACCGTGAAGAGTATTATAAAATTCATTGGAACTAGGACACTCTATGATTTTTGGACCTTCGAGGGAGTGTCTTTTGTTGGCTTCATAGATCCTTCCACATTTCCCGAAACATTTGGATGCGATCTTGCTAAATCGTCTCTACGATCATCACTTTTCTTTTTGAAGTAGCATTCCTGTATGTGATGTCCCTTGCGTTTACAATATGCACATCTCATAATTGAATATGATTTCACAGATTTCGAAGGCGGTTGCTGATTTTTGAAGCATTGTTCAATAATATGTCCTGACTTTCGACAAAGTTGGCAAAATTTGTTTGACTTACGATCGAAAGAAGTATCAGGAGCGGATACTCTTGAAAAATTGTTGATTGCGAGTTCTTCTTGACAAGCCTGATTAATAAAATCCGTTAATTTGTCAAATCGACATGCTTTAATAATATTTTTTATGGAATGGTCTAATCCTTCTTGAAACGACTGTAAAGCGATATGAGAATTAAGATCTCGAATGGTTTTGGCAGAATTTGTACTCTGAGCAGTTATACAAGCTTCATTTAAGTCATGTACAATTAATTCGAGTCTACTTGCATAAGAGCGTACATATTCACCTTTTAATTGTCTTATTTTAGCTAACTCCATTTGAAGATGACCTAAAGAACGACTCTCCGAAAATTCTGATGTTAAAATTTTCTTAAAGTCATCCCATGTATCAATTTCAGTGTATCGGACAATGTCGTATGCTTTTCCGTCTAATTTTAATTTTAATAGTTCTATAAGACCAGGTCTATCTGCTTCGCGTAAAGTTTTATATATATAATCCACACTAGCAGTAAACTTGTGTAGGTCTCTAGGGTTACCGTTAAAATTAGGTACAAGCTTCAATACATATTTGACATCTAAAGCCGACATATTATTATTTTGAGAGGAATCAGTACAATCGGAAAGCTTTAGGTTTGAGGATTGTTTTATATTTTGAGGAATTGAATTAAATTTTCCGTTATTATCCTTAGGTAAAAGTTTATCAGCTTCAGCGTTTTCTTTTCGTTGACGTGATTTTGAAGTAACTTTCTCAATTTTTGTATTGCGTAGAGTTAAAAAATCTATAGAATGGTCATTTTCATCACTAGACGCATCAGATGAACTCATTAATAATTAAGTCTGGATCAATTATTTTATGAAAATAATAAAAAGATTCAATTCATAAAACTGAAAATTGTTCGACTTGAATTACCGCTAATCCATAAGTATTATAATATTTAATTGAATGGACAAATAACCTCGTGGTTCTTTTTATGATTTATAAATTATGTATGAAAGTTTATGCTTTATCAATGATTTCATTATTAGAACAATATAAATGTATTAAATATATGTATTATATATATGTATGTGTTTAACAATTTTAATACATTTTATTGTTATTAAAATTTTTATTATTATTTTTTTTTTTTAATTTTGTTGTAAATAAATTAAAGTTAAATTAAATTAGGAAAATAATAATTCTTAGAACTAAAAGAAGAATAACTATATATTGTAGTTATAGTATATAATATTTACCAAGATTTCTATTTTTTTGTTGTTTGAACATGTGACTTCAATGTTGTCTTCAATGTTAATTGATGGTGTCCCGTTTTCAATGTAAACCAATATCAATATATCGGAAATTTAATTGATGAGAAGAATGATGAACCGTTTATTGCATAAAGATGATGCCTTCTATGTATGGATATATTCGAACGGTTAGAGTAGACTGGATTGTATAGTCATCTTTGATATAACATATGTTAGATATTTGCGTAATATCATATCATATATTTTAATTTATTAATATGCAGGCAGTTTAATTTATTTGTTTCGTGGAACAATTCACTATTTTTGATAACATATATACATATGTGTATGTTATATACTTTAGATTACGGCTTTTATTGCAGCTAATCTTCAATAATAAAATAGTTTATTATATATGAATATATACACGTTTAAATTAAATCACATTTAACTAAAGTTTTATTTTGTTCTTTTATTTATAATGGATTTATTATTAGTAAAATTTATTTAATTTATTACCACATGTTAAATTTAACTGTCTTCGGAGGATCGTATGATTTTTAAAGTTTGTATTTTGCACTAATTAACGGTGAAAAATAACAAATCCCACCGCTGTCACCAATTGTAGTGGTACCGAGCGGTAATACCACAACAATTATAATTAAAACACAACATTTTATTTATTTATTATTTATAAGTATATATTTTAAGTGTTTATAAGTTTATTTTATTATTAATGGTATAAGTTTTATCACTTTATAATTTTATGTTATGTTTTATTTATTATATTTAAGTCCATTACACAGGTTTTATTTGTATTCCATCGATGTCGATGGTTGAACTTATTCTAATTTTATCTCTACTTTTATATTCCTAGAATAATTATGTAAATAATTATTCTATATATTCTAGTACTTCTTACATACAATATTATACATAGTTAAGAGTAAATTATGGCATATTGTTAGCGCGTTGCTTCACACCACTCAAAACTTAGTTATAAGTGCGTTGAAGAGACACATTGCAGAAGTTTGCAAAAAGGAGTCAAAATGTGTCTTGAGAAAGGACGCTCTGTTGGTAACGTCAAACATGTTACGGGAAATTCTAAGTGCTCGATATACCAGAATACAAAAAATACGAAGATTAAGATTTTGTTACAACTAAATTCTAATCATTGTGAAGCGGCTCAAAATCTGCTCGATCAGGTGGTGCATGAGATTAGACCAGACGTCGCAATTGTACAAGAGCAATATAGAAACCGCGATAATGCGATTTGGGCAATTTGGATCGATTGGTGGAAACCGTTTGAGATCGACACCCTGTGCTTATTGCAGGTGGCTTCAAGGCTTGTTCTGTTGAATGGGGCAGCAGAGTATCAAACGATCGTGGTATGGTTTTATTAGAAGCTTTTGCCACATTGCAAATTATTCTATTAAACACGGGCATCACGGCGACATATCACAGAAGCAACCCCTACTCCAACGTTGATCTTACTTGGATTAGTATAGCTGCAGTTCTAGTAAAGGTGTTTTTTGAAAAGTGAGTGAACAATATAGACATAGCGACCATCAGGCGATAGTTTGCCAATTAAGCTTTGTTACTCCTCAGGAAGCTGAAATCAAATACAACGGATATAGAGATTGGAGGACAAAACACTTCGATGAAGGTATGTTTAACAAGAATATAGCCATCGTAGAAGAATAGTAAATAGCCGTTGTAAAACTTTATATTGGTGGATGTAACGAGGATCGGCGACAAGCTTATTGCAGTGCTCGATTGGAGCTCAAAACCACTATTAAGATGAGCAAACGAAAGTGTTTTAGTGAGCTACGTTAAGAAGTTGATCACGAACCGTGGTCACAAAATAGTAATGAAAAAAGTCAAAGGCATTTTAACTCTTCTACCTGCCCAAATATAATGTACAATATTGTAACATTGTTGTTCCCGCGGCATGAATACATACCGAACAAGGAACTAAAAGCACTAGACAGAAAGGCACATGAAGTAGACAACGAATTTGACACCAAATGGCTGTTACCAAAACGCAAGAAGCCACCTGGCTGTTACCAAAAGTCAAGAAGCCACCCGTCATCAAACAGACAGTTATGTATGGTCGACACTGTGGGTAAAATACTGGAAAGAGTGATTTTGAGTAGATTACAAGATGCAGTTCGGCTAACCTTGCCAAACTGTAATATGGCTTCAGAAAGGTACACTCAGCAATTGATGAAGGGAATTGGGCAAAAAGCGATTTCCGGAAGCAGATGGAAGGGAGGTAGTAAGCAATATTGTGCAATTGTCACATTGTATGCAAGTAATCCGTTCAACATGGCAAGGTGGGATTGCATACTGAGTGAATTATAGGATTCTTCCATATAAAACGGATGATGGTACAAAGGAATACGTTGCCATACGGGAGGAGTTACATCAGGTTCTGCACTGGGCCACTGCTGTGGAACATAATGTACGATGGTGTGTTTAGGCTTCGAATACCTGAAGAAGCCAATGCTTCGCGGACGATATTGCTATTGCAGTAGTTGCGAAATACAAGGAAGAGGTTCAATCCGCTGCTGGTTGCAATCAGTTGTATTACAATTGGCTGAGTAGAAGACCGAATCCGTACTTATTACTTTATCAACTATCTGTGGACGTCACCATTGACGCCATATCCAACTTCAAGGAGCATTTGAAAGCTGCTGCTGAGAAGGTTTCCATAGTGAGTAACGTGTCTCGAATAATGCCGAACACAAGTGGAGCAAGACAAAAACGAAGGGTGCTATTGGCTAATGATGCCTCCACTGTTATGCTATATGGAGGGCCAATTTGGGCTGACGTAGCAAAAATCTCACATAGTAATATGTAATATGCGTAATATGAATATGAATTTCGTCTATTGGCTCAGCGCTTTAAGAGAAACGCATGAAAATGTACGCATAACGTGGAAGCGATGCGAATATTACAATAACACGAAAGCTTGCTCGAAACAGATGGAACCAATAAAACAAACTTCGATGGACTCACCGTTTGATTCCGCAGCTTACAATTTGGATAAACAGAAAACATTTGCAAAGTCGACTACCACCTTGCTTAATAATCTGAGGAGAGATGGATTTCTGCCAATGACAGCCATCTGTCGAGTAACTAAGTATTGCTGAGCGCCTGCCCGCGATGTATTGTTTAGCTGGGCTTTTATGAAAACACGGCATTTATGAAAATTTAGGGTTGGCTAAATATTTGCAAGGTGATGATTATCGAACCTGAAAATTAACTAATTTTGTTGTTATTGTGCATATGATGGTATAGTTAATATTTGAGAGGGTCGACCATTTACCCTAAAAAATTTCCAAACACAATATACATATACATACTTGTATACAGACACACAGTGATAAGGGGAGGCTGGATGAATTTAATCATGTATTGTAAAATCCCATTGGGAAATTACATCATAAAAATGGTAAAAAATTAGTTTGTAATATTAATGAGTTTGGACGGAGCTACAGTTTTAAACACAGAGCCGGGATCTTCGAAATAAAATTTTATTCTAAATTTACATATTTCCGTGCACATGCGTATATACGATATACAGAGCCTAGAACATAAAGCATCTCAATGTAATATCAATGTAATTGAACTCATAAAACAATAAGATACAAAAAACTAAAAAAATAATTAGATGGTGTGATACATCTTATATATGTACATACATATATACGTATAAACATAGTCCTTTTATATCGAGTCGCGTCTTTTTAAAAAAAAAAAAAAAAAAAAATTCTCATAAAACTTAACCAAGTAATGTAAAATAATAAATTGAATTAGAGACGCACGACGCTAAGAAATTTTATTTCCAATGTCTTACCAACGTGTTTTTGTTGTTGTTGAATAATTTTGTTTTATCTTTAAGAAAATAAATTAAATTACGAACGAAATAAACGACAAGACGTGATATGATTATAGACCTTTGAGTTAGCATTAATTCAATGTAATCTGTAGCGAATTGATCCACACAAAAAATTTAATTCGTGATTTTAGAAATTATTCCATTCAAAAAGTATCTTGGTGCTCGTGGCTATATGATTTATAAAAAACTAAGCGCACATCCTACAATTTCATGTGATCCAAAAAGTAATATACATGCACTTACTAAAATCTGGAGTAGAGGCTCATTTAAGTAAATCATTTCAGCTGGGCAGCACTTCAGAAGCAAGGCTTACGGATGACAAGCCATTGTACCTATTCGATGTGATTCGAGGAGTCTCGTTTACTTCGAGAACGCCAAATCATGATACGTAGTTTTGAACGAATATGGTGGCAATCGACCAGAATTTTGAACTGTCCAAAAGGCTTTTTGGCATGCCTTTGAACTTGTGATAATTCACAGGATTAACATAACTGTGTGCAATCGGTTACGTCCTTATTTATACTGGGCCAAAAGTGGCTAGCAATGATCAATCCAAGAGTAACACAGATACCTGAATGTGAAATGTTATGTAAAGTGTTGAAATTTGTTCAACAATGTGGTTCTGCGATGTACGTCCCAGTTGATGTTTCGTAAACGATTTCGAGGCCAGTAGTTCAAAAAGCGAAACTATAGTGTGACATGTGGAATCAGAAGATACACTTTTATTAGACCGTAGATTCTGAAGTTCCATCAAGGCTGCTTGTAGTCGAAGTGAGTTTCGACTGTAGCCATTTCGTGATCAGTGGTGCGTGATACTGTATTTGCAACCACCATGTCTTTACATGTAATGTAATCGAAGTGGCGGGACAGTAATTGCGTTCAATTTTGGAGTGGATTGGCTTTGCTCTAGCCAGAGGTTTGTGATCCGTGTAAATTGTCCAGACCCTCAACAAAGTATGAAATGTTTGATTGCCGGATTGATAAATTGTGAGTAATTCCCGATCGAATACAGAATGTTTATGTTCAACATTATTGTACTGTTGCAGAACAGCCCCAACGGCTGTGTTCAACGCATCAGTCGTCACGGTGAATTATGCGTTATTCAGCGAATGTTGTAACAGTGTTATGTTAGCCAATTCAATCAAAAGTGTCAAGAATGCGTGTTGGCATTCTTCGGGCCAAGGAAGTTCTTTTTAATCTCTCGATGCGAACCGTCCAAGTGGAGCTTGTGATGTTCATCATTTTTCGATGCCACAAGAATGTTGTCAAAGTAAACGAAAGAAACGTTTATGCAGCATTTCGTAATCCAAATGACAGTCGAAAAGGCCACCATCATGCAAGTACATGAAAAAATTTTGAATGTGGCGTATTGGAACCGGAATCGTAACCAAATTTAATCGCCGATAGTCTCCACGCGGTTTCCATTCGTGATCTTTTTTCTTGGCCATATATAGTGGGCCAGATATACGGAACATGGCGATATTCGGCAAACTCATAATTCCAACATGTGTTGAAATTTGGTTTGTACAGCATTGTGATGCATCGAGCATGTCTATTAGAAAATTCAGTTTGTGTGTTTTGTAGTATATGAAAAGTGAGCGAGTTGTGTGTGGCGTTCTAATTTTCCCCGAATTCATGGCGGTTTTTTGAGATCGAAACGATCATAGCCGATCTAGATTGACCGAATCTACAAGGCTTATGGCATTTCGTGGTACTTGATAAAGCGAGTGCTGCCAAGCTGGATTCTGCTCTTCTTCCTAATGGAGTTCACCCGCCCGTGTGATGCTCCCAATAGTAAAGGAGACATCTAGAAAGTCATCTAAGATGTTTTTCCTAGTGTTTTGATCTTGAATTTTTTGCGAAATGCTAGATAAATAGATGCGGCAATCAGTTTAATGCAAGAATACTGCAAGCAACCTTCTTTGTTCTAAGTTGATCTTTTTAAATTCAAGAGTGGAAGTTCAGTTTTTAAGTGAACCCCGACACTAATCGATTCACCTCACATTTGATTGATCCTCATAAGTTTTTTGATATATTGCGCATTGTGACTGTATTTCTCAGTCCGCATCTACTGTTGTGGGATGTAGTATGATGTTTTGTTGGAACCTTTTGGGACGATTCACAGTCTGTGCTATCTTTCTGATATAATAGTTCTGGTATAATTGGGGACTACCGATATTGCCAAAAATGAACTCCGAAAGCGTAACTATATGGGATGATTTTGTTTGAGTATCGGAGTCTGCCATTCCAGTAATCGGCTAATCTGAAACAGCAAAACACATAAACTACAAGGTTGTGACCAACCGCATAGTCGTAGCAAAGTTATCAATCTATATACGAAGCGGATCTTCGATGAGTATCAATTTGGTCACTCAAATAGTATGAGGCTATGTGCGACAAAGTTCACAAACTGAGAATAGTTTATGTTCATGGCAGCCTCATTTTCATGTAGAGATATTAGGATTCAATTTGGCATAGGGTTGGTCTAGTTAAATGCAACTAACGTAGTCCAGCTCAAAACAGGTAAAGAAACCTGATTTATGTGTCATTTTTAACAATCATGATAATCAGCAGACCGAGTGAGTTGGACTGAGGATTTATCCGATTTTGGACTAATTTGCTGAACTCTCAGAAGCTCTTCTAACCAGCAAGAAACAATGAAAATGGAATTAGAAATAGATTGGTAAACCAACTTTTCAATTAAAGATGCGTAACGGCTTCCTCATAGTATTCAAAGGACTGATAGTTCCTGGTAGAGGACTTATCTAGTACCGAAAGATGTTGTTAAGCTCTCATGCTTATGAAAATGACAAATCGACAGATAATGGCCCTGCCCGAATGCCGAACCTTAACCAAAATTTTAAAGTCGCAAACTGTGCTTCTTTGTTTGATATCCTGCATCGTAAGGGTAAGTAGAATTTGCTACCAGATGCATGGTCTTGTAGAATCGAATCCGATCATGAGTAGTCGAAGATATTTAACAAGCAATCAATTAGCGGCCGATCGCTTCATCGTGAATCAGCAGTTAGAGTTACAAATTCCGATTGCACAAGCATTCTTCAACAATTTACCAACAGCAGTTCAACGTCATGAAATCATAAGAAATAATTTCCAATATTCATGGTTCCTTTTACAATCACCTTATGGACATTTCTACTTTTTCTGGAATGCAATTTTGGGATTACTTCATAAAATAATAATAATCAGTTTCTAAAGGCCATTACTGGCTCCTTACTGAGTCAACAATCTGGCTATACAACGGTTTCGATCCTGGGATTGGTTCCTTATACTGCCTTAGGCAACCTGAAGAAGCTAAGTCGTTCTCCACATCATGGAGTCATCGTCCCTTGCAATGACCTCTGCGCCTATCATATGGTGGCTCTTAGAACGTCATCGAGCCGGCATACTCGTTCAGATCTTACTTTATGTACAATGTCGGGGATCTTCATCAGATTTCAGAGCTCGGTATGTATAATTCTTCTCTTCAATGTAATAAGCCATCTCTCGTACTCATTCGTCAGCGCTCAACTTTCACATCCAAACATAACAACAGGCATGAACAACGCTTTGTCAAGCTTTATGATTCACGGCACTTGACAGGCATCTAGATTTTAGCAGTGCCTTTAGAGAAGACAAAGTACGGCTGCCAGCTGCCAGGCGCACTTTAATATAAGCACCCACACACAAATATTTGAACCTCCTCACTCCCTCAAACGTGTAGTGACCACTACTAAAATCTGTCGTGCCATTGTCCCTATATCCAGGGATCATGTATTTTGTTATGGACTCATTGATCTGAAGTACAACAGAAGCTGAAACCTGTACAAGCGGATCAAGTATTTCCTTCACTCCTCTGCTATTCAGTCCAATGACGCATATGTCATCTGTGTATGCAAGCACCTGATTGGTCTGGGGATAAGATGTTGCGCTGAGGTGTTTCAGTTTTACGAAAGATGTAGAAGGAGACATGAAATTGAAGAGTATCGGGGGCAGAGCATCTCCCTGCCGAACTCCCGAGCTAACTGCAAAAATTGTTGATAGCCTGTTCTCGATTTTGTCAATCTACACAACCGTATCAATTTTGTTGGCATACCTAGGTATTCTAGTGCAGACTACGAACTCTCTCGATTGATCGAGTCATAGGCCTGCCAGAGCACCTGGTGTACGAGGATAGAAGCCTTATAATATTTAGACGGAATCATCCGCAGCGAAAAGACCTGATCAGTGACTGACCGATTCAGACGAAATCGCAATCATAAAAATGTCACGAAAAAAAAAATTCATAAGGAATACGTAAACTGAAGTCTTCCTGTACATATTTACATATATATTTTTTCAAACAGTTGTTGCATTGGTCTACTTGTGTGAATTTACTCGGAATCATGGTGGATCAATGCATTTTTCCTTCAACCAAAAATATTTTCACCTGAGTTTGCGTATTATCTGTGTGGTTGTATACACATATGTATATATACATCCCATTCATTTTCACAATTTATTTCGAATGAATAAATTCCGACCGCTTTAATGTGTTTGTCTAAATAAACAAAACAGTACATATAATATCAAAGGGTTGTATATGTACTGTGCTACTGTTGGAAGGTAATTAGAAATTTTCCAATTTATTCATAAACTTATGAAAAATGACTAGATATATGTATATGCGGGAAATGGGAAAATATGTATATGTATACTCATTTTTGTTGTTTTTAATTATAAACTATATAGATAAATTTAATATTCATATAATCAAAAATATTAAAGTTAAATATTTACATTATAAAGAAGATAAACGTCTTCGGTGATGCTGTGTACAAAATCAAAAAAAATTTTAAAACATTTTAAATATTTAAAATGAATGGTACCTGCGTCGTGACTCCCTGTCTTCTGTATATAATACGGCCGCCAAAAATTCACGCCAGTGAAAAAGAACATTTTAGGTATTTTTCATCGATAGATGACAGGGAAGAACAATTTACGATAAATTATAACGTTATTAGGTGTTCGTGTAACCTAACCGTGTCCGGAATTGCTGTTTCCGTGTCTACGATTCACCACATCCAGCGAAGGTCTGGTGTAAGAAAGCCATTACTTCCGCTTGACCATTTGTGGAAGGTTGAAACAGTGCCGAGAAAATGTTTCCCATTAAATTTTTGAGTCTAAGAAATTCTGGAAACATCCACAAACCACCCTTGCCCGACGCAAATTTCGGCGACCGACACATTCTTCAAACGTGAGCAACATCCGGGAGAATGTAACAAGCTTTGTTATGTTTGTATGTGAAAGTTGGGCGCTGACGGATGAGTACGAGAGATGGCTCATGCGAGTGATTTAAGGCTCAAAACGCGAAGTAAATGGTACATACCGAGCTTTGTACAATGTCGAGATCAGTGCTCTGATGAAGATCCCCGATATTGTACATGAAGTAAGATCTCAGCGAGTACGCTGGCTCGGTCACGTTCTGCGGGATGATCTTGACTTCTTCAGGTTGTAGACAGTATGAAGTCCAAGCTCAGGACCGAAACCGTTGGAGCCGGATTGTTGAGTCATTAAGAGTGGCCTCTTAATAGCCTTTAGAAAACTGTTTATTATTATTATTATTGTGTGCCTATTGGAGGAGACAATTTAACCATAGTCGAGGTAAGACGTATCTTATTCTAGTCCACTCATACTCTATTAGTTACAGGTCATTCAGGTGGTAACAAAATCCACTGCTTTTGGCATACAGGCTCTTCGCAAGATATTTGCCACCCATGGACTCCCGGAGATCGTTGCGAGTGACAACGGCACAGCATTTGATTTTACTAAATTCCGGCAGTTCTATGATCAAAATGGTATTCGTAGACGTCCAAACACCACAAGAATGTTGATATTGACATCACAAATAATTTAAATAGTCTTTTTCGTCAAACAAAACTATTTGTTAAACTAACATTTCTGGTGGTGACAGCGGTAGTAATTTTTATAGTTACGTCAAGCGAGGTATTGGTGTAGAGGTGCATATTCGATCATCGAGTTCGTTCGGTAGGAAGTCACGTGCGGTCTATGTTATTATCAATTCCCTTATTCCCTATTCATACATACATAATAGATTTATTTATATACGATGTATGTATATAAATGAAAATGCAACCCTCCTGAAAATGATTTTCATCTCATACGATATTTTTTTATTAAATTTAACACTCGGTCGGTCACTAAATCAAAATTTTACTGCGTATGTAACATATATACAAATATTTAAATTTCACAGTCTTGGGTTACAACATCAATGCGATCAAGACTAACATTAACAAATATTTCACGCACAGTAATTAAAAAATGATTGCATTGTTCGACACGAAATTAGTGTTGTGTAAATGACACATCAATTTAAAAATTCTGATTATTTAAACGCCGGGGTTTGCGTTATATAACCCATTCAATAAAGATCCGAAACTTTTACCTGTGTCTATTCGTTATATAGATTTCGTATCTTCAAAAAAATGTAAGTGGATTAAAAATCGTAAGAAGAACATACGAACAATATAATAATATCTCGTCTATATATGTATTTATATATACAAAAGGGAGCTCGAATTCTAATCCCACCCACACACAGCTGTTTCATATTATATAAAAAAAAATGTTATTTCATTTCTTAATATTTCCTTCTTTGTATATACATATAAAAATCTCCATTGTGTTATATACCTGATAAATATATTTTTTTTATGTTATAATTGAAACGGGCTAAATATCACGGCACCATTGCAGGATTATATCCGATTGTATATATGTAGCAAAATAGACCGTGGGATATTGATTTCGTAAACATTTTAATCAAATTCGTCTAATCTTGGGAATCTTCATAATTTAACATCACACAGGCTGATCGATTATTAGCTGCAATCCAAAACAGACTTTTTTAACTGCGGCCCAAAAAGCAATCTAGTTCTAAGATTTCCGAAGTCATCTCCTCCGGAGAGCAACATATAGCCGTGGGAAACGAGTTTCTGTCAATACTCTTTCATGGATCTGATTAGACCTTCGAACGCTTCTAGTTTCTTAAGTGACTGCACGTTCCACGTTCCGATCCTAAACCTCGTGTCTGGGTGCTTGAGCGAGGATCCGGTGTTGGTTTCGCGATAAAAAAATAACATATGAATACTAAATTTTAGTCGATGTTGCCAAGCACTAGCATACTAAAACACACGAAAAATGTTCTAGCATCGGCGCATGAAAGATTTTCGTGTGTTTTACTGTGTGAGTGCTTCGAAAGGTCAACTAAAATTTGGTATCGAGAAATTTGAATTTTTTCATTATTGTATTGATAGTACTTTTGTAAATGGTTTTGGCTACCATATTCCATCTACTTAGGCGATACTATAGTAAGAACAGTTTATAAGAGCAGTTTATATAAAAAAATATTGGAATTTGAATGTGACTTTCGGATTTTTTTTTTTTGGTATCAAATGTCCAAAGTAGATAACTGTGGTCTGACCACGAAACGCTTTTTAGTCTATTTATGCAGTAAAATAGACTAAAAAGCGTTTCCCAGATATCCAAGTCGGTTATAATAAATTTGTGAGAAAACATAGTAACAGCTAATTGTACTTATAATTTTTGCTTATAAAATATATTTCATGCATCGTTTGCCAAACTACAGAATATTGTCGTTGGTGTATAATGTGACGTGCATGTCATACACAAATCTTAAAATTGATTGATGCGGAAATAATAAAATTTTTATTAAATTTCATAATCTAATTGGCATTTGTCTCACAGAAACAATTTCTTTTCTATTTTTATTATATTCTTTTTTGATGGATGGATGGATGCAAGATGAATAGTGAAGGGTATACAATGAATAAACTAGAGTTAGAAGATACTTGCAATTCCTTTGGGTTGCTTAAGATTTAGAATTAGACATATGGACTAAATATAGTTCGGGGTTAATGCATTCAGTTGAGGAATGACACCAACTCAAGTTTCAAATGTTCCTACAGAACTCGACGGAGGTGAAACACGAATGTAAAGACACAGTTAACTTTCTCGAAGATATCAAGAAAACTAACGGTGTTTGTGAACAAATGCTTTAGAAGAATATTGAAATTCTTCTGGCCTAACATCATATAGGTTAGATACGGTTAGGTTGGCTGTCCTAAGGGACTAACATAGATCCAAACTATACATCTCTTAAAACTTCTTCGTCTTTACTCATTAAACCATTGTGCGCCTTCCAAAGACGTCGATATTACTTAAATCCGTCAAGTAGGGAGGGGGCTACCATAAATTTGAGGAGAAGTCCACAGCAACTATAATCTTGAAAATTTGACAAGATTATGGAAATGGTATGTACACGTTTCACTCAAGCACAAAAATCTCAGAGTTTATGTCATACGGCCACTAGAATTTCTGAATAGTGACACTTGTACCTCTTCAAATTGGTGTAATACGTTACTATAAAAAGGGTTAGACTCCGTTGATAAATCTTTAAAATTTGACAATAATTATGCAAATGGTATGTATACATGTTTCACTCCAGCACAAAAATCTCAGGGTTTACGTCAGCTGGACATAAGAATATTTGAGCAGTGAACCCTTGGATTTTTTCTATATTGATGCAATACGTTACTAGAAAATTGGCGTTGGATTCCGCCAATAAATTTTGAAAAATTATCTTACTTTCATTCAAGGATGTCGATAGAGTAACTCTTCTAGATTAACGGAAATGCAAATCATTTGGAGGAATGGGGAATATAGCGTAATAGTTTAACTTGTTAAAAGCTTGGTAGCACATTTAGGCTCCACCCTCACTTTATGCTCAGCGAATAATAAATTTTGAAATCTTTGAGTATAGCGCTCTAGGTCTTTAAGATATAAATGAATATAAATCTTTTCGGTATTCTCCTGGCTTAACCCTTTGTTTATTCGCGCAGATGCACGAAATAATTCATTTTAATGTGCTGTGCGCGCTCAATGTCATTTGATTTATATAAAAAAATATTTTCTTATGTTATTCTTATAATTTCAGGTATAAATAATAGAAAAAGCGATTATACAAAATAACATCATCAGACCAGCCAGCAGCAGCTAATACCAAGAATGGAGCACAACAACAAAATTGTATAGAGATTATTTTCTTTTAAATGAAACTAATCATAAAACATTCTTAGTTGGATATATGCGAGCGTGAATAAGAAGAAAATACAATACGATTAGGTAAGAAATTATAAGAAAGAAAAAAAAATCTTATTTTTATATCTTTGAGAGAATTGAAATTAAATTTGTCTTTAGTTTATGTTGTTGGTGCTGTTGGGACATGGGACCATAATCCCATCAAGTATGTAACATATAAGAAGATTTCTTTATATATTTTTTGTTGGTGCGCGATGTATTAAATTACAGCATATCTGAATTTGATTTTCGGTTCACAAACGTATATTGCAAAGATATATTTAAAATGATTGATCGTTTATTCGAACAACAATGTAGTTTTAGGTGAATATATGAGATCGGTGCATATGACTAAGTCTGGGCATAATATATGTATATACATAGTTAACATTTATCTTGGTATACCTAGGGTTGACCTTTCCAAACCGTCCTGATCTATAAAAAATAAACAAAGTGGGAAAATAAAAGTATTTAAGAGAAGACGACTATATTACAGTGATCGACATAAGTTTTATGTCAATGTGTGATCATTAAATGTTTTGAGAATCAGATCATTTTCACGGTGGTGCTCAAATTTGAATAAAACTGAAAATAAAATTTGTTTAATGAAAACAACTATAGCGATCAAAATAAGTTTTATGATCGCGAAATTCCAATTTGATCATTATCTTGGCCGTTATCATTCTCAACAGAAACTTCTTGGGTGCTCTGGCAAAGTCTGGATGCTTGATCAGCTATAGATTTGGAGTGATTACGCTCAAGGTCTATAAGCGCGATGAAGCCGACAGATCTGGGGCATATGCAGCAGGTGTGGATGCCACTTATAGAGTTCCGCTTAGTGTTGATGACCCAGATGTCCAGAGCGTCCCTGAAGACGGTCAGGAGACATTATCCATCGGAGATGTTGAGATCTATGGGGCTGCATTGTGCGCTCCGGATGGATGACTCGCTGTCAGATGCGGAGTCTGATTCAACAGTGGTGGAGGTCAGCACTATCTAATGCTTAAGATCCTTCAGATCAACCTTCACCACTGTAAAGCTTGGCGGTATTCTTTGGCAGCAATAAACAGCTTTAAGCCATATAAACGGGCAGGACGTGATGGCATTATCCTGCGGATATCCAGCGAACTATTGACTTAACCCAATCCTAAGTGGAATTCATCTTCAAAGTCAGCTTATAACTTTGTCACATTCCTAGTAAATGGACTGAAGTAATATTTATACCTAAGGCGGGAAAAAGCTCTCATTGCTATCCCAAAGACTTTAGATCCATAAGCTTACCCTCTTTTGGGAAATCACTTGAATATAAGGAATATTCCTTGGTAACTTTCTTGGATATATAGAAGGAGCCTTTAGCAACGTCAAACCGGGGGCAATCAGTCGGGCTCTTGCGTGTCTAGGGTAGACGGGTCACTCAGAGGCTGGATATATCAAATGCTTAGAGACAGGATCGTGACAACTCATCTACACGTGAGTAGAGGGACACCGCAAGGTGGGGTTTTACCGATAGGTTATATCCGGTGATGTTTAGAAGATGTACCGGCAAGTGTGGATCAACAAAGAGGGTGCAAAAATTTAAAAATATTATGGAGAGCAAATCCTAATGAACCAATTCAACAGTATGGGTTAAATCTACTTACATATGGCACAAGCTAGTAGAATATTCAACCCATTGGCATGGTTGTCGCCGCTTACTATATACGAGTTAAAATTCTGTAGCAGATGGTCACGCTACGCAAAGAACTATAGAAATTCGAAAAGCCGTTTATTCCCATATGGCTTCAATTCGCTGATGAGATTGAACTACATGGTTTTTCCAACGCCAACGAACTGGCATACAATGCAGTTATATATGCTTAGACAACCAAAAACCAGAGTTTCAGCCATACAACATCTGAGTCTACCTATAGATTGGAATTATTGGGTACAGTTTTATTGACGGAACTGTTATATATCATCCAGAGTTCCTGGATCAGAAGTGAGAATTTATCGAACCGTACTGTGGAGTGACAGCAAATTTATATTAGATTGGTGATCCTCGCATATTCCATAGAAAATAGAATGCTTTCGTGGCCAACAGAGCATCTCAGTTATCATCGAAAAATATCCAGGTGAATATTGGCGTCATGTGCCATCGAAGCAGAATGCAGCTGACTGTGTGTCATGGGGAATCGCAATAGGTGAGATTTGAAAGTCAAAATTTATTAGGTGGAAAGGGCCAGACTGGTTATATTTAGAGAAAGAAGATGGCCAGAGCAAAAACAGTCCAAAAGCTCAGAAAAATAAGTCTAAAAATTGAAGAGGGCACTATCATATGGGAAGAATTGTCAGTTATGTTCAAAAGCATCATTTCGTAACAGAGTCAACATGTTTGGAGAACAAACAAGAAGTTCCTTGCACTTAACACCTTGAGTCCATTTTTGGATAAAGATGAAATTATCCGAGTAGGATTACGAATAAGTAATTCTATTGCAAGTTGCAATTACCAACACCCAATTTCACCATGTGGTGAAGTTATTTCCAATGTTGGATTTGCATCCTAAATGGCTGCACGCCGCATGTGATTTGTTTGTGAGTTTAGTTCGGCAAAGATACTGGATTATAAAGGCAAAATAGGTTGTGAGGTTGGTAATTCATAAGTGTTTCAAATACATAAAATACAAGCCAAAATTAGAACAACTATTGATGGGCGACTTATCAGCGACTCGAGTGAGATATGCGTATTCATTACAATAAAAGTGTAAGTATGTATGTATATTTGTTGGGCTCAATACAAAAGATGTTCACATTGAATTGGCCAGTGATATATCTTCTGTTTATTGGGTGTGCTACGATGATTTATTGGAAGTAATTGCCATATCAACAACAGCGACAATGATACGAATTTCGTAGGTGCCTACAGACAGTTAAAGCAGTGGTACACTTGGCAAGCAAAAACTGAGAGATTTGTAACATTGTTAGGCTAAATTGATGCAGTAATGAATTCTAGACCTATGTGTCTCTTTGGTGAAGATGAACTTGACATTTTAACTCCCGATCTTTTTTAAATTGGCAGAATTCTGGTGGAAGTTCCAAAACCAAATTTGTCACATGAAAAATTATCACCTTTGGCTCGTTGGGAACTGCAGGTAATCAAGCTAAAGAACAATGACAAAAATCTAAAAAAATTCCTGGGTATCGACAATTGATAGAACTAACAGTGAAACTTTTTTTTTTTTTTTTTTTTTTTTTTTTTTTTTAAAAGGACTTGGCATAAACACTTTTACGGTCCATAGCCTTACCTTACATTCACACAACATTCATTGAATCCATTCATTCATCCCATTCACACAAGTACAGTATACCACCTGCGCATTGCATAGCTCCATGTCACCCTGTACAGTGACATGAAAGATGGGTCGGCCCATGAGTTCTACATTCCAACAGAGGGTCATAGATGTTTTCAATTTAATCACCGATCGTAATCGGGAGATGAAAAATTCCTTTTGCATCCCGCCTCTGTTGGGATTCGAACCCGGTACCTCCCGATCCAAACGTCGCAGCTTTGACCACTGCACTATTTGCTCGGTAACAAGTATGTGAACAGTGAAACTTAGTGGCACCGATGTCTACCTCGCAAATTCTGGATAAGAATTCAGCTGAAGTGAGAAAATCAAATAAAACAATAACCATGTGTATCGCGGCCAAGTTTCACCAATGGTTTCAACAATGACACAAATCTAAAAAAATTCCTGGGTATCGACAATTGATAGAACTAACAGAGAAACATAGTGGCACCGATGTCTACCTCGCAAATTCTGGATTAGTATTCAGCTGAAGTGAGAAAATCAAATAAAACAATAACCATGTGTTTCGCGGCCAAGTTTAACCAATCCAGAACAATGACAAAAATCTAAAAAAATTCCTGGGTATCGACAATTGATAGAACTAACAGTGAAACATAGTGGCACCGATGTCTTCTTTGCAAATTCTGGATAAGTATTCAGCTGAAGTGAGAAAATCAAATAAAACAATAACCATGTGTTTCGCGGCCAAGTTTGACCAATCCAGAACAATGACAAAAGTCTAAAAAAATTCCTGGGTATCGACAATTGATAGAACTAACAGAGAAACATAGTGGCACCGATGTCTACCTCGCAAATTCTGGATTAGTATTCAGCTGAAGTGAGAAAATCAAATAAAACAATAACCATGTGTTTCGCGGCCAAGTTTGACAAATCCAGAACAATGACAAAAATCTAAAAAAAATCGTGGGTATCGACAATTGATAGAACTAACAGTGAAACATAGTGGCACCGATGTCTACCTCGCAATCTTGACCAATCCAGAACAATGACAAAAATCTAAAAAAATTCCTGGGTATCGACAATTGATAGAACTAACAGTGAAACATAGTGGCACCGATGTCTACCTCGCAAATTCTGGATTAGTATTCAGCTGAAGTGAGAAAATCAAATAAAACAATAACCATGTGTTTCGCGGCCAAGTTTGACCAATCCAGAACAATGATAAAAGTTTGAAAAAATTCCTGGGTATCTACAATTGATGGAACTAACAGACAAACATAGTGGCACCGATGTCTACCTCGCAAATTCTGGATTAGTATTCAGCTGAAGTGAGAAAATCAAATAAAACAAAAACCATGTGTTTCGCGGCCAAGTTTGACCAATCCAGAACAATGACAAAAATCTTAAAAAATTCCTGGGTATCGACAATTGATAGAACTAACAGTGAAACATAGTGGCACCGATGTCTTCTTCGCAAATTCTGGATTAGTATTCAGCTGAAGTGAGAAAATCAAATAAAACAATAACCATGTGTTTCGCGGCCAAGTTTGACCAATCCAGAACAATGACAAAAATCTAAAAAAATTCCTGGGTATCGACAATTGATAGAACTAACAGTGAAACATAGTGGCACCGATGTCTACCTCGCATATTCTGGATTAGTATTTAGCTGAAGTGAGAAAATCAAATAAAACAATAACCATGTGTTTCGCGGCCAAGTTTGACTAATCCAGAACAATGACAAAAATCTAAAAAAATTCCTGGGTATCGACAATTGATAGAACTAACAGTGAAACATAGTGGCACCGATGTCTACCTCGCAAATTCTGGATTAGTATTCAGCTGAAGTGAGAAAATCAAATAAAACAATAACCATGTGTTTCGCGGTCAAGTTTGACCAATCCAGAACAATGACAAAAATCTAAAAAAATTCCTGGGTATCGACAATTGATAGAACTAACAGTGAAACATAGTGGCACCGATGTCTACCTCGCAAATTCTGGATTAGTATTCAGCTGAAGTGAGAAAATCAAATAAAACAATAACCATGTGTTTCGCGGCCAAGTTTGACCAATCCAGAACAATGACAAAAATCTAAAAAAATTCCTGGGTATCGACAATTGATGGAACTAACAGAGAAACATAGTGGCACCGATGTCTACCTCGCAAATTCTGAATTAGTATTCAGCTGAAGTGAGAAAATCAAATAAAACAATAACCATGTGTTTCGCGGCCAAGTTTGACCAATCCAGAACAACGACAAAAATCTAAAAAAATTCCTGGGTATCGACAATTGATAGAACTAACAGAGAAACATAGTGGCACCGATGTCTACCTCACAAATTCTGGATTAGTATTCAGTTGAAGTGAGAAAATCAAATAAAACAATAACCATGTGTTTCGCGGCCAAGTTTGACCAATCCAGAACAATGACAAAAATCTAAAAAATTCCTGGGTATCGACAATTGATAGAACTAACAGTGAAACATAGTGGCACCGATGTCTACCTCGCAAATTCTGGATTAGTATTCAGCTGAAGTGAGAAAATCAAATAAAACAATAACCATGTGTTTCGCGGCCAAGTTTGACCAATCCAGAACAATGACACAAATCTAAAAAAATTCCTGGGTATCGACAATTGATAGAACTAACAGAGAAACATAGTGGCACCGATGTCTACCTCGCAAATTCTGGATTAGTATTCAGCTGAAGTGAGAAAATCAAATAAAACAATAATCATGTGTTTCGCGGCCAAGTTTGACCAATCCAGAACAATGACAAAAATCTAAAAAAATTCCTGGGTATCGACAATTGATAGAACTAACAGTGAAACATAGTGGCACCAATGTCTACCTCGCAAATTCTGGATTAGTATTCAGCTGAAGTGAGAAAATCAAATAAAACAATAACCATGTGTTTCGCGGCCAAGTTTGACCAATCCAGAACAATGACAAAAATCTAAAAAAATTCGTGGGTATCGACAATTGATAGAACTAACAGTGAAACATAGTGGTACCGATGTCTACCTCGCAAATTCTGGATTAGTATTCAGCTGAAGTGAGAAAATCAAATAAAACAATAACCATGTGTTTCGCGGCCAAGTTTGACCAATTCAGAACAATGACAAAAATCTAAAAAAATTCCTGGGTATCGACAATTAATGGAACTAACAGAGAAACATAGTGGCACCGATGTCTACCTCCAAATTCTGGATTAGTATTCAGCTGAAGTGAGAAAATCAAATAAAACAATAACCATGTGTTTCGCGGCCAAGTTTGACCAATCCAGAACAATGATAAAAATCTAAAAAAATTCCTGGGTATCGACAATGGATAGAACTAACAGTGAAACATAGTGGCACCGATGTCTACCTCGCAAATTCTGGATTAGTATCCAGCTGAAGTGAGAAAATCAAATAAAACAATAACCATGTGTTTCGCGGCCAAGTTTGACCAATCCAGAACAATGACAAAAATCTAAAAAAATTCCTGGGTATCGACAATTGATAGAACTAACAGTGAAACATAGTGGCACCGATTTTGTAAAATTTTTTATATATATACACTTATTTAAATAATTAATAATTATGTATTGTATTGTACATATGTAGGTACATATGTAGGTATAAACTATATAAAATTTTTTATTTATTTTGTATATTTTTTTAAATGAAATTATAGTTTATTTTCTTATAAATTGAAAAAAAAAAACTTACGTAATGAGCTGCGGGCATTCCAATTGGTTACATCGGTATAGCTAATGGCATCCTTCAATTAATCGAGTTGATAAAAATGTTGAGTTGGTTGATATTTATGTACATATGATGATTAATAATGTGTTGCCGTTAATTATGGATGTGTACTGGTACTCGTATATACTGTTGATATAACTGGTGTTGCTTGTTCGCCTTCCGTTTATTTGTTGGGATTGCAGGTGTTTGTTCTACCATATGATGTGCTTTTGTTATAATTTGCACGTATATATACAGTTGTAAAGATGATTTGCAATATTTTTGATTTTCTCATTTAAATATTGCAAGCGTTGTATAATTCACTTACAACTCTTTAAATTTATATGGCTTTAAAGATATTATAATAAAGTGTATGTTTCACATATTATTATTTTTATTTTATAGTGAACACTAATATGCACATGTTTTTTAATGATTACTATTTTAGAGTTCAATAGTTAGGAAAATTCACTTTTGTTTTAATTTAAAGTTTCATTTGATTTAATTTTTATTTTGAAACTATATAACTATATAATATATAGTCCATATAAAATGTCGGGGTCACCAATTGAAGTGTTATTTCTTAATATATAGTTTAAATTAAACACACTTCATTTTATTTTTAAACTTTATAATTAAAAATGAATATATTTTTCACATTGTAAATATAATTTGAATTATAATTATTTTACATAATTTTATATAATTTTTTTGTTCTGGTAGATCAGATGATTATTTGAATAATAATTTCTTAAGACTGATTTAACATTTTTATTCCCAAAAATTTAGATAATTGTGAGTTCGTTTTCGTTCGTGTCGACAGAACACGAGCAAGCCTAACTTCTCCTTACGAAGGACCATTCAAAGTTATTCGTAAGCTTCGTAAATTTTTCATAGTTGACGTTAACGGGAGACAGCAATCCATCTCAATTGATCGTCTCAAACCAGC
Organism: Tipula unca; assembly: GCA_951394425.1. Taxonomy (NCBI): domain Eukaryota; kingdom Metazoa; phylum Arthropoda; class Insecta; order Diptera; family Tipulidae; genus Tipula; species Tipula unca. The sequence continues at coordinate 15,663,484 of OX596383.1, read as the reverse complement.
ATATGGTATTTTGTCAACGATCAATTGCAAAAATAATAATATCAAAAATGTCACATTCCATATTCCAGCCTAATAAATCATCGCGCGGGAATCTTACTGCGAGGGGAGTACTGTAGCGGCCCTGAATAAATACAGAATCCATCTTAAAATAAAGAAAATTGTACTATGCGAAATGGACCAAAAATTAACATATAACGAAAATTCAGTAATAGATCGGATCATAAAAATCCTAAATTATATTTTACTTAAAAATGTTAAATCAGTCTTAAGAAATTATTATTCAAATAATCATCTGATCTACCAGAACAAAAAAATTATATAAAATTATGTAAAATAATTATAATTCAAATTATATTTACAATGTGAAAAATATATTCATTTTTAATTATAAAGTTTAAAAATAAAATGAAGTGTGTTTAATTTAAACTATATATTAAGAAATAACACTTCAATTATCACGTCGGGGTCACCAATTGAAGTGTTATTTCTTAATATATAGTTTAAATTAAACACACTTCATTTTATTTTTAAACTTTATAATTAAAAATGAATATATTTTTCACATTGTAAATATAATTTGAATTATAATTATTTTACATAATTTTATATAATTTTTTTGTTCTGGTAGATCAGATGATTATTTGAATAATAATTTCTTAAGACTGATTTAACATTTTTAAGTAAAATATAATTTAGGATTTTTATGATCCGATCTATTACTGAATTTTCGTTATATGTTAATTTTTGGTCCATTTCGCATAGTACAATTTTCTGGATTAGTATTCAGCTGAAGTGAGAAAATCAAATAAAACAATAACCATGTGTTTCGCGGCCAAGTTTGACCAATCCAGAACAATGACAAAAATCCAAAAAAATTCCTGGGTATCGACAATTGATGGAACTAACAAAGAAACATAGTGGCACCGATGTCTACCTCGCAAATTCTGGATTAGTATTCAGCTGAAGTGAGAAAATCAAATAAAACAATAACCATGTGTTTCGCGGTCAAGTTTGACCAATCCAGAACAATGACAAAAATCTAAAAAAATTCCTGGGTATCGACAATTGATAGAACTAACAGTGAAACATAGTGGCACCGATGTCTACCTCGCAAATTCTGGATTAGTATTCAGTTGAAGTGAGAAAATCAAATAAAACAATAACCATGTGTTTATAATTAATCAAAACTCATAAATTTTAATAATATGTAATTCATAATTTTACCATAATGAAATATCGACATGAAACTTTAAAACTAGAATTTTTAATTTTTTATGAGTTCATTGTTTTATCTTTGGTAATTTATAAGTAGAATGATCAATTTAATTATATCAAAGAATATATTCGCCTAAATGTTTATATAGTCTGCATTAATTTAAATATTCACAAATACATTCACAGTTTTTTTTACTTAGGAATAAGTTAAGAAATTTTTCACAGCCGTGATATTTGTGTCAACTGAAAATAAGAGTAAGTGAAAACGACTTACGATCAAATTATTTATGATCAGGATGCTATGAGGACTATCTCGAAGAGGATGATGATTACCTTCACTTCTTGTTGCTTTAAATGCAAGGGGACGCAACATACAATTTTACATGATGACAACAGTCGCCAGCAATAAACATTGTTATGGCGAGAAAATATGTCAACTCTGATTCATCAGGCACTCATTTCTGATCGTAAAGTATTTAATGAAAAGGACAAAGTGCATTATTTACCACACCATGCTCTGTTTAAAGAAAACAGTACATCTCATGACTCTTGTAAATCGAGTTGGGTGACCTGTTTTCTATACTGACAAGATTTCAAGAAGAACAAGACATCGGCAAGTGGCGATTCATCCCAAACACCACAACTACCAAGGAATTGTATGGCGAGAAAGATCAAGAAGCGAGATCTCTACATTAGGTAGCAAAGGACAAGGTAGTTGTTGCCCAAATTGGCAAATCAGATCCGACTTCTACGTAAAGATTTATTGTCGGGTTCCAGAGTTCGTTACAAAATGGAGGAAAGGATTGCATCTTAAACTGCTTTGAGCGCCGTAAACTGCTTTCAGAGTTCTGTAAAACTTTTGACCGGCTTGGTTGATTGTCTTCAATCACATTCAGAATACTGCTTCACTCGGTATGGCTTACAAAAAATTAGATGGGACGATACATTGCCAGTTGATATTAATCGAATATGGTGCACTGCCAGGTATAACTTACAGTGTTCAACTATATGGCTTCTGCGACGATTCCAAGAAAGCTTCTTCAGTATAGTAATAAATACAAGAGCATCCAATTCCATAGTGTTCATTTAATTGCGGCTAAAACTAAGGTCTCGTTATTAAAGCAACTGTCAATTCCCCAATTAGAGCTATGGGGAGCTGCGCTGTTAACAAAACTACTCCATCAACCCGCCGTCATTTTCGATGCTCCTATAGATTTAAGTATAGTAATAAATACAAGAGCATCCAATTCCATAGTGTTCATTTAATTGCGGCTAAAACTAAGGTCTCGTTTTTAAAGCAACTGTCAATTCCCCAATTAGAGCTATGGGGAGCTGCGCTGTTAACAAAACTACTCCATCAACCCGCCGTCATTTTCGATGCTCCTATAGATTTGTATTGTTGGTCGATTATGCCTTATAAGGGTAAAATACTACTGCCCAAGAAGCGATGATCTGTTAGTCAAGTGGGTTCAGCACGAAACATTTCAAGAAGAAATTCACCAACTTCTGACGATGAAACCAATCAAACGAAGTGAAGCAATAAATTAGTTTTACGTTTTTCAATTATTGGGGAACAGGACATAAAGAGTAGGGAGCTGCTTTATAAATGCAAATGTTGGATATTCAACGAAACATCCAGTAATCTTACCATTGACCGAGGAGCTCGTGCATCTTCTGCACTTGAAATATTTGAAATATCCCAATCCATTCATTACCAAAACGAAATATTGGATAATCGGGGCAAAGGTACAGTTATTAAAAAAATATCCAAGAACTGCATTTATTGTGTCAGAAGTCGTCCTAAAATTGCTGATCATGGGAAACGTACCGGCACCAAGGGTAACACTAATACGTCCATTCGCGAATGAATGAAGGTACATATGCGTGTTTCTTTGTATGGCAACAAAGAGGCCTACCAAGTGCCGTTTATAGTGACAAACCAACTAATTTTTTAAGAGCTCGGAGAAAATTGGATGAATTTTCTGCCATTCGGGACCGAGAACTTCTGTATCAACATCGACGCAGTACTCGACGAATAGAGTGGACACTTTACCGACCTGCTTGGTGTTCATCATGCGTCATAGACGGTTGTTGAGCCATCTCTAATGCAGATTGCGGAGATTTGCACTGAGGATCCCATGAGGAATTCACTGAAGCCACGCAAAGATTGAAACGAAACCGCTCACCTGCATTAATTTGGAGCTCTTGATATTCAGAGGCGATACTTTGTGGAACTGTATTGTCGACCTTATTCGATTAGTATGGCAATCCGAAGTTATGCCTGACGAATGGAAAGTGACCACGATGTGCCCAATCTTCAAGAAGGGAGACCGCTTGAAGTGTGAAAATTATCGCGGTATACCTCCCTTTGCACAGCATACAAGTTACTGTCCTATACATTATATTTGATAGAGTCACCCCTCTAGCGGAGGGCCTTATTGGTGACTATCAAGGAGGATTTCGTCCGAATCGATCAGTCACTGATCAGGTTTTTTCGCTGCATCCATCCCCATATATAAGGTGAGTTCCTTGAGTTCCGGCTGGCCTATGACTCGATCAGTCGAGAGAGTTTGTGGCCTGCTCTGGAATACCTAGGAATGCCAACAGTTGGTACAAATGTGTAGAATGACAGTGACGCAGTTTCAATGCTGTGTTAAAGTTGAGAATAGACTATCGAGAATTTTTGCAGTTAGCTCGGGTGTTCGGCAGGGAGATGCTCTGGGCCCAGTACACTTCAATCTCATGTTGGAGGAACTCCAAATCAATGAATTATGTTGGACTCCAGATCAATGAATCCAGAACAAAATACATGATCTCTGATTTTAGGGACAATGGCAAACCAGATTTTAGTAGTGGCCACTACATGTTTGAGGGAGTGAGGAGGTTCAAATATTTGGGCTCTCTTATTACTCATGATAACAGTATGGGTGAGGATATTAAAGTGTGGCTGGCAGCCGGCAGTCGTGCTTTGTATCCTCTAAGGCCACTGCTACAATCTAAACATCTATATGAAGTGCTGCGAAGCTGAAGCTTTACAAAGCCTGATGAAGATCAAGCCCGTTGTTATGTTTGGATGTGAAAGTTGAGCGCTGACGGATGAGTACGAGAGCTGGCTCCTTACATTTGAGAGAAGAATCATGTGGGTGATTTATGGCCCAAAACGCGATATGGATGGTATACATAACAAACTATGTAGAATGTCGAGATCAGCGATCTGATGAAGATCCTCGATACTGTACATGAAATAAAATCTCAGCGAAGATCTAGAACGAATTGTCCAGTGATCTCTAAAAGGAGAGCCATCATATGGTAGGCGCAGAGATCGTTGCAGGCAACGAAGGCTCTCTTCCGTTGCATGGGCTCCAACTCTTTGGATTAGTTTATCTACAGTATTTTTTCACTCTTTGCGTTACGACTTCAACACATCCAATTAGTTATCGAGGTAATTTGGAAATTACTTTGAAAAAGCTTGATTTCTCATTACTGTTCTCTCTGATTTGTGGCAAGATATCAAATCCACATCGTGTGACTTGTGAGCTTGACACTTTTGTTCCAGGTTTTCAACTAAAGGTCTTTTAATTTAGATCAGTTTTCCTTCCTACCTTATTCTAATCATATGTCCAGTTTGTTCTGAATGTGGAAATGTGTGGGTCTATGTGGCATTGGGTGCTTTAGCTACCAAAACAGATGAAATCAAATCAGCGTTAAACGGATTTATGAATAACTCCAGCGTGTTTAGAGAGAATTGTGCACTGCTTGGTTCTGTATCATAATATCGCATAATATATGTAAACACACCCCGGTAGCCAATTTCAAACAAGTGTGTTAATCATAAAATCTTGAGTGAGGTTAAAAGGATATAATCCTTATTTTTTGTTGTGTTTTTTTTTCTCCAAATTCCCACGAACTCGAATCGATTTCCTCTTTTCGTTTTTATGTGCGCGTACTGCGGTATACATACATAAAAACATATATAAACATATTTGAGTATATAGAACATAAAAAAAATGTTGCATTTTGGTGCATTATGTGCCTCCATCGAAATGCACATGTCGATAGATTAAAAAATATTTTTTTGTGTACTGTAATTTGATCTTTTTTATTTCAAAATCATAAAATAAGAAGAAAAACCTTCAAGACAACCAAAAAAAAAGACGAACACGTATAAGGAATGGGTGAACAAAGTTATTTCAAATATATTTTGCATCTGGGGTTGCGTATATATACGCTATAAGTGAACACATGTGTGACTTTTTAAATATATACATACATATATCAAGAGTTTTGTCGTCATCAAGTAGTTCTGTTTACAGGAACATTTTTCGCTTTCACAAAAGGATGATAAAACTGATGTATATATAGACAAAATTACTTTGAGCATCTTAAAATATTTTCTTTTGAAAATCAGCGACACAACATTTTATCATGTGCATATGAGTGTTACCCGAACTCAATCAAGCGAAAGTATATTCCATAATTTAAATATACAATGACACAAAACTATATAAGCCGCAACGTATATAAAATTTAAAGGATCCACTAATTAAAATAAGATTCTTATCTATATCCATTATACGTTTTAAGTTGATCAGCTCTCGACTTGTAGCAATCTGTCGCCAAATGTGATTTGACTTTGAAGATTATGGATATAACCAAATACAATTAGGGTGAAGAAGAAATTTTCGTCTTAAATTTCTATCTTATATGTAAAATAGAGTGTGATCCCTGTTATGTAATGTATAGAGATTCGTGTTCTAACAAAAATAAAATACCGAATTACAAATCTCCAACAGTGAAAATTATACAAAGAAATTTATTTTTTTCACTTCTATTAAGCCGTTCTCATATATGGGCCTCTAATTTATTTTTCGATCGAATTAATTAAAAAATTATCCAAGGTAATTAAATTATCCAACCTAATCCTTGAATATAATAAAATAAATAAATTTCCGTTTTAGTTTTTTATTATTATTGTATTCCTTTTACATATGAAGATCACATCATCATAGATCCATTATGTGTAGAATATTGTATTCAGAGAAGCAAGGTCACCCATATATAAAGACCGGAAACTGAATAATAAATTCAGAACAAAAATAAAAGGATCTACGAGTATGTACTCATTCTTGATCATGATCGCACATTGAATTTCCGCGATCATAAAATTTATTTCGATCGCCACAGTTGTTTACATAATTTAAATTTGATTCAGTCAACTTATGTTTATATTATGTATATGTACTTATAATATTCATGATCATGATCAGTTTTAATGATCGCTATATAGTCGTTATACATATATACTTATTCATGTCATGATCACGCATCAAAGTTTTGCGACCATTAAACTTATTTTATTTGATCATTAGTGATCATGATCTCTAATCGATTTCACTACTTTTCATTTTCAGTTTGTTTTAAATTTAAATATGAAACGTGTTCGCTGGATATAGATTCGCCCAAAAGTATACTGCCCACGACCACGTTTTATTCCTCTTCCCTATTGATCGGCCGGAATCAGGAGGGATCCAAATATCTTGTCTAAAATAAATTGAACCGTTTGACCAGCTCCTATTCCAAAAGGAAAGCACGAAAAGAACGAATTCTGCAGCGATATCTGCAAGGAGGGCCATATGGTAGGCGCAAAGGTCGTTACATGCTACGATGGCTTCACGGTGTAGAGAACGACTTGGCTTCTTCAGATTGACTAGAAGAGTATAAAGATTAAGCTCAGGATCGAGACCGTGGGAGCCGGATTGTTGACTCAGTAACGGGCCGGAAATGTCATTTATGAACTGATTAGTATTATTATTATCCAGCAGTATGTTACACAGAGAATTGTAGCTGAAAGTGACAGGCGTTATGGAAATTGGCAGCATCGTTAAGGGAGAATGTTGTTACTTTAGCTAAAGTAGCGGAGCAGTTAAATAAATTGGTAAGACAACCACCACTTGAGACACTTGCGTGACTACTTCAAATCCAAATCCTGTTCATGATCGGGAAAAAAGTTACAGAATGCCTTATCGACACCTTCCAGATTGCAGTATATCGAAGGAAATTTTGAGCAGCAACTGAATCGTTTGTCTCTCAACCATTCAGCAGATATGTGCTCTACTAGGGCGGTAGTAACACTCACACGTAATATGAATTCGACATCGGTAATTCCTAGAAGTGATCCTAGATTATGACATGAAGTTGGAATCTGTATTTGCTCACGTGAGTGGAATGGCACACACTCCAAGCGCGAATATCTTTTAACGATTTGGTTGTTGTTTTGGATTTATGCTTGGAGAACGGCTTTGGATTCATATTGGATTGTAATAGACAGGAATCCTGGAGCATAATGGGCTATGCTTAGGGAAGAAATGTTGATTCGTTTCGCAACTATAGCCATACCGGCAATGATATACGGCGTATGCTGAATAATCGTAAACAGCTGTACTGTTAGCAATGCATGAGTTTGTGAGACGTGGCAGTTTCCTGAAAGATTTGTGGAAGTGTTTTGGACATAATCCTGAGTTTAATTTGAATAACCCGACATATCAATTAAACATTAGAGCAATCAAGAGGCCACAGTTGATGTTTGATCCTCGACCACCGCAGGAGTATGATATGATATACGACCCACAAGAAGAAGATGACCTACCAGAGGCATGAATCAAACAGCAGCTAGAGGCAGTCAAATCCAAATTCCCATCATTTCTGAAGTTAGGACAAACGACATTCCTAAAGTGGGCAAAACGCATCTGGTCTAGCATGAAATGATAAACACAGATGATGCCAGGCCAATTAAATAACATATGCCGGCGGTTCCACGGGTATCAGTCAGCAATATTAGCTAGCGGTAGCAAGAAATACAAAGTAGTAAGTAGGGTTACCATAATAGAATGCTAAGTATTCAGATTAACTTGCATAATATAAATTCAAGAACCTTGGATTGACAATAACATGACTCATTATGAAAGAATATAAAATCATATGCTCAAGCGTATATGTGAAGATCAGAAACTCTTAATAATTACGAGATGAACCAGTGGGTGTGAAATGGGAATCAACCCGTCCACAACTGAGTGATTGAAGAGGTGCTGACTTTTTGAGACATAATGTGGTATCCTCGATTGATATTGCAATCTATGTGGACAGTCGCGTGGCGATCAAGTCGCTGAGTCATGAGTTAGCATTTCAAAATCCGGATAGTCTGGATCTTTGGCTACTCGGCTTTCAGGAGGAACTGCAGGGCGGAAGAACTAGCTAGGCATGAGACGACTCTCCAACTGCAACCGGAAAGGGTAAACTTGGGGAGGCCTATTGTCGAATTAAGGGTGGACTAACAATTGTAGCGTACCACGACAAGTTTGATCAAAACTAGACTTGAAGCGCTACAATACTTTAGACATGGATTAAGGACGGTCGTGAGGACACTGCCTTTTCGGAGAATATGCGAAGAGGCTAGGCCTGGAAACAAATGGCTTCTACAGAAGCGCAATGGATGAGGAGTAGGAAGAGATGTAATTAGACTGACAAATTATTATGAACAAATGTTCAGACTATTTTGCCCTAAATTTCATGTCAGTATATTGGTGATGTATCGTATCCAATGAACCTATTGCATTTTATGGCCATTACAAATAAATTTTAAAGTTTTCTAGATATAATCTAAGTGGCTATGCTCTAAGTTATGTGCGTAACTCAACTTGCATCTATAAAAAAGTTTTTGTTTATATATCCAGATGTGAATTAAAATAATGCGTATTAACACTAAATCACATAAATGTCTTTAAGATTTTGATGAGTTCGATGATAAAGTGCGTCGTGTCGTTGTTTCTCAAGTGGATTTTTTTTTTCAATAAGACATAATTTATTGCTATTATTTATTTATCGTGAATAGATGGGTCGACTTAAATACCCGGAACTTATATGTAGTCCATAAACAAATCATAAATCGTATCATATTTAAAAATCATTAAACTATTTTGTTTCAAAAACTTGATAAAAAAATGAATAGTTTTTCCGGTGCAGAACAATATATACCATACACATAAAAGTAATGACAATATGCCTCGTTTGCTCTTTACTGGATATAATATAGTTAATGTTATTCATCGATGACTAATTGAAATTGTTATATATGTATAGTTTGGACAGTAACAACAGCAACAACTGATACAAACTATAATTAGTATTTTTTTTTTTATATAACAATTACTTCTATTGTACTTGGTTGTATGGTAAATGACCGAGAATTGTGATTTTTCCCCTCGTATTATACATTTTCAAGATCATGAAATGGTTTTTATATGAATCCATTGAATTTTATTGTTGGCATCTCTCATGTAATTACATATGACCATAACTATGTATGTCTATATATAAATTATAAACACTAGCGGTCGGCAACCTTTTAGACGAGTGTTTTAGACCACTATTTACTTGATAGAAGGATCATAGTATCGCGTTTTAAAATATTAAAATTTCTCGATATCAAATTTTAGCCGACCTTTCTAAGCACTCACATAGTAAAATTCACGAAAAATTGTCTTGCACTGGTGCTAGAGAATTTTTCGTGTTTCTTACTATGCGATCGCTTGAAGCGGTCGACTAAAATTAAAATTTTGTATCGAAATTTTATGTTTTTATAAAATTCCATAAATTATTATTTATGGAATTTTATAAAAAAATAAAATTTCGATACAAAATATTAGTCGACCGAATTTAATAAAAACGAAAAACTTTAACCAGAATTTAGTCGACTTTTCTAAGCACTCTCTTAGTAAAACGTACGAAAAATTGACTTGCATAAGTGCTAGTTCCAATTTTTTCTAGAATGATGAAATGAACTGTTTCGGCTCTAAATGAATGATGTGGGCATGGCCTACCATGTCCAATGTGACGGGCCGCGCGCCATCGATAAATATAATTCGATATTCAATGTGTGAGCTGCAGGCTCCTATTTTATTATAATTCACATAAATTATTTATCCATAAACAATATAATCGCATCACAATATAATAAATAATCGTATTTTAAATAGATTTTCCGAATACAATATTTTCATTATCTGTATTTACATATATCAGGCGATGCAACCAAACCCACTGTTGTTGTTCTTAAACTAAATTCATATATTACAAAGAATTTCCCATTAAAATGGCATTAAAATTGTACCCCTACATTCCAATTCTATAATTTCACCCTAAAGCTACTCGATCGGATTATTTGATTAATCAAGAACAGAAGGGTTCCCGTGTATTACAAGACGAGATGCGAAATAAGATATTTTTGTTGTTGTGAAGAGACCCATTATATTCTAATCCCCTGTATACACGACGATTTATTGAAAATCTACAAACAGGTCATCATTAACATCTACTTTGTATTCTCACTTGTTATACCCGTTTCGAATTGTTTGTGTCGGAATATATGCATTCACACAGCCACACACACACACACGGTACATACAAGAAAAGTGAAAAATATTTTTTTACTATTCTCATGGGGGCGACTGCAATGAATGAATGAATGAATGAAAATGGAAAAACAAAACAAAAACTTATTTATGTGCTGTTGTTGTTATCTTTTTGAATAATTTTCCAAGAGTATGTATACACAGTACCTATATAAATACTATCATCATATCATCACAGGGGGAAAAAATAACAATAACACACACACAATATACATTATGATGAAATTATTTTTCATGTTTTTCCAAATTTTCAAGTCAAGTGTTTTCGGCGGTGCATATATATACGCACATCTATATACGTATGTATGTATATAGTTTAATCATTACCGCGTCGCGTGGTACTGTATCACCAGCCGAACGTGTCGCGTGAATGATTTAAACATTTTTTTTTGTTTTTTTCATCGAATTTCCGGATGTACGGTTTATGAGACGTGCTCCCTCGATATACCTTTACCGGAATTTTAGTTATCCAACCAAGACAATATTTCTGTGTTTGGTGCATGTATATATAGGTATACGCATGATTTTTAGATATTTGGCTAAATATTATAATTTTCAAGTTTAATCGAAAAATAATTGAGCACGCTCGCATAATCTCAATATTTCGTCATTCGTGTTGTGTTCAGGAAACATTATAATTAGAGAACATATTGTGTTCGAATTTTAAAACATAACAACTCACTTTCATAAAGGCGGGTGGTAGTTGGTTCATCTCTAACACATGGGAGTATAGCTTAAGATGCTCTCTGCGTGATAACTTGTGGCGGCACCTAGCACATCCGCTATAAATAAAATTCAACACAATCGCGGTAGATAAATTTGGTATTAATATCCCCCTACAACGAATAGACTGTGTGACTCAGCAGCCGCTGTCGATGGATCAAATTACCGATCCATTATTATTATTATTATTAAAATGGCCACAAAGGCCCATGGTGCAAACCCAGGATTCTATCTCAATTCGCAAACGCGCACTGCTGTCTTCGCAAACTGAACAAGTTTAAACCAAGGCAGAGAGTATAACTGATCTAAATTTAAAGACCTAAAGTTGACTACCTGAAGCCGAATAGAACTGAACGCTGGACAAATGCTCACAAAGTGAAGGTAGTCATCATCTTCCTCAAGGCAGCCTTTAGGTCAACCACTGGCCACCACACAATAGAAGCGTACGGTAGTAGCATCCTAGGGCTTAAACCCAGGATTTCCCAAAAGCTTCTCTACATGGCCAAAATGAAACTCCTTATTATTAAGAGATTTTTCAATCCTGGTTACAAGTTTATGTAGAGCGGTTTCACAGCTAACCTACTCTGTAAGCAAGTTGCATGTTACTGAGTTCCAGAGCTTTAATAAAAGTTGAGGATAGACAAATAGGCCGAAATGACTTAGGTTCCGATTGAAAATGATTGATCAGCCAAATTCCAATCGGGACTTGCAACAGACGTCCTAGTGATCTCGGCAGTAACATCATTCGAGTTGACGATATCACAACCAGGAAAATGAACAGAAAGGAACAGCTCACCAATTTCCTTATTGGAAAAGGTAAACTGTCCATCCGGTAGACGAATAGAATCAAGTTTACACACAATGTTCTTAGGTAAACCTTTATTGAGTCCAGCGACAGCAGATAGGCTGTTAATTTCCTCACAGAAGTTCAACCATGAGGCTCTTTGAGCGGATCTTAAACTTCTTTTATATTCCTTCTGTGTTAACAAGAAGTTATCCCAATTAATCTGTCGCTTAGACATTTTTGCTTTGTTCTTCAGTTTCCTAGTAGATTTACTCGACCGAATAACCCTCGGTGGCGTAAGTAAAGAACCTAGCCCGAGAGAGAAGAGACCCCAATCGGTTAATTTCCGTTTGCGGCAAAGTTTAAGAGGTGGTTCTTTAAGGTTAATATTAAACAAGATACACATGTGAACCGAGGTGAGGATGTCATCCGACACCCTCCATTCTAAAATTAAATCAATGATGTACATGAAGCATAGACTAATGTCAATCACCTCCTGCCGGACAGAGTTTACAAAAGTAGGCTCGCATCCAGTATTGAGAATTTCAAGCTCAGAGGAGCTTATATAGTTAAGCAGAGAATAACCTCTGTGGTTTATGTTTAATAAGATTAGTGAGTTCCTCAGAGGGGGGAGATGAAGAAGAATCATACGACAAATAAACTGAGGCAAAGACCAGGAATTAGCGGATAGCAGAGTAAAGAGAACAGCCGTAACATCAGCCGAGGTACACTCGTGTATGAGATCTGCATTAATATTATTGCCAATAAAAATGTAATTCTTACAGAAGATTCCGCCATTAAATAAGTTCACTCCAGAGACAGCATTATGAAGAATATATGGTTCCTGGATTAGACAACATATAGGATCCATATAGAATTACGAAACCTGTGGAAATACTCAGAATTCATCGGAAATATCAGAATTCGTCGTAAAACGAATAGGCGCATCACTCTTCAAATTACCGCCTGGTTGTACTAGAGTCAAACACCATAAAGCAATTTCTCATAGATAGTATGGGGCCAAACTTTCTGTCATTACTTCCAATCTAAGAGAAAAATCCGTATATCAGACTTTAAATTGTTCGCCGCAAACTCTACATTGATTGAAACGTTCCGTTTACTAAAAATTTGATTCGATTTTCTGCTACACTGTGGCCTGTTAGTGTAGCTGTTAGTCGATGCCAACAATTAGAAATTGATTGACCCTTTGACTTCCATGTCAATAAGTGGAACATCAGATTTGTTATAGCGTACTTCAGGATTGTAAGGCGAGTAGTCGCAAGCATAACGTAGCACATATAAGATAGAAACAGAAGACCAAGCATGTTTAACGAAAGTTCGATGACTAAATACTGAGAAAATGATAAGAGCAAAAAATTAAATCGACGTCTGGTTAAGTCAGGGAATTTGCCGACTATCAAACAATAATATATTTCGCGCGCTTAATTATCACAAAAGGCATCCAACGGTTCTTGGGTAGGATGAATTACTATCGCATTTTCTTACAAAATGCGGTACGACAACAATATTCGAACGTTGTATAAGGAGCGCTTATTGTCGAAGCCACGCAGTTACCTCTTCCATAAAATAGCACGCATGCAGTCGACGCTTCAAATCTATCTCCATTGGAGCTGTAGTTCAACAACGCACAATGGAAGATTGTCAACCATTACGATTTTTTTCGCGAAAGCTTATATAAACTGAACAAAAATTCAGTTCGTACGATCGAGAGTTGATGGTGGGGAATTCATTCCATATACCGATCATAAACTACCTATACAAGCACTTCATCAAAATTTAGAGAAAGCATCACCCCGTCAGCTAAGGCATCTCGATCTGATATAGTTCAATACACATCTGACATTTAACACATTTCCGGGAAGGACCGTGTGGTGGCGAATGGCCTCTCTCCCGTTGACGCACTAACGATCAAATTGGTAACATTGAAAACGCCAATTTCAAGACCGTACGTTCCAAAACAATTTTGATGCCTAGTTTTCGAAGCATTTCACATTGTCTCACATGCTGGTGTATGGCCAGCGATTAACAAGGACATCCGTTTATGGGCAAAATTTTGAGATATCTGCCAGAAGTGCTAAAACACAAAGCATGTGAAAAGCCCATGTGGGAATTATCCTATGGTCAGTAATCGGTTTTCCGAAATACATATCAACATAGTCGACTCCAATGCCGGACATAACAACTTAAACCGTCGCATACACGTGGATTAGCCGTTTTTGTGTTCTAGTCATAATCGCCCCCAATAGAGGAGCACAGTTTGAATCCGAGTTATTTACCAGTCTAGCCAATGTTATTGGTTTCCAGCGCAGGCGTATTACAGCCTATAACCCAGCTTGTAACAGCTTGGTCAAACGATGGCATCGTAGCTTGAGGGCATCGATAATGTGTATTAACGATCCACAGTGGATTAAATCCTTGCCGCGAGGATTATTAGGTTTAAAAACCGCTTTCTGAGATGAGCTCGAAAAATCGTCAACCGAGCTAGTATTTCAAGTTCGTACAACAACAGGACATGTTAAAAAATCAAGCTAATCCGTGCAGACGCTTTGCGTAGGGCATTACAACCACTATATGAGGGCTCTTATCGCGTGGTGCGCCGGTCCGAAAAATGTTACATAATCTATAGTAAAAGGCGTCAAGTCAAAGGTCTCCATGAATCGGTTGAAACCGTATATGTTTCACCGATGTGGATAGACTTGTACCATTCACTTATCAAAGCAAAACGAATTCAACGACACCAAATAGCACACGGAAATATAATTATCGAATATTAATATTGGTGAAACTAAACCATTCAAAAATAATTTAAATAAGGTTAAGTACGAGATTTGCGATGGTCACGTTACATGTGCGTAATTTATGATCGTACAAAAAAAAAAGAAAGAAACGATCACCCATATAGAAAATTACTAAGTAAGTCTACATTTACACATTTTAATGACGTTGTTGCAATTTACATATGCATACCATATTGCTAACAATACTCGAACTGATTTTTTTTGTTTGTGTTTTCTTCATATCCTGATGGATCATATTTAATTTCAAAAAATTAAAAAAAGAAAAAACCAAAAAAAAAATACCAACATGATCGTTGGGAGAATAATAATAATAATAATAATAATAACAGTGTTAAAGGCCATTACTGGCCCCTTACTGAATCAACAATCTGGCTCCAACGGTTTCGATCCTGAGCTTGGTCTTCATACTGTCTTAGACAATCTGAAGAGGCCAAGTCGTTCTCTACATCGTGGAGCCATCGTCGCCTGCAACGACCTCTGCGCCTACCATATGGTGGCTCTCCTTTCAGAGATCGCTGCACAATTCGTTCCGGATCAGCACGCAGAACGTGACCGAGCCAGCGTACTCGCTGAGATCTAACTTCATGTACAATATCGGGGATCTTCATCAGATCTCTGATCTCGAAATTGTACAGAGCTCGGTATGTACCATCTATTTCGCGTTTAGGGCCGTAAATCACACGCATGATTCTTCTCTCAAATGTAAGGAGCCATCTCTCGTACTCATCCGTCAGCGCCCAACTTTCACATCCAAACATAACAACGGGCCTGATCAACGCTTTGTAAAGCTTCAGCTTCACGGCACTTGATAAGTGTTTAGATTTTAGCAGTGGCCTTAGAGGATACAAAGAACGACTGCCAGCTGCCAGCCGCACTTTAATATCCTCACCCACACTGTTATCGTGAGTGATAAGAGAGCCCAAATATTTGAACCTCCTCACTCCCTCAAACGTGTGGTGGCCACTACTAAAATCTGGTGTGCCATTGTCTCTAAACCCAGAGATCAGGTATTTCGTTTTGGACTCATTGATCTGGAGTCCAACAGAAGCTGAAAACTCTACAAGCGGATCAAGTATTTCTTTCACTCCGTTGTTATTCAGTCCAATCACGCATATGTCATCTGCATATGCAAGCACTTGATTGGACTGGCGATATAAGATGTTACGCTGAGGTGTTTCAGTTTTACGAAAGATGTACTAAAAAAATAAAATAAAATTTCATATTCAATTCACGATCGCGATTTTGTTCGCGCATTTATAATCATTATGGGTATATTGTGTATTGTGTTTGAATTATTTCAAATTATAAAATTTGGAACGATCGTTATAGAACGTGCTTTTTAAAATTATATTTTTATTTTTTTTTTTTTTTGATAATGGGGCGCGATATGAATTGATGTGCTCGATCGTGTACTATAACACAGTGGCGCATGTATACACTTTACATAATATTGTCTGATGTTCGCGATCGCCAAAATTTAAAGTTATTGAGTAAAATATATTGGAAATCGCTTTGCTTGATCGCATACTACACTATGAGGTAGTTTCTGGAATATGATATTCAGAAGTTCAAAACATTAAATTGATGTGATCGATCATATTTTATGCCACTATCGTATTTATAAATTGATCGTGTACTATATATTCAAATATTGTGTACAATCGCCATCGCCATAATTAATAAAATTATCAAAGCAAACTATGAAATTAACGTAGATTGAAATTGGTGAGGCGCAATATGAATGTGCCTAATCGTGAAAAAGTATAAAATTTAAACATTTGGAGTGTTATATAGGGCTAGATCGTCCTGTGATCTATCAATATTGCGATTTAAGAAATTATAGGTCTAGATCGTATACCGCATATGATAATCGCAATCTTCAGCGTTAAAAAAGTCATCAAGATAAGATGTTCGCGATGTTATAGGCACCAATGGTATATAGGGTACGTTTAAATTGAGCGTGAAGTGATCGTGAAAAATATTAATGATCGCGATGGTCCAAATTAATAAAGTGATCAGGACAAATATATATTATTAAACTTAAGTATTTATGTATATATAGGGATTTGCGAGGCTCGATCAAACAATGATTCGACGACATTAATAAAATGACCTTGGGAAATAAATACAGATTACGTGTTTAGGAGGATCTCAATCACGAGTCTGTATATTTACATTTTTATTTGTATATATGTATTTATATTAATTTACATATTTATGAATTTGTGGATAAAATCTGAATAGATGTGTTCGATCGTAATCCTAGATAAAAGATAAAAACTACAAAAGTGATCAATCAAGTATGTATGCAATTTGTGAACAAAATCTGAATAGATGTGCTCAATCGTGATCTTCGATAGTGATTACACCAAATTTCAATCTAATTAAATTTGATCGTCAAAAATATACATGATCGTGTAATTTGTGGACGAAATCTGAATAGATGTGCTCGATCGTGAAAATTTCAATTTAATTAAGTTTGTATGCGATCGCGATCTTATAGGCACCACTGGTAATATAGGGAGTATAAATTTAGCGCGGGTGAAACATTTCAAATAATTAATATTCCATAAGGTTTAACTGTACGTCTTCTTCATTTCTTAACGTTTCTTCTTTCATATTTTATTCTACATATTTTTATTTTTTATTTTTGTTTGGTTTCAATTTTAATTTCCTCTCCCCCTTTATACATTACTCATTCACTTTAATGTTAATTTTCCATTCAAAAACTTAAAAATAATACAATACTGTACATACATAAGAGAATATAGTCAGTACATTGTTTGCTTTTGTATTTCGTCGTAAAGCAAAAAAAAAAAATAATAATAAAACTTAAATCGAAAACTATATACAGAAAAGAAATACAGAAAATGTTGAAAACTAATTCAGTCGATGGTTAGAATTTGTATAGTACGGATGCGCATTAAAAGTTGACACGGGTGTCTCATGAATTTTGTTTAAAAATTTACGGATTTTGTAAAAATTTCGGTGACAAAAACCAAACTAAACTTAAGCGTGTGCATTTTCAAATTTATGTGTGTGTATCTATACTTTGTGATATTTTGTGAATTGAACGCAATTGTAAAAAACAAATAAAAAAAAAATTGATATAAATAGTTTGGTGGGTGTATATATTCCATACCCCCTTTAAATATTGTACAAATATATAAGTTTTAGTTTACATAAAATTTAATCAACATATTTCACCTGTCGTTAATGTATATTATATATTTAAAGTATGTACATAATTTTTAGTTTTTAACGGAAGTGCAATCTAGTCAAGCGGAACAATTCTGTTTTGTGTGTGTTTTCAAAACTATAATATGTATTAAAAAATAGTTGATGTATAATATAATTTTTAGTGCACGGAAATTTTGTGTGAGGCAAAAATATGTTGCCATGACAATTTGTGTAAATTGATAAAACTTCCGAATATTATCCCGCATTCTAGGAGAAGGGTACCTATATAGATAGTTTTGGTTATTATATTTAGTTATCCTAATTAATAGTGCCAAAATGTGTAAAAATTTGATTGGCCTAATTGTGATAATGATCATTAAGATCGTGGTCTGTGTGCGAATTGAAAAGTCAGCGTATCAAAATGTTGTGATTGAGATTGATAGTAAAATTGATTATAGTGAATGTACAAAACAATTTATGGAAATTGAGGTAAGTCGAATTGAAATAAAATTAAAATAAAAATAAAAATTAGTTGTTTTTTTTTTTTTGTATTATGAAAAATGATGTATTATTTACAAAAATCAGAAGCACATCGTTTTTTGTTACGTTGCGCTTACTGCACAATTAGATTCAGCTCTAAAACTATAAATAACAAAAAAAAAAACATATCATTATGTCATAACCGTTATTGATTTCGATAGTTTCAAATACGATAAAGATAAACAATAATAATAAAAACGCACGGGGTCATTCATTACAATATATAGTTTTATGTATATACCTACCGCCTTGAACTCACGAAGCAACCGCAACATAAACCGAAAATATTTAATTTTTGTGACCCTTCCCCTTGTATGTATGTATGTATGTATGTATATGTTATTGGTTGTACATTATGATGGATAACCTAATAAATGTTTTCCCTATAAAATACGATCGCAAATAATTGATTTCCAAATTATAGTTAGAATGCAAATCGGCGTGGCATACTTTATGTTGTGAGAGGCGACATAAATATGTAATTTCTAATTTATATTTCTTCATCTGATGATACTTACGTTTAATTATTTGCTGTGACTAATTTATCAATAAAACTTATAAAAATTTATCGAAACACTGATTTATAGAATAAAATTTGAAATCAAACCGCGAATTGAATATAATTTTAATAATAAAATTCCAAATCAAATAAATTTTAAATTAATTTTTTTTTTTTTTTATGGAAACCACATTTTTAAATCCGCAATTACATATCTTACGTATCTCTAATTATGGCTTAATTTTTCTGATTTCTGACTTAAATCAAACATTTCTCAGGAATAGGAGCCCTGGCTCTTAATTCACGTAAATCTGACTTAGCTTATATAATTTTTGCTTAAGTCATATATAATACTAGCTTAAGTCACACATAATCGTAGCACAATTCTAAACATAAGTTATTTTTGATGATATAATTCTATAAATAGATAAACACAAAATCAAGCTTATCAAAATTAAGTTACACAATTCGAGCTTAAGTAAAATATAATGTTACTTAAATAAAATAAATTTAGTTTAAGTCATACATTTCTCGGTTAAATCATAAAATTTGCACTTAAGTCAAACTGTTTAATTTACAATCTCTTCCGGCAAATAATTAAAGTTTACGTCACAATTCTAGCTTAAGTCACACTATTCGAGCTTAATCAAATAAATTTGACTTAAATCAAATTATGCAACTTGATCTCGAATAGTGTGACTAAAAAAAATTATGAGACCTTCAGCATTAAATAATATGATTCTTAAATTATATCACTAAATTGTGAATTAAGCCAAGATACGTGTAGCTAATTGTATGTTACTTAAATGAAAATTATTTGTGACTTAAGCTCGAATAGTATAGCTTAAGTCAAAATTTGACTATATGGTTTAACCAAAGAAAACTTAAATTATTTAACGTAATTGATAACAGTTGCGACTTAAGCCACAAATTTAGTGGCTTAAGCTAAAATAATGGATTAAACTAAGTTATGTAACTTAAGTCATAATTTATTGTGACTTATATTAGAATTATTTAACTTGAAACTAAAGAAATTTACAGATAAAGCTTAAATTAACTATCTTAAGTGATAGAATAGTATGACTTAAGTCAGAATTTATCTAGCCCTACCTAAAATTATGTGCATTATATGATTTAAGCAATATTATAAATATTAATAGTATAATTTGAGTCAGAATTAGTTATAACTTAAGATGAGTTATCCTGTGGAGTATTGTGTGGCTTAAGCTAACCGTACATAACTTAAGTGGGAATTGTATTATGCTCTAAGCTCGAATGATGAGACTTAAGTCAGCTTGAGTTAGAATAAAGCTTAAATTACTTGACTTATCGACAGAAATATGTAATTATGGCTGTGTGCCTAACGATAGTGGATAGGATTTAAATAAGAATTAATCAATTTTAGTGGAATATATGTGACTTAAGCTAAACAAAATGAATTAAGCTAGATCATATGTAATGGATATTAAGCGAAAAATGTAAGGCTCGGATAGTATGACTTAAGTTGTAACTTAAGATTAATTATCTGACTTAAGCCGTGTATTAAGCGAATTAAGCTAAAATATTGTGTGGCTTAAGCTAAACCCATATGAATTGTACATAATTTAACTGGGGATTGTATGTGTCCTAAGCTCGAGTGGTATGAACTGAGGCACAATGTAATATGAGTTATGCTAGAATTATTTGACGTGAGCTAGAATTAAGCTTGAATTACTTGACTTACCGATAGAAATATGTAATTTAAGCTGTATGCCTAACGCTAGTGAATAAGTTGGGTATAACTTAAGATTAATTATCTGACTTGAACTGTGTATTAAGCGAATCTAGAATATTGTGTGGCTTAAGCTAAAATTATATGAATTGTATATAACTTAAGTGAGAATTGTACATGCCACAAGCTCGAATGGTATGCCTTAAGTTAGAATTTAATGAGTTATGTTCGAATTATTTGATGTAAGCGAGAATTAAGCTTGAATTATTTGACTTACCGACAGAAATATGTAATTTAGGCTGTGTGCCTAATAGTAGTGAATTTAAGTAGGATATATGTAACTGAAGCTAAAATAATGTGTTTCAATCTAAAATTATTTGACTTAAGCTAAACAAAATGAATTAAGCTAAAAATGTTAAGTTCGAATAGAATGACTTAAGTTAGAATTAATTATATGTAACTTAAGATTAATTATCTGTCTTAAGCCGTGTATTAAGCGAATTAAGCTAGAATATTGTGTATCTAAAGCTAAAACTATATGAATTTTATATAACTTAAGCGAGAATTGTACGTGCCCTAAGCCGAATGGTATGACTGAAGTCAGTACCTCATGAGTTATATTCGAATTACTTGACGTAAGCTAGAATTGTTTGAATTAAGCTTGAATTGTTTGACTTGCTAGAGAAATTTGTAATTTAAGCTGTGTGCCTAACAGTGAGAAATATTTGACTTAAGCACTCGCATAGGGTGTCTTTAGTTTGAATTAGGTATGACTTTTGTTAAATTTATTTGAATTATGCAAAATTCAACATTTAGTTTAGATAGGGTGTCATATCGAAACGAAACACTATTAATTCCATAAGTCAATCACACATACATACATACAGAGAAAACTCATATTTTACCTTCATATTGAAATCAAATTGATGTTATTAATTTTTATTTCGAGGGAAACACGATTGCTGCGATTTTTTATTTTTTTTTTGTTAGTTGTATTTTGCTGTGAGAACTTACAAATTAACTTTTTGGTTTTGTTGTTATTATTGCTTAAAATCTTATAGCGCGCCTAGGATGGTGAAAGATCGGTTTCGAATTTTTAATTTTTTTTTTTTACTTTTAATTATTTTTAATACTAGGTATGTGGTGGTATATAAATTATGTATATGTGAGTAGAGGATCACAGGTACCATAAATAATCATCGATTGAACGGAAGGCCAATTAAATATCGTATCGGATTACACAGAAAACATCTACGAGTAATAACGTCTTAAAAAATCTAATTACAAATTCAAAGCATTGTTTTTTGTTTTATTTTTTGTGTTTTCTTATATACACATATACGATCGTCTCTCGATCTAATGATCATATATACTATTTTATACACAATTATGTATAATGTAAAAAAAATTGACCTTAAGAAACACAGAAACGCACCTTATTATTTTAAGGTGTGGATCATTTTAGGAAATCTTTATAACAATATGGTCTTATTGTTTACCTACTAAAAGAATAGTTTTTGTATGTTTCATACATACCTATACATATATTATGAAGAAGATGAAAAAAATAACAGATATTAATATTGAGTACAGCACTAATACAATAAACACCGCGCACATAAAATTTCGTGACTGGAAATCACGAAATTTTGATCGATCATCTTTGTTTTTGAATTTTTAATATGTATATATGTATATATTTTAGTCGTTGGTTAGGTTTTTTTTTGTATATACATACATAAATAATGTATATCGATCTTTTGAAAAATATATAAGGGATTCACGATATCTGCGCGCTCTTACATCTATACTTTTACTTTTAACAAAATTATCTCATGTAATTCAATCTTCTCATATACGATGACGATAAGCCCTGATGATCGTCAAGCGTATAATATTGTATTGTTCTGTTGATAAATTGTCATTGACGGTTAAGGTATTCAAAAAACTCTGCCCACGCACATCATAATACAATGGCAGGCAGCTAGGCTACTCGATCATTCGTGATCTACCATCCATCAGCTCAGACTCGTAATCATTCTTTGTACCTATATATGTATATAAAATTGACGGTTAAGGTGTTAGGTTAAAATAAAATTTCTTGTACACAAAGTAATTACTAATTCCGCCCACACATACATTTATACAATATATAAGTACATTAACGTCTCCCGCGCTTTTATGTTGTTTATTTCATGTTGTTTGTCGTATAAGACAATATAGATGGTCTTATAATTGGTATAGTATATCTGAATAGATTTACATAATGTTTAGCCGACTCTATAAGAGGATTAGGTACCTCGAACTCAATGCCACAAAAGACCCATGGTGCAACCTTGGATTCTATCAAATCACGAACACGAATCCTTAGCAAATTGTAGAAGTTTGAACCAAGGCAAAGAGGATAGTAGATGCACAGGAATTGTCTTGGAATTAAACACATGAGATCTAATACAGTCGAAAGTAGGCTAGCTGCCGATTAAGTGTATGCTATCATCATAATTTTCAAGGCATTCGTCGCATGCGGCATTGCTAGCTACTCCTATGCGATGGAGATGACCCTTGGAACAGCCATGGCCAGTAAGAATCGATACTAGTATTCTTCAGTTATCCTTTTTAAATGAAAGCGCGTACTTATTCAGCTTCGAATTGAGCTCACTAATCAAGTATGCCGGTGGATGACCACGCTTGGTTTAAGTGAAGTAAACCAGCATTTTTGATTATTTTTTTACCA
The DNA here is from genome assembly GCA_951394425.1 of Tipula unca. Taxonomy (NCBI): domain Eukaryota; kingdom Metazoa; phylum Arthropoda; class Insecta; order Diptera; family Tipulidae; genus Tipula; species Tipula unca. Next base: position 15,639,812 of record OX596383.1, on the reverse strand, counting down.
ATATAAAGATGCAACGGAGCAGCACGTCCAAAGAAACATGAGCGTGAGCCAATTTTTGCCAAATTGTCCACGATTTTGTTACCTGCATTGTCACAATACGCAAGTACCCATCAAGACCGTAACTTTGTTGATTCATAAAATTCACCAGTTTTGTGTTGGTCAAAGGATTATTTACGGAGTTGAGGAAAGATTTACTATCAGTACAGAAAATAATATGTTTACCATTAACCGTGAAATTAATAGCTGTAATGGCACAGCGAGTAACTGCGAATAATTCCGCTTGAGGAATAGTGCAGTGAGTACCCAAACTGCCAGAAGTTCTCAGATCCAGCGATGGGCAGCAGATACTGAAGCCAGCACTTTGTTTAAACAGCGAGTCATCTGGAAAAAAAATACTAGCGGTTCAAATATCCGCTTGAATTAGTTTGGTGAGAACCATATATCTCTCGATGGGTAAACCACCTCGAATGATTTGTAAAAGTTAAATTCAGGCAACAACCTATCATTAAACTTGTCAATTTCCAGTACAGCTGGTTTAAATACACTAAGAATTGACCTATATGTCCCGATATATTACCGAATGCGTTCCACGGCCCAACACATTTCAATCGAAACGCCGCTGAGCAAGCCGTGCTAAGAGCGAATGACTGTAGCTAGGGCAGACATAGAATAGTCTACATAGCTTGAAGCGGACTCGAAGACATGGCTCCAGTAACAGCCCTACATACGATATTTTGCAAACTGATAAGTTTAGCAAGTGATGATTTTAAATTGGCTACTGGCCACCAAACCACAGATGTATATGTTAGCATTGATAGAACCACTGATTTGTATATGAAAGGAAGCATTTTGGGTGACAAGCCCCAAGAGTTACTAAAAGCTCTTGTGCATTGCCCAATATTGCTGTGGATTTTTGTTGTTTGTAATCCAGATGATACTTCCAAGAGAGTTTATTATCTAAAATAATACCAAGGTGTTTGACCTAGGCTGAGATGGCACAGAAAATGCATCAGTATTTCTACGTCTAGTGAATACAACTAAGTCAGTTTTAGATAGGTTCACTGGTAAACCCTTATCAAGGCACCACTATTCTACAATGAGAAGAGCATTTTGCATTAAATCCGAAAAGCATTCAAATGCTTACCAGAAACTATCAGAACCAGATCATCGGCGTAACTTTGAGCGGTGATGCTAGATTACTGAAGTTTTACAAGAAGCTCGTCAGTGACCAAAAGCCATAATAGGTGAAAGCACCCCTTCTTGTGGACAACCCCTGGTAACTTTGACTGAAATCGAACTATCATCTAGTTCGGAAATAACGATGCGAGATTTAAGCATAAAGTCCAGTGGTATAGATTCGATACCAAATTTGGTAAAGGCATTAATCATCGTAACTAACGATGTACTAAGGCTCCTGTAATATCCAGGAAAGTACCCACAAGAAACTCACTATTACACAATGATATATCAATCCTAGTTACAAGTTCATGTATAGTGCAGTTTCACAGGATTTGCCAACCCATGTGAGCGTGTTGCATGTTACTGTGCGGAGCGATAGTTAAATGGTGATCTCTGATGAATTTATCAACAATCCTTTCTAAAGATTTGAGAAAGGTTGATGACACGCAAATAAGTTAAAGTTAACTGACGTATATCTGGGCAAATTAGATCTGAGTTATAAATACAAGGCAATATTCTATAGGATCAAAGCATAAATTTATCTTTCATCTTATTCGAGTAAACATACCTACTTCAGCTCATAGAACGCTTCTGAATGCCGTGGTTATAAACAAAATTATAAAGTATGGTAGCAAAGCTTGTGCAGAGAAGATATCGTTTGTAAGACGAAGGTTTCGATTATAGCCATTCCAAAAACTTCAAATACCGTAAGGAAAGACTGAAAATTAAACTCAGTTTCGTCGAATATCAGAAATAGAAATTATTTGTCAGTTTATCTCCCGCGCCATACGAATGTTCAATAGATTTAAAGGTCGGAGTCATACTATATCTCAATGCTTACTATGTATATGGGAGCTACATTGAGATTTGCTTCCGCAACTGCTACAAATTTATTCAGTTGATCGTGCATGTGTGAGATAGAGAAATTGAATGTCCTGAAATTATTCCGTTTAGTTACACAAAATCGTGCAGGTATTTTTCTCATGATGATAATAATAATAGTTTTTAAAGACCATTACTGGCTCCTTACTGTAGTAGTAGTTTTGCTCCAACAACGGTCTTCATACTGTCTTAAACAATCTGAAGAAGCCAAGTCATTCTCTACATCGTGGAGCCATCGTCGTCTGCAGCGACCTCTTGGCCTACCATATGGTGGCTCTCCTTTCGAGATCACAGCACAATTTGTTCCGGATTAGCATACTTCACGTTTCGGGCCGTAAATCACCCGCATGATTCTTCGGTAAATGTAAGGAGCCGTCTCTCGTACTCATCCGTAAGCGCCCAACTTTCACATCCATACATATAACAACGGGTCTGATCAACGCTTTGTAAAGCTTCAGCTTCACGGCACTTGATAGGTGTTAAGATTTTAGCAGTTTATCCTTAGAGGATACAAAGCACGAGTGCCAGCCGCATTAATATCCGCACCCAAACTGTTATCGTGGGTGATAAGAGGGCCAATTAAATATAAACGTGTAGTGGCCACAATACTGAAACCTGGTGTGCCATTGTCCCTATGACCAGAGATCATGTATTTCGTTTTGAACTCATTGATCTGGAGTCCAACAGAAGCTGAATACTCCACAAGTGGATCAAGTATTTCCTTCACTCCGTTGCTATTCAGTTCAATCACGCATATGTCATCTGCATATGCAAGCACCTGATTGGACTGGTGATATAAGATGTTGCGCTGAAGTGTTACTCCAACATGAGATTAAAGAGTATCGGGGACAGAGCTTCTCCCTGCCGAACACCCGAGTTAACTGAAAAAGTTCATTCTACACAGTCGTACCAATTTTGTTGGCATACCTAGATATTCCAGAGCAAATCTAAGTCATGATAAACTTCGGTATTCGTCGGCATTTCGTTATTATGACAGACGATCGGTTGTTGACTGATCATCGCGTACACACTAATTAATTTAAATTCAATTAGTTGTCGAATTAATTATTCCTCGCTTAAGAACACTAGCCGTTCGTCGAAGTAACAACTTAGGATGGCTTTTCCCATCGATAAATTTTTCAATGAGCTCTAGTAATTTAAACGGACCAACTGGAAGTTGCATATTCGAATCTCTGGTCTCGCCATCAAAATTCATTTTAAGGTCCCCATTTTTGCTGGATACTAGCGGTACTCGCGGAGCCCGAGAACCGGTGTTTAAGTATTTACCTACGATTTTTATTATGGTACCGCCAGTTGGATCAACAAATTCAAAATCGGTGTTTGATTTGCCACGAAAATCTGTGATTGGTATTACAATGCGGCCTGGTCGATATGATTTGACTTCCGATCCGTCGACATTACACGCAATTTGTTTTGTGTCGATGTATATGGCGTACGAATGGCATACATGTGATCCGGCTATTTTAACGCCTTTGTAGATATCACTAAATGGTCATGTCTTTGGTTTGCTTGCTGCATTGCTCATCTACCTTGCGTTTGTATTTTTTTACAACAACAACACCGATCGAAAGTAAAATGTAACAAAACTACTTTCAATGTTCACCGAAAGAGGACAATAAAAAAATTTAAGTCTAACGGATATTTTATTTCAAAATAAATTGTTAAAGAGACATCCTAGTTTTTACTGTAATCATTGATAATATAATTTTTTTGATTCAATTGATATGTGGTCAAATATAACAGAACAAACGTGCTGAAAATTTTACTATCCATAGATGGCTCTGGTGACATACACCAAAAGATTTAAAAAATAAAAAATCTCTTTTTCTGTCAAAATTCCTTCGTAAGCATCCTATATAAATCGAATTTTAAGATTTGTCACATATTCTGTATAGCAACAAAAATTGTTGCAATTTGAAGTGTATAAATCCCCTTAATCATTCATTACGCCTTATAATGCATACATTAATATTTGTACAGTTATACTTCTGTATGTTCGTTGGTGGCTGGTTGTGCCAGAGCCGTTCGCTTATATTGTCATACAATTGAATCGTAAAATGTTCTATATCATTGGATTCCACTAGTCTGTCCCGATGCAATAACATTGCCAAGCCATTCTTCATCCGTAATGTATGCCATCTGTATTCGTATTATATCTTGTAATGTACCTTGTAAAGTGTGTGTTTAAACATCCGTGCTGTGGCATACCAGACATAAAATTATTACAGAATATGTAACCAATTCTACAATTGTTGGTCCCCAGTCCGAATATTCAACCGTTTCCAATGTTTTGAATTCCGAATTTGTTGTAGGTGTACTCGAGCTTAATATTCAACAATGGTTTTATTCTTGCACATAGAATCGCTTTGCAGTGATTGCAGCATAATTGGTCTTTACTTCTGCATTCGTTTGCACTTATGTATTTCGACTTTATTGCTGATTTGGTGACATCTTTCATCGATCGACTCTTCTTTCAACAAAAATTCCACGTATAAATTGAGATTGTAGATGGATTTCTGGCGAGTCTTTCGACAACTTTCTAGCAAGGTCGAATGACTCAATCATAAATTGGGAAGAATGCCATATTTTTTAAGGAACATATACAGAGGTGGTATTGTGATATGTCGTTTTGTGATTATTTATTTAGACATACTCACATATATCAACAGTGTGCATCGTCTACATTCATTAGACAACAGCATATGCGATTTTGTATTAAAATGCAGCCCTACGTTTTATAGTTAGTTACGATGTCAAGATGACATTCTAAATATGTACGATAAAAAAATAATCGAACATTCACTATTTTTATAAACAAAAAATCCATAAAATGTATCAAATTACATTTAATGTCAATTGAACCGCAAATCATGTGGCAATTCTGTGTTGTGTGCGGCGACAATCCATTAAATAAAAAAAAACTTATTAAATCACCAATCACAGATCAAATTACAAAAATGGTTTATATTTTTTTTTTGTACATTTCTAGAATTCATTCAAAAAAGCATCACAATTTTTGCTTGATTCGCTAGATGGTCGAGCATATTTTGGCAGTATCATTATAGTGTATCCGGATAATTGGCCAGCTACATGTGTACCGCATAATCAATCAACGATTCCGTCATCGGGTGAAAAAAGTGATTTCACAATTATTGAATCGCATCCCATTTACAATGATCAGGTGTGGACAAAACAATTTGGAGCATGTGGAGAACCAGGATTACAAATTTACCTAACACCAAATAGTATTTTACGTAATACAATTGGCAAGGAAATGGTAAGGGAATGGGCTAAATATCGATATGGAATTTTTGATGAAATTGGATATGCGAACGATAAAGTTTATCCAAAATGTTATACGCATGAGAAGGGGAAACATGTGACCGGGTGTTTGGATTTGCCATTTATTAATGAGAATGAGTATGTGTGCGGATGACCGCTTTGATTTGATTTTATAATTTCGATGTGTATATATATATTTCTAGGTACTGTAATGACGATGAAATGAGCGTAAACGTTACAGTTGATGAGATGTCACGAAAGAGTATACTCTATTCCGCTGAATCGACAAGTATTTCGATGTTTTGTGACGAGGGTACGCACAATAAGCTCGCCCCAACTAAACATAATTTCTTCTGTAATCATCAAAGTGTACTGGATGTGATACTGCAAAGCAATGACTTCGATATTGATAATATGCTTAACTATGAACCGTCCGTCGTGCTTAATACCACGCCTAAATTTACATACAAAAAACGGTTGAGTACACGATATGTGATTGTGGTCGACGAAACCCAAGACATATTGCAGCGTGAATCATGGAATTTTTTACGAAATGCGATACGAAAATGGGTTGTTTATGATTTGCCCGATAATACCGAGGTGGGAGTAGTGCTGCTAAAAGAGAACGACATCGATAGTATTCTCGATTTGACACCGCTTTTACACGATAAACGAGATAATATCGCATCATTTTTCCCGTTTTCGCCGAGCGAGAAACGACAGTATGCGTGCGTCACGTGCGGTATAAGTAAGGCGATTGATATGCTTAATCGTCAGCATGAGAGTAATGGCCCAGCCAATTCAGTTGTCGTACTGGTGGCCCCTGGGATGAGCACAAGTACAGAATATTTGAATGTAACAAACTATGCAAATCGTGCGAATATTAAAGTGACAACAATTAATTACCCAGGAATTATAAGACGCCAGTCCCTGGACCCTATAGCACAACTAACATCTGGGAAATATTACACGGTTTACGAAACACGACAAAATATTGATAAATCACTGCTTACCACATACTTTGAATTATCCAATGTCCTATACCAAATTGGATATGATAACTATGAGGGGAATAAATTAAATTTCCCAATTGAAATCCATCGCAAAGAGTTGATATCGAATTTAAACGAGGGCGATGGGTCGTTGTCGAAAAAATATGACACCAAAAATATAACCGGTAGTTTTTTCTTGGATTCCTCAATGTCATCACCGTCTGGGTTTTATATTTATACGCACAATGTGGAACAACCGCTGATCGAGGGACTAAAATTAATAAGCCCGTGCGGGAAAATATTTTCACAGCGTAGTGATTCGCGCCTATTTAATGTAAAACAAATAACACTCTCGTCCAATATCAATGAAACGGGATCGTGGACATATTCGATGTACCGGATTTTGGGCAATCCTCAACCACACTATGTTCAAGTTTTGGCTACGCCCGTCAAATATTCAAATAATGTTATAACCGTACAGTCATGGATCAAACATTTGCTGAATGGTCCGATTATAATTTATGTTGAGGTGCGTAAAGGTGATCTTCCGGTCCTCTCAGCCGATGTAGAAGTAACCATAACAAGGCCCGATTCAATATGCAACGATTCAGTGGAGTGTAGAGAAAAAATGCTATTGTTAGATAATGGTGCTGGTGATCCTGATATTATGGAAGGCGACGGAATTTATTCAAGATATTTTAATCCCGAATCGAATGGCATTTATCGTTTTGTACTTGCTGTGACTGATAAACGTAATACCGCGTACACAATGGGAATGCAAAATGTTCGATTATTTAGAGAAAATCAAAAATGTTGTGGCAGTCGTATACCAACGCCGATCAAACAAACTTTACCCTCATTTCAGCGTATCCTACCAGCGCACACGATGTACCTACAAAAAAATCAATCGATAAAAAATTCGAAAACTTACGGCCGAATTGGTGATTTACGCGGTGAAATACTTAATAAAACAAAAGTGCGCCTTACATGGACATCACCGGATATGGGCGGTTTAAATGTGGCCCGCTACGATGTTAAATATTCAACCCGATTATCGGATATTATTGTTAACTATGATACGGGTGCAATTAACTGGAACTATGAGCAACCGTTTGTCTACTCAATTGGTGACCTGACGACGTTCACAATGAATCTAACGAATGACATTGAACAATTGTATGGCGAAAATTTGTATATCGCTATTCGGGCGTTTAGCCATGCGACGCGAGACGCTCTAATCGGGCCAACTTCTAATTGGATCAGTGTTTATATACCGAATTTAAATCAAAATCGAATTGGTGGAGCAGATAGTTATAATCCGGGGAATAGTGATGGCATGGACGATAATGAATTAGGTACGGATCAAAATAGTTATGGTGATCACATTGATGAATTAATACCGAACATATCAAAAAATCTTAATAATGTCGGTTTAATCATTTTAATTTCGTTGATCCTGCTGCTCCTGCTATTTAGTGCAATCATAATATTTATTATATTCTTAAAGCGTCGCGGTACTAAAAGTTCAAAAATTTTAAACGATCGGAATACGAACAGTAAAAAAAAACTAAAACAAAAAATTGAGCAACAAAATAATCAATTAATATTAGCACAACAACAACAACAGCAGCAGCAGCAACAACAACAACAACAACATATTATCGACGGTGATCATCATCATAGTCATCATCATCCGAATATGGATAGTACAGATAATCATACAATTGGTTTGCCACCAATTTATACATCAACGACGACAACAATTACAAGCGACTGTGATTACAATTATAAGCGATATTCGATTGTAAATCAAAATGAGCAACAATTAATCGACGAATTAAAAATGCATAATAGTAATCGTATACTAAGTCCGTACGAATCGTGGACCGCATCACAATTATTGGACGAGCATGAACGTCGTATTTCACCCGGTATCGATGATCATTTATCGATCACAACTACTGGGACGGGTACAACAACAACACAATACCATCATACTGATAATAATATGATGAATCATCAACAACAACAACAGCAGCAGCAACAACAATATCATCCGATTCCGCCACCAGTTCCACCATTGCCATATGTAAGCAATATTATTTATCCGATACAAAATGGTTTGCCATTTAATCCATCACTCCAGGGTTCAATATGTTCAGTTAATTCGGGCGGCGGCGATAATTTAACAAATAAAAAGCGACGAAATGTTACAATGGTGTAAGATTGTCCGAACGAACACAGTAGTATTATATAAAATTGTTGCCATAAAATAAAAAGAATTATATGAGTTTTCCCGCCGAAAATTTTTTGAATTAAAAAAAAAAAATTTTCTTAAATATTTTATTTTTTTTTTGAAACCAAAGTTAGTTTTTAAACGATATACATATTATATGTATATATAAACATATAAAAAAAGAAGATTGTGAATGAAAATGATGGTCAGTGTTTGCACAAATCTAAGCAAAATATAAGACTAAAATATTTAATTTAATTTTGTATAAGATTTTTAAAAATATGGTTAAACCCCCTCGATGGATCCAAATCCAGATGGGGCCACCGGGGTAAGATATATCGCAATTATTATTATTTTTTAAGTACAAAACCCATGTAGATTTTTTGAATACACACACACACACATAGTTTGTCTAATACATATATATTTTACTTAAATGAGTACTTAAATTACTTAAGATCTAATTAACACTTACATGTAATTTATATAAGATTTATAATTGTATATTTTAATTAAGAAACTATAATTGTAAATAATTTATATTTAAGAGATAAATAAATTTTTAAGATTATAGAAATATATACGATTCCAATGATTTAATTAGTTTTACTATCGGCGTCCTAAGATTTGGACTGTGAATTTTGAAATCTTATTTTCTAATTTTTTATTCTTAATTTTGAATATTGAATTCTCGGGTGTGAATCAGGCCCTCCATAGTATGTCTGTACTGAGTTTAAACCACATCGACGAAGGTTTGCCCGCTCGTTGGAATTTCGGACGATAAGAGAGTGGATGGATGCGTATATATCAGATGCGAATATATCAGTTTAGTTATTTTTGTTGGACATAAATCCCATCTAACTATGCCTTTGCGTGAGTTGGCATAATGGCATAATTTTGTATTCGTTACCAATAAACACTGCTGAAATTTGGCTTGTTCTCATTCGATTCCAACGCGTTTGACTATTCCAAATGCATCTAAGCTACTTTGAAAATGATTGTCCCGACAGCATCCATTTCGAGCAAACTCTCCTTTACAAAGGCGCATTTTGATAGCGCCATATAACTCATAATTGAGTCAATCAAAGAATATAGAAAAGATAAGAAACATAGACTTTCAAATTACTAGTGATATGCCTAATGAACCTGCGTTCGAAGCAACCTGCCTTAATGTTGAAGGCACCTACATTTTAGGGAACCAAGGTGAACTTATAAAGAAAACTTGCGAGCGACGAGATCAACGCAACATTAGATTTCGTATCGGATTTGTTCTTGGTCAGAGAATTCAGATTTCAGATTCAGAATTCAACTAAACCAAACTTGGTGCAACCGAGGGCGGTCGTTATAACTTATCTGAACGGCATCAAACTGATACTATTAGGTGCGTTTTTTTATTAACAGAACTTCAAGTTCTATAAGAACATCGGGAATAATACTGGGAAATTTTATTTAAGTCGTGTTTTTTAATTCAAAAATTTTCTTATCGGAATGAAGTTCTGGATAAGAATTTTCTCATTTTTTCAGTAAAATCCAAATGAATTTAATTTTTTATCAATAAATAAGATACATTTAATGTTAAACTACACATTTTAATTCACTATTATCGAAATCAAATCAAATTTAACTTTAATTTTCAATGTTCTGGATAAAACATTGGTTTTTTCAAGTTCGCGATAAATTCATAGTACACGACTTCGAAAAAAAGGGGAAATTTTAAAAGGAAATATTTTAAACAAATATTTTTTATTGTTTTATGCTTGATACCTGTATTATTTCACAATAGACGTCAAAAAATATAGTTAGAAGTTGAAATTTATTCAAATAAATAGAACTTAAATTAAATATATTGGTTAAACTAAATAAAATTTCCCAGTATTATTCCCGATGTTCTTATAGAACTTGAAGTTCTGTTAATAAAAAAACGCTCCTTTAGTTTAACCAATATATTTAATTTAAGTTCTGTTTATGTGCATAAATTTCAACTTCTAACTATATTTTTTGACGTCTATTGTGAAATAATACAGGTATCAAGCATAAATCAATGAAAAATATTTGTTTAAAATATTTCCTTTTAAAATTTCCCTTTTTTTTCGAATTCGTGTACTATGAATTTATCGCGAACTTGAAAAAACCAATGTTTTATCCAGAACATTGAAAAATAAAGTTAAATTTGATTTTATTTCGATAATAGTGAATTAAAATATGTAGTTTAACATTAAATGTATCTTATTTATTGATAAAAAATTAAATTCATTTAGATTTTACTGAAAAAATGAGAAAATTCTTATCCAGAACTTCATTCCAATAAGAAAATTTTTGAATTAAAAAACACGACTAGTGTAGTGCGTGCCAGGCACATAACATTAAACGAATTCCAATTGGATATAACACAACAAACAGCATGATACTAGTCGTGTTTTTTAATTCAAAAAATTTTCTTATTGGAATGAAGTTCTGGATAGAATTTTCTCATTTTTTCAGTAAAATCTAAATGAATTTAATTTTTTATCAATAAATAAGATACATTTAATGTTAAACTACACATTTTAATTCACTATTATCGAAATAAAATAAAATTTAACTTTATTTTTCAATGTTCTGGATAAAACATTGGTTTTTTCAAGTTCGCGATAAATTCATAGTACACGAACTCGAAAAAAAGGGAAATTTTAAAAGGAAATATTTTAAACAAATATTTTTCATTGTTTTATGCTTGATACCTGTATTATTTCGCAATAGATGTCAAAAAGTATAGTTAGAAATTGAAATTTATTCAAATAAATAGAACTTAAATTAAATATATTGGTTAAACTAAAAAAAATTTCCCAATATTATTCCCGATGTTCTTATAGAACTTGAAGTTCTGTTAATAAAAAAACGCACCTATTGTAGGACAGTTAGTCATTGGCGTAACATTGTTTATTTTACCCTAAATGTTGATTATGATTTTGCTGTATACGATAATTACATTTGAGGGTAAGTTGCCACGTTACTTATGTAGTCATATTTAGAAAGTTGCTTGTATCTGCATGTAAATGTCAGATATATAGTCGTTCGTATAACGTATAACATAATTTGCAATAATTGCAGCTTGCTGTATGACATGACATATTCGTTGCAATGCAATTTGGTTATGTTGCGGAAGGCCAAATTTAGCGTTCTGGCGGGTATTTATTATAGAATAGAACCGAATAGAACTGAAAGCTGGACAACTGCTCACGATGTGAAAGTCGCCATCAAATTCTTCACCAAAGATAAAGCATACTTCGTTGACCTCAAATTGGACTCGTTAATGAAGTACTTCGCTTTACGACAACTAAAAGTCTCAAGCCACTGAAAAGTTCCGCCTGAAAAACAGTACAGTGCGAACCAAGTCTACCGAAAAGTCTCAGATCGGTCCAAGGACAGTTTATATTCCAAAACCTGCACAGAGGTTAGAACGAGAGCCATCAGAAAGAAAACTATGAACTCATTTAATTTGTTGAGAAAATCCTACAAACACCACAAATCTCTCAAAGAATAAACCACCGAGAAAAGATTTGAGAAATGGAATTCGGGGCAGTAGTCTGTCATTAACCATATCGCTTTCTGGTAAATAAAAAGAATAATTTAACAAAAAAAAAATTGTCTATGTCCCAACCGAAAACAGCGCATGCCCGAATGCACATCAGGCGATATGCTGCAGAACAGGTTGTACCTAAAAATAAAGGTTCGTAACTAAGGCAAGAAAAGAATGGATTCCATAGCGAGAAGTGGAGTTGAGGACATAGCCCCAGTAATGGCTCTGCAAACAAGATATTGTAGACCACTAAGCTTGGCTACAGAAGCCTTTAGGTCAACCGCTGGCCACCACACAATAGAAGCGTATTAGAAGCGATTTATAAATGAAAGAAAGCATCCTAATATGGCAGTTGCTTTATGAAATTTGTAGTCCAGGTGATGCTTCCAGGAAAGTTTACTATCCAAGACAACGCCAAGGTGCTTGACGTGGTCACATTTAGTGATCGTTTTCCCAAAAAGAGAGGGAACAGATAGTTCAAGAGTATTCTTCTTCCTTGTAAAGACAATTAAATCAGTTTTGGAAGGATAGACGTGAAGACCATTTTCAAAACACCATGCCCCCACTATAGTTAAGGCATGCTGAGTTAGGTCGGATTCGACACTGAGATGTCTGCCTGAAACTGTCAAAACAAGATCATCAGAGTAACTCTGTGCACTGAAGCCAGATTGCTGCAGCTTTACAATTAACTCGTCAATGACCAAAAGCCACAGTAGAGGTCAGAGCACACCTCCCTGAGGACAGCCTTTGGTAACCTTTACAGAAACTAACACCTCATTCAGCTCCGCCTCCACAGTCCAAGACTTGAGCATGGATTTAATCTATAAGATAAAAGTGCGACCAATACCAAAATTGGTACAGGCAGAACTAATCGTAGCAAACGAAGTGCTATCGAAAACTCCCGCAATATCCAGGAAAGTAAACACAAGAAACTCCTTATTATTAAGAGATTTCCCAATCCTGGGTTACAAGTTTATTTAGGGCGATTTCACAGGACTTAGAAACTATCTTTAATCATGTTGCATGTTACCGAGTGGGGAGGTGATTAGAAAGTGATCTCTAATGAATCTATCGATAATTTTCAATTCATCTATCGACAATTCAAGTTGAGAATAAACTAATAGGCCGAAATGACTTAGGGTCCGTATAACCACACTTACCAGCTTTCGGGATAAAACAACTCTGCTAACTCCTGCTCCAATAATTTGGGACAGTGCTAAACGCAATGCACGCTTGAAACAGATGGAGCAAATGATCTTGAATTAGGGGAAAGCCCTGCTGTAATTCAGCAGGAAAAATACCACCAGGACCAGCCTTATAACATGCAAAAGAAAATAGGCTCCAGCGCAAGAAATCACGATTGATCGGCAACAGACGTTCAAGTGAGCTCGGCACCACCATCATTCGAGTTGACGATATCACAACCAGGAAAATGAACAGAAATGAGCAGCTCACCAATTTCCTTATTGGAAGAGGTAAGCTGTCCGTCCGGTAGAGGAATAGAATCAAGTTTACACACACTGTTCTTAGCCAGAGCTTTATTGTGTCCAGCGACAGCAGATAGGCTGTTAATTTCCTCGCAGAAGTTCAACCATGAGGCTCTTTCAACGGATCTTAAACTTCTTTTATATTCCTTTTGTGTTAACAAGAAGTTATCCCAATTAATCTGTCGTTTAGATTGTTTTGCTTTGTTCTTCAGTTTCCTAGTAGATTTCCTTAAATGTTTAAGGTCAAAGTTCCAGAAAGGTTTGTTAATTCCGAATCTTTTGATTATTGATAAGAGGACACGAGATTCGGATTTAAATGTATACAAGATATATAGATTATGATTACGCAGCAATGAGCATGAAATAATTGTTTTGATGACCATGACCGGAATAGTAATCGTATTTCCATTATGTGAATATGCGTATATGTAGCAAAATCACACTTTTTATTGTCTGAACATAGTGCCAGAACGGCTGTTAAAAAGTAATGTTTGTCTTCCAAAGAGTACTTTCATTGTCATGATTGTCTCTGCATTAGTGAGGTCCCGCAGAATCACATATCTGTTGGGTAAAACTAAACCGGCACTCACGGCTTGGATCGATGGTGAAATTTCAATCATATAAATTGGTAGGAAGTGATCTAATCACTATAGGATAATATAATAGACCATTTAACTTAATGGTTTCCTGGGCCAGATCTCATTTTCAAAAGTATAGTAGTATTTTTAAAGCTACGTCACATTCCCAATAAATGGTCTGAAGGTCATAAGAACTACGCAATGGTAACATTTTTGGATATAGAGATCTTTAGTACTCAGGGGCGATAACTCGGGCATTTTTAGATCTACGGTTGGATGGATAAGTTATAAGGGCTGCACACATTAAATTCTATAAATAGGCAAAATCATCAATGCCAGTCCGAAAAGTCCTCCACTTTGTGGCGTACTGCTTAACAAGCGTTCGCCCATTGAATCAATATGAAATCAAAAAATAAACCGTAAATATATGTTTAAACATTCACCTCGGCTTCAGTTAACCTTTTCAGGAGCGGTAGTGGTTGGTTGTACGCAAAGCGGTGGCGCTTAAATTAAAACGGTTTAAAATAAAATATTTTTTTTTCTGCGTTTCTTTTCCACTACACCTCAGCCGGAAATAATTCCGCTAGCTGAATCTACCAAAGAAAAAACTGCATTTGCAGTACCAAGACGACCCCTCTATTAGTTCAGGGGTTAATGCAGCCCAGTAAATGTACTGGTTGATGAATTAGGTTATTCCGCAAGAGCTAGATTACAAAGTAATTGTTTATCTCGATAACTTGCTGATCGTCACTGGTACGTTGAAGAAGCACTTTGATCTGTTATAGTTGGTGAGTGACCGACCATGGACAGCCGGTCTTACAATAAACGTCGAAAAGAGTCATTTCGTGATGCGAGAAATCCGATATTTAGGCCTTAAACCAGATCCAGCAATATTAAATCTGCCTCCTTCAACAAACTTCAAACAAATCAGGCGCGCTCAAGAAATGTGTGGTTGGTGTCGCAAAATCATTCTAAATTAAAAAATAATGTTGTACCGGATACTATGAAGAGTTTTCTGTTATTCAATCGTATATACCATTAGAACATATAAATTTAAACTCAGAAGAATTTGAAGATATAAACTCAAGGGTTCCTGAAACCGATAGAATCCGATCCAAATAAATTTCATGCGCTTCGTGTCTTGTAATGCTTTTAATGTTAAAAATTATTTCGACCATCATTATAATGCGATTTGCTTGACTTTGAGCTAAATTTGACCGAGCTTTAAGCGGTCATAATAGAGATAGGTCGAGATGGGTCGCAAACTCGATCATTTATTATTCCAGTCGAATAATTTCAATTTTTTGATAGACACTGGAGCTGACTTATCAGTAATTCCAGTCAAATAGTTTTCTAATTCAAAGTTTTTCAATAATAAAAACTCTGATTTAATACTTTCGGCAGCCAACGGTTCAACCATTTTAACTTATGGAACTAAATTGCTCCAGGTTGATGTCGGACTTAGACGAACCTTCTCGCATGCATTTTTAATAGCTGCTGTGAATCGTCCTATAATTGGCGCCGATTTTCTGAGTAAATTTGGCCTTTTAGTCGATGTTCAAAATAAACGGCTAGTTGATTGAGCGACAAAACTGCCAACCCTTGCCACAATGGATCGCACTCACATACCTTCACCGATCCATTTTATCATCGACAACGCCTATGGCATGATACTTAAAGAGTATCCGGCCCTTATTGCCGGGTCAAAGTATAATTTAACAGTTAAGCATTCCGTGATACATCATATTGTCACTGAAGGTCATTTACCAGTGTCAAGACCACAAAGTCTAGATTCGGTTCGCCATAAAGCTGCATTAACCGAATTCCAGTATATGGTGGAATTAGAAATTTGCCGACCATCGGCATCTTCTGTTTCTTGTCCATTACATATGGTCAGAGAAAAAGATAATTAGTTTAGACCATGTGGGGATTACCGGCGATTTAACAAAGTTACTACACCGGATCGTTATCCTATACCCCACATACAAAAATTCTCCATGCATTTGCATGGTTGCAAAATATTCTACAAGATTGATTTAGTTAGAGGTTATGACTATAATATTCCCGTCGCATCATTACTTCCCCATTTGGATGCCGCTCAAACGTTTCAGTGTTATATGAACGAAGCCACAAACTGCACATGGATCGATCATTCCAAAAGTAAGTGGAATTTGATGTACATATTAATAGTGCTTAATGCGTATTTGGCGCCAGCAATAATGGTATTTTATCTGCTGAAGAAAGGTTTAATGCCATTGTGAATTTCCCAACATCCAACTCAATTAAAGGCATTCAGCGTTTCGTTGGTATGATTAATTACTACCATAGATTTATTCCGAAACTATAGCTGAAACACGTGCCCCTATTCTCTTACATCTTGGCTGGTCTTGTTAAAAAGCCCAAGTCGTCCAAGAACTTTTCTTGGCCCGAGGAATGCCCAAATGCATTTGCCTCGTTGAAGAGTGATTTGTCTAACATATTACTTTGTCAGTACACCCGCTGGATGCTTCAAAGTTCAGTATTACGACTGATGCATCGAACTATGTGATTGGAGCGATTCTGCAACAGCTTTACAATAATATTTGGAAACCGCATTGGTATTTTTCTCTAAAAAGCTATCGGATGCCGAGAAAAGTACTCCGCATGCGATCGGGAATTATTAGCAATCTATATCTAGTAATTAAGCACTTTAGATATTTTATTGAAGGTTGGGAATTCACTATATATACCGATCATAACCCTCTAACCCGAGGAATTCAGTCAAAAACTGAGAAAAATCCGAGACAATCTCATCATTTGGATTTCATTTGTGACAGGCCAAGCCCAAGAAGCCAACCTAGAACTTCAGATTATGTTTTCTGGTTACGACATACTAATCAGATTATAGCTTCTTGATATTCCTGGTTTTAAAATTTACTGCGAGACATCTACGGGTGCAAATCTCTACTACATCGCAGAATCATTACGTCGAACTATTTTCGATGCATTACACAATATTTCACATTTGATTACTGACCGTTATTATTGGCCTAACATTGGCAAAGATGTGACAAATTGGGCACAATCTTGTTTAGCCTGCCAAAAATCTAAAGTTCAAAGGCATACAAAATCGCCCTTTGGACATTTTGAAATTCCACAAGACGATTAAAACATATCCATTTAGATATTGTTGAACCACTTCCATAATACAGTGGATATACTTATATACTTACCTGTGTCGATCGTTTTACTAGATGGTCGGAAGCTTACTGCATGGACAATATGTTTCTCTCGGTATAAAAATTATGAATTCCAATAAACTTTCGATTGAATTTATTAGAAAATGGAAAGATTTCGACGATTTTACATTTCGTGCAAGAATCTATACCAAAGCAACCAACAATCCAACAAAACCACCAATGGGGAAACTTGATTTGTTTGGCCGTAGTCGCGTTCCAGCCAAGGTAAGACTATATTATCCTATCGTATTAGACCATATCTTACAATCGTTCAGTAACAGCAGCAATCCGATCATATAATTCAGACGTCTCTGACGGAGAAATATAGCTAGAAATAGAACCAACAAGACCCACTTTTCCACAACCGCAAGTAAACCATCACTCAGGCTTTTAAACGAAGTGCAAAACGATACTAGCGTGTTTTTTTAGTACATCGTTCCCAGAGGCACATCTACTAAGGCATTAGAGGCCCTGCTACATCTGACTCTCTATTTGTAAACTGCTTTACGGATGGTACAAAAAGGAATGACAATAAAGTCTTTGGAGAAATAAATTCGTTGTGCAAAACTATCGTAGTGTTTTTTAAGTGGGTGTAACTGCGATAAAGGAAGCCATGTGCTTCAATCACAACTCCTCACGTTAAAAGTATAGTCCAGAACTGTCTATCATCTCTCAACGAGATCAATTCAATATCAATATTGCAAACAATTGTAGACTGCAGATCCTATCCGCAGCTATATACTCATTTATGCCGTACAAACGAGGATACCAAATGAACTTCATCCCCTATCTAATATGTCGAATAAATTTGGAGGCTTTATGCTATGCCAAACCAATATACATTTTATTTGTGTAATGTGATAATAAAAATTTCGAATAACCAAGACTATGACCTTTGCAATGTCACATAACTATAAATAGTAGCATTGTACGACCCCAGATTAAATAAAAAAAAATAATTATTCGTTTCACGATTTACATATATAAATGGATATAGTACATATAGTTATATCTAAGTAATGATAAAATAATAATGTAGTTTACGATCGATATAAAAGATAAACTTGCTTATCAACGACCGTATAGCCATTAATAGCTAATTAAACAAAGAAAATTTCGATAACATATTCCAATCGCATGGAATGTCAGTGCGGGGGCATATTATCGCATATAGGTCACACAAATTACAAGGCGGCTCGAATGTTTTTAAATAACATTCAAGTGTGACTAAATCGATAAAAATTTAAGAACGTCTTAGGTTTTTTTTAATTCAGTATATGTACACAAATATGTATGTACGATAATAAAAGTAAGTTTACAATATCGTAATAAGATAATATTTGAAATTCGTGTATATACATATATATAGATAAGATGGGCGGCTTATCGCTGGTTATATACAAATTTTTTAAGCCACCTAAAATATATGTGTGCGCTTTGTGTAAAATTCGCATGTTCCAGCTCAACCTCTCAAACAATGAAAGTAAGCTATCAGACGGCTAGCTTGCCAACTCTAGTTGGGGACTCTAATCTTAAAAACATTTCGAAGTATTGTGACCCCGATCTCATAATTGTAATATCCCTATTTGTTCAAGGAACAATGCATTATCCTTATGATGTTCGATGGTTGCATCTAAGATCGATGGCTGTTTATTAGACGAGATCTGTGAAATGGTCTGCTTATGTTGTTGTACACAGTGCCGAAACCACTTATCCAGCCTCATATGACATCAACATATATCTATTGATTTGGAGCGTAAAGTTTAATCCAATGACTTGTTGCATTTATTCTCCTGATGTGATTTATTCAATTTTTGATCCAAAACCCTATAAATCGTAATAGAGCTCCGATTGAGTTGGTTCATACCCCTATGAATATGCATTTGGCCCTGTAAATACTGTCCCAGGTTATGAACGATCGAAAACGACCTAGGGTTTTGTAGTACAGGTTAGTAAAGAAGGTTTTTGTTTGGCACGAAATTTGTGCTCTCGAAATTTCAATATTTGTCGATTATTTGCTGGTTTAAAATTCAATTAGTTTCCATTGGCTGGCTCGAAATTCCAGTAGTTCCCAGTTATGGTTATCGTGGTCATTATATACTGTTGTTGTTGCTACAGAATATATTTTTGTATCGTGTTTTAGATTAAAGTTGACTAACCTCCTTTCATTTGGATGGCTCAATTATAGTTCTACATATTTAAGCGCATGTCATATTGCATGTATATGCAAATATAAGAAATAGAAATATGTGCGCGATTATCGTGGGAATGATTTGAAACTTAAATTAATTTCATTGACTCGATTTTCAAATCAAATAAATAAAAACGTTGACGCAGGCATGCAATATATATTGGCGTTTAATTCTTGACTCCAATTAAACTCTTGATAAATTTTCTTCAGAAATTTTTCCTTGGGTTCTCCATACAGATTTCAATACAATTTAATACTGCAGAAAAGCACCCAGACAAAGCCTTTATACATATTTCCATGTCATCTTACTACAGTTGTATTTTAATTTACTTGATCGGTATAATAATATTCAGTTTTTAAAGGCCATTACTGGCCCCTTACTGAGTCAACTATTTGGCTCCATATGGTAGCTCTCTTTTCAGAGATCGCTGCACAATTCGTTCCGGATCAGCACGCAGAACGTGACCGAGCCAGCGTACTCGCTGAGATCTTACATCATGTACAATATCGAGGATCTTTATCAGATCTCTAATCTCGATATTGTACAGAGCTCGGTATTACCATCCATTTCGCGTTTTGGTTCATAAATCACACGCATGATTCTTCTCTTAAATGTAAGGAGCCATCTCTCGTAGTCATCCGTCAGTGCCCAACTTTCACATCCAAACATAATAACGGGCCTGATCAACGCTTTGTAAAGCTTCAGCTTCACGGCACTTGATAGGTGTTTAGATTTTAGCAGTGGCCTTAGAGTGAATGATAAGAGAACCCAAATATTTGAACCTCCTCGCCTCCTCAAACGTGTGGTGGCAACTACTAAAATCTGGTGTACCATTGTCACTATAACCAGAGATCATGTATTTCGATTTGGACTCATTGATCTGAAGTCCAACTGATTCTAAAAACTCTACAAGCGGATCAAGTATTTCTTTCACTCCTTTGCTATTCAGTCCAATCACGCATATGTCATCTGCATATGAAAGCACCTGATTGGACTGGCGATATAAGATGTTGAGCCGAGGTGTTTCAATTTTACGAAAGATGTACTCCAACATGAGATTGAAGAGTATCGGGGACAGAGCATCATCTCCCTGCCGAACACCCGAGTTAACTGCAAAAATTGTCGATAGCCTGTTCTTAACTTTAACACAACATTGAGACTGCGTCACTGTCATCCTACACAGTCGTGCAATTTTGTTGGCATTCCTAGGAATTTCAGGGCAGACCGCAAACTCTCTCGATTGATCGAGTCATACGTCTGCAGGAAATCAAGGAACACTTGATTAAAAGTGCGAAAAGACCTGATCAATGACTGATCGATTCAGACAAAATCCTCCTTGATAGTCACCAACCAAGCCCTCCGCTAGCGGAGTGATTCTATCAATATAATGTATGACAGTAACTTGTATGCTGTACAAAGGAGAGCTATACCGCGATTCTTCTCACACACAAGCGGTCTCCCTGGTCTCTTGAAGATAAGGCATATCGCGCTTGATCGGTATATGGTTGGGAAATTCTCGTGGATGGGTGAGGAAAGTCTTATATCTTTACAACATTTCTGCGTCAATACCCTTCAAAATTATTATACCCTTCGGAGTTTTAACCGCCTCGAATGAATTTTCCAATTGAAGATTTCGGATGATAAGCATTGTTTCTATGATCGTACCGCTTCCGATGTTTGATGCCGATATTATCGTACCTTATTTTCAAGATAATCCATGCTAAGAATTTAAAACTAGTAATTATATTTAATTGTAAATTAGTTCTGATTTATTATTTATAACAAAGTTGGTCTTTATACTCAAAATTGATGCAGGAAATGAAAAAATATGTGAAAAACTATACATAAATATGCATGTAATCTAATATTTACATAAGTCTGTTGCTTTTCCGGTCACATGTTTGTCTACATGCAATATAACATAATGAGTATGTTTTATTTTCCATTTACATTTTACAACCTTGACTTACACTTGTTTTTCTCTTGATCTTGGAACATTATTTATTTTTATTTATTTGAAGATTAAATGCATGAATTATTTTTATTCAAACAAATAATTTTTAATACTTAAATCCATATCCAGTTGGCTTTGGAGACAACAGAGCAGAAGAACATATTTAAAATAATGAAAATTATATGAAATTTTAGGCTTAAAGCTCAATTGGCTGATTCGCGATCATTTACATTACAGAACTGGAAATAACGGCGTTAGTGTGTCAATTTTAAAAATTACCTGGGGTAACTCGACACTTTTAGATAATTGGCTCTGGCGGCAATATAGAACAGTTAAACAATTTTAAAATAATGAAAATTATATGAACTTGCAGGCTTAATCCTAACTTATTGGATCATTCGCGATCGTTGAAGTTTCAAGTACTGGAAATAATGGCGTTAGTTTGGCAAGTTTAAATAACATCAGGGGTAATTCGATAGTTTTACACGATTGGCTCTGAAGGCGATAAAATACGAGAGCAAACTTAAAATAATTAAAATTATATGAAATTTTAGGCTTAAAGCTCAATTGACTCATTCGCAATCGTTGCTGTTCGTGTGGCAAGTTTAAAAAAACCCAAGCTTGGCCAACACATTTACACAATTGGCTCTTGAGGCTGTGAAATAGGTGAATAATTTGTGGTGTAAAGCTCAATTGGATCATTTGCAATCGTTGAAGTTTATAGAACTGGAAATATTGGTATTAGTGTGGCAAAAATACCTATTTTTACATAATTGGCTCTGGGGGCTATGTAACAAAAATTTGATTGTTAACAATAGAACATAATAAAATTTCTTCCTCTCTATAGATTTTTACATAAAACTAATCACCCATTACCAGGTGAATCAACTTTACGAAAATGGGCCACTAAAATAAACATTTAGCCCGGGTTCCATTATGTTTAAACTAATGAAAAATATGGATCTTTAAAAACATGAGAAAGTGTAGACAAACATTATTTCACGAATCCAGTCAACAACAAAAAAGTGTTTGTTTTTGCAGATGTTCCTCATCTCATAAAGCTTATTAGAAACTATTTAATTATTATTTGATCGATTCTGGTTTTATGACCGAACGCAAACTTATTACCAAACTAACATCGACATATGAGCTTAATATTGCAAACAAATTTACATTTAAAATTTGCTACCCAACTTTTTTCAAATACCTTAGTCATGTGCCATATCGAGAATGGGTACTTTGCGCAAATACTAGACTGCGGTATGTTTAATTTCCAATTTAATGACAATATAAAAAACATAAAATTTAGGTGAATATGACTGCTTCAATGTATTCAACTCGGGAGTTCCATCAACCGACACAATATTGATAAATTGTAAAATTTAGAAATTTCCTAATGGTAATTATGTATTTTTAATTTATCTAAAGCAACCAAATTTATATTAATTCTGCCTTATTCAAATGCAGATGGTGACTGACATCAAAACTATGACTGCGTGATACGCTCAAAATAGGATGTGTTAGTTTCCGTCTAAATTATTCAGAAGTATTTGAAAAAATAATAAAATATTTACAAATATGCAAAGCTTTGCAGAACTACGGTGAGGACCGGTTGCTAAAAAATTTGAAACCAAGTCCCCTCATAAAGTTTAGCTGCAATATCATCTTAATCCAGAAAATTACCATTTTCTAAGTCTACGATTTTAATTAAAAGTTCAACTGAATCCAGTAAATTTTCATTTTCTGCGGTTCCAATACGGTATTTATACTTCAATTTGAGAAAAATTCTCTGGGTTGCGAGCCCTCCAAAAATGTTTAGATTAACCAACAAAATTTTCTTTTACTAGGGTTCCAATCATCGATCATCGGTTCAAAAACGAAATTTGTTGCATTCGATCGGGTTTCCTAGGTACAATAAATCTATTGCTAAGGACGATTTAAATTCGAAGTCGTGTATCCACTCCTATATAAAATATTTTTCTAAATAGAGTCGTTTAGTTATCAAATTATTTTAAAAAGGGCTGGAAAGGACATTGTTTTCAGTAAGAACAAATTGTTCCAATGATCGAAAGTCCTTCCCAAAACCGGACGTCTGGCAACCTTAGTTTTTTACATTCGTACGTACGTCTGTCTATACTCTATACGGTTTGTAAAAAAAAGTTTCAATTGTTTCGAATATATCCGAAGTTTAAATGCAGATAGATGTAGTTTAAAAAAATTCGTGGAGCATCGGTTTACAACCACTGCAAAAAAAAATATAAACGATATTTATATACTTGCATGTACGAACAACAACAACAATGCCAATAATTATAATATTTACACTTTACAGTATAATGGCCAATTTATACGTACATATATAAAACTAGCGCGCACCAAGGACATAAATCATTCAAG